>CM075348.1:158845108-159270108 GCA_037693485.1 Kitagawia praeruptora | reverse complement strand
CTATTAAACCAACGAATTATAAAAATTGTGATTTATTAGTTGTTGTCGTTTATTTATCGTATTCATATAGCTGCACAACTACCTACATCATTGTCCTTTGCGTTCGCGCCCCCGCCAAATATGGTTGTGAAGTTGATTTTCCTAGTAGTGTTGAAAGCAGCAACAGTGGTAGGTACAAGAAGAAAATAAACTTAAGATAAAGAACACCATTTTTGGTTTCATTTCGGTGGGCAATGTAACATTGTACCACATCGAGATGGTGATGTTTCTGGGACAAGAGCAAATCTTTAAAAGCAAAGTCCCTCCACCTCTTACTTTGTCCCTTCGGGGACATCCGATAAAATTGGAACGATACAGAGAAGATTAGAATGGCCCCTGCGCAAGGATGACACGCACAAATCGAGAAATGGTCCAAATTTTTTTTGCCTCTTTTCGAATGAATTTATTATTTTATTTGTCTTTTCTTTTCTTTTGACAATTCTTTTAGTTTCAAGAAAAATCGACGAATCTACCTTTTCTTTATTTTTTCATAACAAAATATTCGATTTTATCTTTGTAAGTTGGTTAAATCATTATTTTTACTTGTACGATTCCGTTGGCAACGACCGTGTCTGGTTCAAACAGAAATATCTTACGAGACTATTTCATTTCCTTTCTTTTTAATTTTTTTTAAATTTCTTGGGGTAATTGCTACGAGATTGTTTTGTTCATTATACTAGAAGCATCCTAAGCTAATATTATGCAAGGCCGCAACATACGATCCACAACATGGATCAACATTCTATCACTTGGTAAGTGTTTTTTAAGTGCGTAAAATCGTTGTATTCAAATTTTTCGTTTTTAGACAAAATTTAAGCAAAGTTCGTCAAAAAAATAATTAAAAAAAAAGATTGACTAAAAATGAAAACTAATTGAAATTGAACTATTAAACCAACGAATTATAAAGATTGTGATTTATTTGTTGTTGTCGTTTATTTGTCGTGTTCATATAGTTCCACAACTACCTACAGCATTGTCCTTTGCGTTCGCGCCCCCGCCAAATATAGTTGTGAAGTTGATTTTCCTAGTAGTGTTGAAAGCAACAACAGTAGTAGGTACAAGAAGAAAATAAACTTAAGACAAAGAACACCGTTTTTGGTTTCATTTCGGTGGGCAATGTAACTTTGTACCACATCGAGATGGTGATGTTTCTGGGAAAAGAGCAAAACTTTAAAAGCAAAGTCCCTCCACCTCTTACATTGTCCCTTCGGGGACATCCGATAAAATTGGAACGATACAGAGAAGATTAGCATGGCCCCTGCGCAAGGATGACACGCACAAATCGAGAAATGGTCCAAATTTTTTTTTTGCCTCTTTTCGAATGGATTTATTATTTTATTTGCTTTTCTTTTCTTTTGACAATTCTTTTGGTTTCAAGAAAAATTGACGAATCTACCTTTTCTTTATTTTTTCATAACAAAATAATCGATTTTATCTTTGTAAGTTGGTGAAATCATGATTTTTACTTGTACGATTCCGTTTGCGACGACCGTGTCTGGTTCAAACAAAAATATCTTACGAGACTATTTCATTTCCTTTATTTTTAATTTTTTTTAATTTCTTGGGGTAATAGCTACGAGATTGTTTTGTTCATTATACTAGAAGCATCCGAAGCTAATATCATGCAAGGCCGCAACATACGATCCACAACATGGATCAACATTCTATCACTTGGTCAGTGTTTTTTAAGTGCGTAAAATCATTGTATTAAAATTTTCCGTTTTTAGACAAAATTTATGCAAAGATCGTCAAAAAAATAATTAAAAAAAAAAGATTGACTAAAAATGAAAACTAATTGAAATTGAACTATTAAACCAACGAATTATAAAGATTGTGATTTATTAGTTGTTGTCGTTTATTTATCGTATTCATATAGTTGCACAACTACCTACATCATTGTCCTTTGCGTTCGCGCCCCCGCCAAATATGGTTGTGAAGTTGATTTTCCTAGTAGTGTTGAAAGCAGCAACAGTAGTAGGTACAAGAAGAAAATAAACTTAAGATAAAGAACACCATTTTTGGTTTCATTTCGGTGGGCAATGTAACATTGTACCACATCGAGATGGTGATTTTTCTGGGACAAGAGCAAATCTTTAAAAGCAAAGTCCCTCCACCTCTTACTTTGTCCCTTCGGGGACATCCGATAAAATTGGAACGATACAGAGAAGATTAGCATGGCCCCTGCGCAAGGATGACACGCACAAATCGAGAAATGGTCCAAATTTTTTTTGCCTCTTTTCGAATGGATTTATTACTTTATTTGCCTTTTCTTTTCTTTTGACAATTCTTTTGGTTTCAAGAAAAATTGACGAATCTACCTTTTCTTTATTTTTTCATAACAAAATATTCGATTTTATCTTTGTAAGCTGGTGAAATCATTATTTTTACTTGTACGATTCCGTTTGCGAAGACCGTGTCTGGTTCAAACAGAAATATCTTACGAGACTATTTCATTTCCTTTCTTTTTAATTTTTTTTAAATTTCTTGGGGTAATTGCTACGAGATTGTTTGGTTCATTATACTAGAAGCATCCTAAGCTAATATCATGCAAGGCCGCAACATACGATCCACAACATGGATCAACTTTCTATCACTTGGTCAGTGTTTTTTAAGTGCGTAAAATCGTTATATTCAAATTTTTCGTTTTTAGACAAAATTTAAGCAAAGTTCGTCAAAAAAATAATTAAAAAAAAGATTGATTAAAAATGAAAACTAATTGAAATTGAACTATTAAACCAACGAATTATAAAGATTGTGATTTATTTGTTGTTGTCGTTTATTTGTCGTGTTCATATAGCTGCACAACTACCTACAGCATTGTCCTTTGCGTTCGCGCCCCCGCCAAATATAGTTGTGAAGTTGATTTTCCTAGTAGTGTTGAAAGCAGCAACAGTAGTAGGTACAAGAAGAAAATAAACTAAGGACAAAGAACACCGTTTTTGGTTTCATTTCGGTGGGCAATGGAACATTGTACCACATCGAGATGGTGATGTTTCTGGGACAAGAGCAAAACTTTAAAAGCAAAGTCCCTCCACCTCTTACATTGTCCCTTCGGGGACATCCGATAAAATTGGAACGATACAAAGAAGATTAGCATGGCCCTTGCACAAGGATGACACGCACAAATCGAGAAATGGTCCAAATTTTTTTTTTGCCTCTTTTCGAATGGATTTATTATTTTATTTGCCTTTTCTTTTCTTTTGACAATTCTTTTGGTTTCAAGAAAAATCGACGAATCTACCTTTTCTTTATTTTTTCATAACAAAATAATCGATTTTATCTTTGTAAGTTGGTGAAATCATGATTTTTACTTGTACGATTCCGTTGGCGACGACCGTGTCTGGTTCAAACAAAAATATCTTACGAGACTATTTCATTTCCTTTCTTTTTAATTTTTTTTAATTTCTTGGGGTAATTGCTACGAGATTGTTTTGTTCACTATACTAGAAGCATCCGAAGCTAATATCATGCAAGGCCGCAACATACGATCCACAACATGGATCAACATTCTATCACTTGGTCAGTGTTTTTTAAGTGCGTAAAATCATTGTATTCAAATTTTCCGTTTTTAGACAAAATTTATGCAAAGATCGTCAAAAAAATAATTTTAAAAAAAAGATTGACTAAAAATGAAAACAAATTGAAATTGAACTATTAAACCAACGAATTATAAAGATTGTGATTTATTTGTTGTTGTCGTTTATTTATCGTATTCATATAGCTGCACAACTACCTACATCATTGTCCTTTGCGTTCGCACCCCCGCCAAATATTGTTGTGAAGTTGATTTTCCTTGTAGTGTTGAAAGCAGCAACAGTAGTAGGTACAAGAAGAAAATAAACTTAAGATAAAGAACACCATTTTTGGTTTCATTTCGGTGGGCAATGTAACATTGTACCACATCGAGATGCTGATTTTTCTGGGACAAGAGCAAATCTTTAAAAGCAAAGTCCCTCCACCTCTTACTTTGTCCCTTCGGGGACATCCGATAAAATTGGAACGATACAGAGAAGATTAGCATGGCCCCTGCGCAAGGATGACACGCACAAATAGAGAAATGGTCCAAATTTTTTTTGCCTATTTTCGAATGGATTTATTATTTTATTTGCCTTTTCTTTTCTTTTGACAATTCTTTTGGTTTCAAGAAAAATCGACGAATCTACCTTTTCTTTATTTTTTCATAACAAAATATTCGATTTTATCTTTGTAAGTTATTGAAATCATTATTTTTACTTGTACGATTCCGTTGGCGACGACCGTGTCAGGTTCAAACAGAAATATCTTACGAGACTATTTCATTTCCTTTATTTTTAATTTTTTTTAAATTTCTTGGGGTAATTGCTACGAGATTGTTTTGTTCATTATACTAGAAGCATCCTAAGCTAATATCATGCAAGGCCGCAACATACGATCCACAACATGGATCAACATTCTATCACTTGGTCAGTGTTTTTTAAGTGCGTAAAATCATTGTATTCAAATTTTCCGTTTTTAGACAAAATTTATGCAAAGATCGTCAAAAAAATAATTTTAAAAAAAAGATTGACTAAAAATGAAAACTAATTGAAATTGAACTATTAAACCAACGAATTATAAAGATTGTGATTTATTTATTGTTGTCGTTTATTTATCGTATTCATATAGCTGCACAACTACCTACATCATTGTCCTTTGCGTTCGCGCCCCCGCCAAATATGGTTGTGAAGTTGATTTTCCTAGTAGTGTTGAAAGCAGCAACAGTAGTAGGTACAAGAAGAAAATAAACTTAAGATAAAGAACACCATTTTTGGTTTCATTTCGGTGGGCAACGTAACATTGTACCACATCGAGATGCTGATTTTTCTGGGACAAGAGCAAATCTTTAAAAGCAAAGTCCCTCCACCTCTTACTTTGTCCCTTCGGGGACATCCGATAAAATTGGAACGATACAGAGAAGATTAGCATGGCCCCTGCGCAAGGATGACACGCACAAATCGAGAAATGGTCCAAATTTTTTTTGCCTCTTTTCGAATGGATTTATTATTTTATTTTCCTTTTCTTTTCTTTTGACAATTCTTTTGGTTTCAAGAAAAATCGACGAATCTACCTTTTCTTTATTTTTTCATAACAAAATATTCGATTTTATCTTTGTAAGTTGGTGAAATCATTATTTTTACTTGTACGATTCCGTTGGCGACGACCGTGTCAGGTTCAAACAGAAATATCTTACGAGACTATTTCATTTCCTTTCTTTTTAATTTTTTTTAAATTTCTTGGGGTAATTGCTACGAGATTGTTTTGTTCATTATACTAGAAGCATCCTAAGCTAATATCATGCAAGGCCGCAACATACGATCCACAACATGGATCAACATTCTATCACTTGGTCAGTGTTTTTTAAGTGCGTAAAATCATTGTATTCAAATTTTCCGTTTTTAGACAAAATTTATGCAAAGATCGTCAAAAAAATAATTAAAAAAAAAGATTTACTAAAAATGAAAACTAATTGAAATTGAACTATTAAACCAACGAATTATAAAGATTGTGATTTATTAGTTGTTGTCGTTTATTTATCGTATTCATATAGCTGCACAACTACCTACATCATTGTCCTTTGCGTTCGCGCCCCCGCCAAATATGGTTGTGAAGTTGATTTTCCTAGTAGTGTTGAAAGCAGCAACAGTAGTAGGTACAAGAAGAAAATAAACTTAAGCTAAAGAACACCATTTTTGGTTTCATTTCGGTGGGCAATGTAACATTGTACCACATCGAGATGGTGATTTTTCTGGGACAAGAGCAAATCTTTAAAAGCAAAGTCCCTCCACCTCTTACTTTGTCCCTTCGGGGACATCCGATAAAATTGGAACGATACAAAGAAGATTAGCATGGCCCCTGCGCAAGGATGACACGCACAAATCAAGAAATGGTCCAAATTTTTTTTTTGCCTCTTTTCGAATGGATTTATTATTTTATTTGCCTTTTCTTTTATTTTGACAATTCTTTTGGTTTCAAGAAAAATCGACGAATCTACCTTTTCTTTATTTTTTCATAACAAAAGAATCGATTTTATCTTTGTAAGTTGGTGAAATCATGATTTTTACTTGTACGATTCCGTTGGGGACGACCGTGTCTGGTTCAAACAAAAATATCTTACGAGACTATTTCATTTCCTTTCTTTTTAATTTTTTTTAATTTCTTGGGGTAATTGCTACGAGATTGTTTTGTTCACTATACTAGAAGCATCCGAAGCTAATATCATGCAAGGCCGCAACATACGATCCACAACATGGATCAACATTTTATCACTTGGTCAGTGTTTTTTAAGTGCGTAAAATCATTGTATTCAAATTTTCCATTTTTAGACAAAATTTATGCAAAGATCGTCAAAAAAATAATTTTAAAAAAAAGATTGACTAAAAATGAAAACTAATTGAAATTGAACTATTAAACCAACGAATTATAAAGATTGTGATTTATTTGTGTTGTCATTTATTTATCGTATTCATATAGCTGCACAACTACCTACATCATTGTCCTTTGCGTTCGCGCCCCCGCCAAATATGGTTGTGAAGTTGATTTTCCTAGTAGTGTTGAAAGCAGCAACAGTAGTAGGTACAAAGTGAAAATAAACTTAAGATAAAGAACACCATTTTTTGTTTCATTTCGGTGGGCAATGTAACATTGTACCACATCGAGATGCTGATTTTTCTGGGACAAGAGCAAATCTTTAAAAGCAAAGTCCCTCCACCTCTTACTTTGTCCCTTCGGGGACATCCGATAAAATTGGAACGATACGGAGAAGATTAGCATGGCCCCTGCGCAAGGATGACACGCACAAATCGAGAAATGGTCCAAATTTTTTTTGCCTCTTTTCGAATGGATTTATTATTTTATTTGCCTTTTCTTTTCTTTTGACAATTCTTTTGGTTTCAAGAAAAATCGACGAATCTACCTTTTCTTTATTTTTTTCATAACAAAATATTCGATTTTATCTTTGTAAGTTGGTGAAATCATGATTTTTACTTGTACGATTCCGTTGGCGACGACCGTGTCTGGTTCAAACAAAAATATCTTACGAGACTATTTCATTTCCTTTCTTTTTAATTTTTTTTAATTTCTTGGGGTAATTGCTACGAGATTGTTTTGTTCACTATACTAGAAGCATCCGAAGCTAATATCATGCAAGGCCGCAACATACGATCCACAACATGGATCAACATTCTATCACTTGGTCAGTGTTTTTTAAGTGCGTAAAATCATTGTATTCAAATTTTCCGTTTTTAGACAAAATTTATGCAAAGATCGTCAAAAAAATAATTTTAAAAAAAAGATTGACTAAAAATGAAAACAAATTGAAATTGAACTATTAAACCAACGAATTATAAAGATTGTGATTTATTTGTTGTTGTCGTTTATTTATCGTATTCATATAGCTGCACAACTACCTACATCATTGTCCTTTGCGTTCGCGCCCCCGCCAAATATTGTTGTGAAGTTGATTTTCCTAGTAGTGTTGAAAGCAGCAACAGTAGTAGGTACAAGAAGAAAATAAACTTAAGATAAAGAACACCATTTTTGGTTTCATTTCGGTGGGCAATGTAACATTGTACCACATCGAGATGCTGATTTTTCTGGGACAAGAGCAAATCTTTAAAAGCAAAGTCCCTCCACCTCTTACTTTGTCCCTTCGGGGACATCCGATAAAATTGGAACGATACAGAGAAGATTAGCATGGCCCCTGCGCAAGGATGACACGCACAAATAGAGAAATGGTCCAAATTTTTTTTGCCTATTTTCGAATGGATTTATTATTTTATTTGCATTTTCTTTTCTTTTGACAATTCTTTTGGTTTCAAGAAAAATCGACGAATCTACCTTTTCTTTATTTTTTCATAACAAAATATTCGATTTTATCTTTGTAAGTTATTGAAATCATTATTTTTACTTGTACGATTCCGTTGGCGAAGACCGTGTCTGGTTCAAACAGAAATATCTTACGAGACTATTTCATTTCCTTTATTTTTAATTTTTTTTAAATTTCTTGGGGTAATTGCTACGAGATTGTTTTGTTCATTATACTAGAAGCATCCTAAGCTAATATCATGCAAGGCCGCAACATACGATCCACAACATGGATCAACATTCTATCACTTGGTCAGTGTTTTTTAAGTGCGTAAAATCATTGTATTCAAATTTTCCGTTTTTAGACAAAATTTATGCAAAGATCGTCAAAAAAATAATTTTAAAAAAAAGATTGACTAAAAATGAAAACTAATTGAAATTGAACTATTAAACCAACGAATTATAAAGATTGTGATTATTTATTGTTGTCGTTTATTTATCGTATTCATATAGCTGCACAACTACCTACATCATTGTCCTTTGCGTTCGCGCCCCCGCCAAATATGGTTGTGAAGTTGATTTTCCTAGTAGTGTTGAAAGCAGCAACAGTAGTAGGTACAAGAAGAAAATAAACTTAAGATAAAGAACACCATTTTTGGTTTCATTTCGGTGGGCAATGTAACATTGTACCACATCGAGATGCTGATTTTTCTGGGACAAGAGCAAATCTTTAAAAGCAAAGTCCCTCCACCTCTTACTTTGTCCCTTCGGGGACATCCGATAAAATTGGAACGATACAGAGAAGATTAGCATGGCCCCTGCGCAAGGATGACACGCACAAATCGAGAAATGGTCCAAATTTTTTTTGCCTCTTTTCGAATGGATTTATTATTTTATTTGCCTTTTCTTTTCTTTTGACAATTCTTTTGGTTTCAAGAAAAATCGACGAATCTACCTTTTCTTTATTTTTTCATAACAAAATATTCGATTTTATCTTTGTAAGTTGGTGAAATCATTATTTTTACTTGTACGATTCCGTTGGCGACGACCGTGTCAGGTTCAAACAGAAATATCTTACGAGACTATTTCATTTCCTTTCTTTTTAATTTTTTTTAAATTTCTTGGGGTAATTGCTACGAGATTGTTTTGTTCATTATACTAGAAGCATCCTAAGCTAATATCATGCAAGGCCGCAACATACGATCCACAACATGGATCAACATTCTATCACTTGGTCAGTGTTTTTTAAGTGCGTAAAATCATTGTATTCAAATTTTCCGTTTTTAGACAAAATTTATGCAAAGATCGTCAAAAAAATAATTAAAAAAAAAGATTTACTAAAAATGAAAACTAATTGAAATTGAACTATTAAACCAACGAATTATAAAGATTGTGATTTATTAGTTGTTGTCGTTTATTTATCGTATTCATATAGCTGCACAACTACCTACATCATTGTCCTTTGCGTTCGCGCCCCCGCCAAATATGGTTGTGAAGTTGATTTTCCTAGTAGTGTTGAAAGCAGCAACAGTAGTAGGTACAAGAAGAAATTAAACTTAAGCTAAAGAACACCATTTTTGGTTTCATTTCGGTGGGCAATGTAACATTGTACCACATCGAGATGGTGATTTTTCTGGGACAAGAGCAAATCTTTAAAAGCAAAGTCCCTCCACCTCTTACTTTGTCCCTTCGGGGACATCCGATAAAATTGGAACGATACAAAGAAGACTAGCATGGCCCCTGCGCAAGGATGACACGCACAAATCAAGAAATGGTCCAAATATTTTTTTTGCCTCTTTTCGAATGGATTTATTATTTTATTTGCCTTTTCTTTTCTTTTGACAATTCTTTTGGTTTCAAGAAAAATCGACGAATCTACCTTTTCTTTATTTTTTCATAACAAAAGAATCGATTTTATCTTTGTAAGTTGGTGAAATCATGATTTTTACTTGTACGATTCCGTTGGGGACGACCGTGTCTGGTTCAAACAAAAATATCTTACGAGACTATTTCATTTCCTTTCTTTTTAATTTTTTTTAATTTCTTGGGGTAATTGCTACGAGATTGTTTTGTTCACTATACTAGAAGCATCCGAAGCTAATATCATGCAAGGCCGCAACATACGATCCACAACATGGATCAACATTTTATCACTTGGTCAGTGTTTTTTAAGTGCGTAAAATCATTGTATTCAAATTTTCCATTTTTAGACAAAATTTATGCAAAGATCGTCAAAAAAATAATTTTAAAAAAAAGATTGACTAAAAATGAAAACTAATTGAAATTGAACTATTAAACCAACGAATTATAAAGATTGTGATTTATTTGTGTTGTCATTTATTTATCGTATTCATATAGCTGCACAACTACCTACATCATTGTCCTTTGCGTTCGCGCCCCCGCCAAATATGGTTGTGAAGTTGATTTTCCTAGTAGTGTTGAAAGCAGCAACAGTAGTAGGTACAAAGTGAAAATAAACTTAAGATAAAGAACACCATTTTTTGTTTCATTTCGGTGGGCAATGTAACATTGTACCACATCGAGATGCTGATTTTTCTGGGACAAGAGCAAATCTTTAAAAGCAAAGTCCCTCCACCTCTTACTTTGTCCCTTCGGGGACATCCGATAAAATTGGAACGATACAGAGAAGATTAGCATGGCCCCTGCGCAAGGATGACACGCACAAATCGAGAAATGGTCCAAATTTTTTTTGCCTCTTTTCGAATGGATTTATTATTTTATTTGCCTTTTCTTTTCTTTTGACAATTCTTTTGGTTTCAAGAAAAATCGACGAATCTACCTTTTCTTTATTTTTTTCATAACAAAATATTCGATTTTATCTTTGTAAGTTGGTGAAATCATTATTTTTACTTGTATGATTCCGTTGGCGACGACCGTGTCTGGTTCAAACAGAAATATCTTACAAGACTATTTCATTTCCTTTCTTTTTAATTTTTTTTAAATTTCTTGGGGTAATTGCTACGAGATTGTTTTGTTCATTATACTAGAAGCATCCTAAGCTAATATCATGCAAGGCCGCAACATACGATCCACAACATGGATCAACATTCTATCACTTGGTCAGTGTTTTTTAAGTGCGTAAAATCATTGTATTCAAATTTTCCGTTTTTAGACAAAATTTAAGCAAAGATCGTCAAAAAAATAATTAAAAAAAAAGATTGAATAAAAATGAAAACTATTTGAAATTGAACTATTAAACCAACGAATTAAAAAGATTGTGATTTATTAGTTGTTGTCGTTTATTTATCGTATTCATATAGCTGCACAACTACCTACATCATTGTCCTTTGCGTTCGCGCCCCCGCCAAATATGGTTGTGAAGTTGATTTTCCTAGTAGTGTTGAAAGCAGCAACAGTAGTAGGTACAAGAAGAAAATAAACTTAAGATAAAGAACACCATTTTTGCTTTCATTTCGTTGGGCAATGTAACATTGTACCACATCGAGATGGTGATTTTTCTGGGACAAGAGCAAATCTTTAAAAGCAAAGTCCCTCCACCTCTTACTTTGTCCCTTCGGGGACATCCGATAAAATTGGAATGATACAGAGAAGATTAGAATGGCCCCTGCGCAAGGATGACACGCACAAATCGAGAAATGGTCCAAATTTTTTTTGCCTCTTTTCGAATGGATTTATTATTTTATTTGCCTTTTCTTTTCTTTTGACAATTCTTTTGGTTTCAAGAAAAATCGACGAATCTACCTTTTCTTTATTTTTTCATAACAAAATATTCGAATTTATCTTTGTAAGCTGGTGAAATCATTATTTTTACTTGTACGATTCCGTTGGCGAAGACCGTGTCAGGTTCAAACAGAAATATCTTACGAGACTATTTCATTTCCTTTCTTTTTAATTTTTTTTAAATTTCTTGGGGTAATTGCTACGAGATTGTTTTGTTCATTATACTAGAAGCATCCTAAGCTAATATCATGCAAGGCCGCAACATACGATCCACAACATGGATCAACATTCTATCACTTGGTCAGTGTTTTTTAAGTGCGTAAAATCGTTATATTCAAATTTTTCATTTTTACACAAAATTTAAGCAAAGTTCATCAAAAAAATAATTAAAAAAAAGATTGACTAAAAATGAAAACTAATTGAAATTGAACTATTAAACCAACGAATTATAAAGATTGTGATTTATTTGTTATTGTCGTTTATTTATCGTATTCATATAGCTGCACAACTACCTACATCATTGTCCTTTGCGTTCGCGCCCCCGCAAAATATGGTTGTGAAGTTGATTTTTCTAGTAGTGTTGAAAGCAGCAACAGTAGTAGGTACAAGAAGAAAATAAACTTAAGATAAAGAACACCATTTTTGGTTTCATTTCGTTGGGCAATGTAACATTGTACCACATCGAGATGGTGATTTTTCTGGGACAAGAGCAAATCTTTAAAAGCAAAGTCCCTCCACCTCTTACTTTGTCCCTTCGGGGACATCCGATAAAATTGGAACGATACAAAGAAGATTAGCATGGCCCCTGCGCAAGGATGACACGCACAAATCGAGAAATGGTCCAAATTTTTTTTGCCTCTTTTCGAATGGATTTATTATTTTATTTGCCTTTTCTTTTATTTTGACAATTCTTTTGGTTTCAAGAAAAATCGACGAATCTACCTTTTCTTTATTTTTTCATAACAAAATATTCGACTTTATCTTTGTAAGTTGGTGAAATCATTATTTTTACTTGTACGATTCCGTTGGCGACGACCGTGTCTGGTTCAAACAGAAATATCTTACGAGACTATTTCATTTCCTTTCTTTTTAATTTTTTTTAAATTTCTTAGGGTAATTGCTACGAGATTGTTTTGTTAATTATACTAGAAGCATCCTAAGCTAATATCATGCAATGCCGCAACATACGATCCACAACATGGATCAACATTCTATCACTTGGTCAGTGTTTTTTAAGTGCGTAAAATCGTTGTATTCAAATTTTTCGTTTTTAGACCAAATTTAAGCAAAGTTCGTCAAAAAATAATTAAAAAAAAGATTGACTAAAAATGAAAACTAATTGAAATTGAACTATTAAACCAACGAATTATAAAGATTGTGATTTATTTGTTGTTGTCGTGTTCATATAGCTGCACAACTACCTACAGCATTGTCCTTTGCGTTCGCGCCCCCGCCAAATATAGTTATGAAGTTGATTTTCCTAGTAGTGTTGAAAGCAGCAATAGTAGTAGGTACAAGAAGAAAATAAACTTAAGACAAAGAACACCGTTTTTGGTTTCATTTCGGTGGGCAATGTAACATTGTACCACATCGAGATGGTGATGTTTCTGGGACAAGAGCAAAACTTTAAAAGCAAAGTCCCTCCACCTCTCACATTGTCCCTTCGGGGACATCCAATAAAATTGGAACGATACAGAGAAGATTAGCATGGCCCCTGCGCAAGGATGACACGCACAAATCGAGAAATGGTCCAATTTTTTTGCCTCTTTTCGAATGGATTTATTATTTTATTTGCCTTTTCTTTTCTTTTGACAATTCTTTTGGTTTCAAGAAAAATCGACGAATCTACCTTTTCTTTATTTTTTCATAACAAAATAATCGATTTTATCTTTGTAAGTTGATGAAATCATGATTTTTACTTGTACGATTCCGTTGGCGACGATCGTGTCTGGTTCAAACAAAAATATCTTACGAGACTATTCCATTTCCTTTCTTTTTAATTTTTTTTAATTTCTTGGGGTAATTGCTACGAGATTGTTTTGTTCATTATACTAGAAGTATTCGAAGCTAATATCATGCAAGGCCGCAACATACGATCCACAACATGGATCAACATTCTATCACTTGGTCAGTGTTTTTTAAGTGCGTAAAATCATTGTATTCAAATTTTCCATTTTTAGACCAAATTTATGCAAAGATCGTCAAAAAAATAATTAAAAAAAAAGATTGACTAAAAATGAAAACTAATTGAAATTGAAATATTAAACCAACGAATTATAAAGATTGTGATTTATTTGTTGTTGTCGTTTATTTATCCTATTCATATAGCTGCACGACTACCTACATCATTGTCCTTTGCGTTCGCGCCCCCGCCAAATATGGTTGTGAAGTTGATTTTCCTAGTAGTGTTGAAAGCAGCAACAGTAGTAGGTACAAGAAGAAAATAAACTTAAGATAAAGAACACCATTTTTGGTTTCATTTCGGTGGGCAATGTAACATTGTACCACATCGAGATGGTGATTTTTCTGGGACAAGAGCAAATCTTTAAAAGCAAAGTCCCTCCACCTCTTACTTTGTCCCTTCGGGGACATCCGATAAAATTGGAACGATACAGAAAAGATTAGCATGGCCCCTGCGCAAGGATGACACGCACAAATCGATAAATGGTCCAAATTTTTTTTGCCTTTTTTCGAATGGAATTATTATTTTATTTGCCTTTTCTTTTCTTTTGACAATTCTTTTGGTTTCAAGAAAAATTGACGAATCTACCTTTTCTTTATTTTTTCATAACAAAATATTCGATTTTATCTTTGTAAGTTGGTGAAATCATGATTTTTACTTGTACGATTCCGTTGCCGATGACCGTGTCTGGTTCAGACAAAAATATCTTACGAGACTATTTCATTTCCTTTCTTTTTAATTTTTTTTTAATTTCTTGGGGTAATTGCTACGAGATTGTTTTGTTCATTACACTAGAAGCATCCGAAGTTGATATCATGCAAGGCCGCAACATACGATCCACAACATGGATCAACATTCTATCACTTGGTCAGTGTTTTTTAAGTGCGTAAAATCGTTGTATTCAAATTTTCCGTTTTTAGACAAAATTTATGCAAAGATCGTCAAAAAAATAATTAAAAAAAAGATTGACTAAAAATGAAAACTAATTGAAATTGAACTATTAAACCAACGAATTATAAAGATTGTGATTTATTTGTTGTTGTCGTGTTCATATAGCTGCACAACTACCTACAGCATTGTCCTTTGCGTTCGCGCCCCCGCCAAATATAGTTATGAAGTTGATTTTCCTAGTAGTGTTGAAAGCAGCAATAGTAGTAGGTACAAGAAGAAAATAAACTTAAGACAAAGAACACCGTTTTTGGTTTCATTTCGGTGGGCAATGTAACATTGTACCACATCGAGATGGTGATGTTTCTGGGACAAGAGCAAAACTTTAAAAGCAAAGTCCCTCCACCTCTCACATTGTCCCTTCGGGGACATCCAATAAAATTGGAACGATACAGAGAAGATTAGCATGGCCCCTGCGCAAGGATGACACGCACAAATCGAGAAATGGTCCAATTTTTTTGCCTCTTTTCGAATGGATTTATTATTTTATTTGCCTTTTCTTTTCTTTTGACAATTCTTTTGGTTTCAAGAAAAATCGACGAATCTACCTTTTCTTTATTTTTTCATAACAAAATAATCGATTTTATCTTTGTAAGTTGATGAAATCATGATTTTTACTTGTACGATTCCGTTGGCGACGATCGTGTCTGGTTCAAACAAAAATATCTTACGAGACTATTCCATTTCCTTTCTTTTTAATTTTTTTTAATTTCTTGGGGTAATTGCTACGAGATTGTTTTGTTCATTATACTAGAAGTATCCGAAGCTAATATCATGCAAGGCCGCAACATACGATCCACAACATGGATCAACATTCTATCACTTGGTCAGTGTTTTTTAAGTGCGTAAAATCATTGTATTCAAATTTTCCATTTTTAGACCAAATTTATGCAAAGATCGTCAAAAAAATAATTAAAAAAAAAAGATTGACTAAAAATGAAAACTAATTGAAATTGAAATATTAAACCAACGAATTATAAAGATTGTGATTTATTTGTTGTTGTCGTTTATTTATCCTATTCATATAGCTGCACGACTACCTACATCATTGTCCTTTGCGTTCGCGCCCCCGCCAAATATGGTTGTGAAGTTGATTTTCCTAGTAGTGTTGAAAGCAGCAACAGTAGTAGGTACAAGAAGAAAATAAACTTAAGATAAAGAACACCATTTTTGGTTTCATTTCGGTGGGCAATGTAACATTGTACCACATCGAGATGGTGATTTTTCTGGGACAAGAGCAAATCTTTAAAAGCAAAGTCCCTCCACCTCTTACTTTGTCCCTTCGGGGACATCCGATAAAATTGGAACGATACAGAAAAGATTAGCATGGCCCCTGCGCAAGGATGACACGCACAAATCGATAAATGGTCCAAATTTTTTTTGCCTCTTTTCGAATGGAATTATTATTTTATTTGCCTTTTCTTTTCTTTTGACAATTCTTTTGGTTTCAAGAAAAATTGACGAATCTACCTTTTCTTTATTTTTTCATAACAAAATATTCGATTTTATCTTTGTAAGTTGGTGAAATCATGATTTTTACTTGTACGATTCCGTTGCCGATGACCGTGTCTGGTTCAGACAAAAATATCTTACGAGACTATTTCATTTCCTTTCTTTTTAATTTTTTTTTAATTTCTTGGGGTAATTGCTACGAGATTGTTTTGTTCATTACACTAGAAGCATCCGAAGTTGATATCATGCAAGGCCGCAACATACGATCCACAACATGGATCAACATTCTATCACTTGGTCAGTGTTTTTTAAGTGCGTAAAATCGTTGTATTCAAATTTTCCGTTTTTAGACAAAATTTATGCAAAGATCGTCAAAAAAATAATTAAAAAAAAGATTGACTAAAAATGAAAACTAATTGAAATTGAACTATTAAACCAACGAATTATAAAGATTGTGATTTATTTGTTATTGTCGTTTATTTGTCGTATTCATATAACTGCACAACTACCTATATCATTATCCTTTGCGTTCGCGCCCCCGCCAAATATGGTTGTGAAGTTGATTTTCCTAGTAGTGTTGAAAGCAGCAACAGTAGTAGGTACAAGAAGAAAATAAACTTAAAATAAAGAACACCATTTTTGTTTTCATTTCGGTGGGCAATGTAACATTGTACCACATCGAGATGGTGATTTTTCTGGGACAAGAGCAAATCTTTAATAGCAAAGTCCCTCCACCTCTTACTTTGTCCCTTCGGGGACATCCGATAAAATTGGAACGATACAGAAAAGATTAGCATGGCCCCTGCGCAAGGATGACACGCACAAATCGAGAAATGGTCCAATTTGTTTTTGCCTCTTTTCGAATGGATTTATTATTTTTTTTGCCTTTTCTTTTCTTTTGACAATTCTTTTGGTTTCAAGAAAAATCGTCGAATCGACCTTTTCTTTATTTTTTCATAACAAAATAATCGATTTTATCTTTGTAAGTTGGTGAAATGGGACGCGGGGCATACGGTTCCGTTGGCGACGACCGTGTCTGGTTCAAACAAAAATATCTTACGAGACTATTTCATTTCCTTTCTTTTTAATTTTTTTTTAATTTCTTGGGGTAATTGCTATGAGATTGTTTTGTTCATTATACTAGAAGCATCCAAAGCTAATATCATGCAAGGCCGCAACATACGATCCACAACATGGATCAACATTCTATCATTTGGTCAGTGTTTTTTAAGTGCGTAAAATCGTTGTATTCAAATTTTCCATTTTTAGACAAAATTTATGCAAAGATCGTCAAAAAAATAATTAAAAAAAAGATTGACTAAAAATGAAAAATAATTGAAATTGAACTATTAAACCAAAGAATTATAAAGATTGTGATTTATTTGTTGTTGTCGTTTATTTGTCGTGTTCATATAGCTGCACAACTACCTACAGCATTGTCCTTTGCGTTCGCGCCCCCGCCAAATATAGTTGTGAAGTTGATTTTCCTAGTAGTGTTGAAAGCAGCAAAAGTAGTAGGTAAAAGAAGAAAATAAACTTAAGACAAAGAACACCGTTTTTGGTTTCATTTCGGTGGGCAATGTAACATTGTACCACATCGAGATGGTGATTTTTCTGGGACAAGAGCAAAGCTTTAAAAGCATAGTCCCTTCACCTCTTACTTTGTCCCTTCGGGGACATCCGATAAAATTGGAACGATACATAGAAGATTAGCATGGCCCCTGCGCAAGGATGAAACGCACAAATCGAGAAATGGTCCAAATTTTTTTTGCCTCTTTTCGAATGGATTTATTATTTTATTTGCCTTTTCTTTTCTTTTGACAATTCTTTTGGTTTCAAGAAAAATCGACGAATCTACCTTTTCTTTATTTTTTCATAACAAAATATTCGATTTTATCTTTGTAAGTTGGTGAAATCATGATTTTTACTTGTACGATTCCGTTGGCGACGACCGTGTCTGGTTCAAACAAAAATATCTTACGAGACTATTTCATTTCCTTTCTTTTTATTTTTTTTAAATTTCTTGGGGTAATTGCTACGAGATTGTTTTGTTCATTATACTAGAAGCATCCTAAGCTAATATCATGCAAGGCCGCAACATACGATCCACAACATGGATCAACATTCTATCACTTGGTCAGTGTTTTTTAAGTGCGTAAAATCGTTGTATTCAAATTTTTCGTTTTTAGACCAAATTTAAGCAAAGTTCGTCAAAAAATAATTAAAAAAAAGATTGACTAAAAATGAAAACTAATTGAAATTGAACTATTAAACCAACGAATTATAAAGATTGTGATTTATTTGTTGTTGTCGTTTATTTGTCGTGTTCATATAGCTGCACAACTACCTACAGCATTGTCCTTTGCGTTCGCGCCCCCGCCAAATATAGTTATGAAGTTGATTTTCCTAGTAGTGTTGAAAGCAGCAATAGTAGTAGGTACAAGAAGAAAATAAACTTAAGACAAAGAACACCGTTTTTGGTTTCATTTCGGTGGGCAATGTAACATTGTACCACATCGAGATGGTGATGTTTCTGGGACAAGAGCAAAACTTTAAAAGCAAAGTCCCTCCACCTCTCACATTGTCCCTTCGGGGACATCTAATAAAATTGGAACGATACAGAGAAGATTAGCATGGCCCCTGCGCAAGGATGACACGCACAAATCGAGAAATGGTCCAATTTTTTTGCCTGTTTTCGAATGGATTTATTATTTTATTTGCCTTTTCTTTTCTTTTGACAATTCTTTTGGTTTCAAGAAAAATCGACGAATCTACCTTTTCTTTATTTTTTCATAACAAAATAATCGATTTTATCTTTGTAAGTTGATGAAATCATGATTTTTACTTGTACGATTCCGTTGGCGACGACCGTGTCTGGTTCAAACAAAAATATCTTTCGAGACTATTCCATTTCCTTTCTTTTTAATTTTTTTTAATTTCTTGGGGTAATTGCTACGAGATTGTTTTGTTCATTATACTAGAAGTATCCGAAGCTAATATCATGCAAGGCCGCAACATACGATCCACAACATGGATCAACATTCTATCACTTGGTCAGTGTTTTTTAAGTGCGTAAAATCATTGTATTCAAATTTTCCATTTTTAGACCAAATTTATGCAAAGATCGTCAAAAAAATAATTAAAAAAAAAGATTGACTAAAAATGAAAACTAATTGAAATTGAAATATTAAACCAACGAATTATAAAGATTGTGATTTATTTGTTGTTGTCGTTTATTTATCCTATTCATATAGCTGCACGACTACCTACATCATTGTCCTTTGCGTTCGCGCCCCCGCCAAATATGGTTGTGAAGTTGATTTTCCTAGTAGTGTTGAAAGCAGCAACAGTAGTAGGTACAAGAAGAAAATAAACTTAAGATAAAGAACACCATTTTTGGTTTCATTTCGGTGGGCAATGTAACATTGTACCACATCGAGATGGTGATTTTTCTGGGACAAGAGCAAATCTTTAAAAGCAAAGTCCCTCCACCTCTTACTTTGTCCCTTCGGGGACATCCGATAAAATTGGAACGATACAGAAAAGATTAGCATGGCCCCTGCGCAAGGATGACACGCACAAATCGATAAATGGTCCAAATTTGTTTTGCCTCTTTTCGAATGGAATTATTATTTTATTTGCCTTTTCTTTTCTTTTGACAATTCTTTTGGTTTCAAGAAAAATTGACGAATCTACCTTTTCTTTATTTTTTCATAACAAAATATTCGATTTTATCTTTGTAAGTTGGTGAAATCATGATTTTTACTTGTACGATTCCGTTGGCGATGACCGTGTCTGGTTCAGACAAAAATATCTTACGAGACTATTTCATTTCCTTTCTTTTTAATTTTTTTTTAATTTCTTGGGGTAATTGCTACGAGATTGTTTTGTTCATTACACTAGAAGCATCCGAAGTTGATATCATGCAAGGCCGCAACATACGATCCACAACATGGATCAACATTCTATCACTTGGTCAGTGTTTTTTAAGTTCGTAAAATCGTTGTATTCAAATTTTCCGTTTTTAGACAAAATTTATGCAAAGATCGTCAAAAAAATAATTTTAAAAAAAGATTGACTAAAAATGAAAACTAATTGAAATTGAACTATTAAACCAACGAATTATAAAGATTGTGATTTATTTGTTGTTGTCGTTTATTTGTCGTATTCATATAACTGCACAACTACCTATATCATTATCCTTTGCGTTCGCGCCCCCGCCAAATATGGTTGTGAAGTTGATTTTCCTAGTAGTGTTGAAAGCAGCAACAGTAGTAGGTACAAGAAGAAAATAAACTTAAAATAAAGAACACCATTTTTGGTTTCATTTCGGTGGGCAATGTAACATTGTACCACATCGAGATGGTGATTTTTCTGGGACAAGAGCAAATCTTTAATAGCAAAGTCCCTCCACCTCTGACTTTGTCCCTTCGGGGACATCCGATAAAATTGGAACGATACAGAAAAGATTAGCATGGCCCCTGCGCAAGGATGACACGCACAAATCGAGAAATGGTCCAATTTGTTTTTGCCTCTTTTCGAATGGATTTATTATTTTTTTTGCCTTTTCTTTTCTTTTGACAATTCTTTTGGTTTCAAGAAAAATCGTCGAATCTACCTTTTCTTTATTTTTTCATAACAAAATAATCGATTTTATCTTTTTAAGTTGGTGAAATGGGACTCGGGGCATACGATTCCGTTGGCGACGACCGTGTCTGGTTCAAACAAAAATATCTTACGAGACTATTTCATTTCCTTTCTTTTTAATTTTTTTTTTAATTTCTTGGGGTAATTGCTATGAGATTGTTTTGTTCATTATACTAGAAGCATCCAAAGCTAGTACCATGCAAGGCCGCAACATACGATCCACAACATGGATCAACATTCTATCATTTGGTCAGTGTTTTTTAAGTGCGTAAAATCGTTGTATTCAAATTTTCCATTTTCATACAAAATTTATGCAAAGATCGTCAAAAAAATAATTAAAAAAAAGATTGACTAAAAATGAAAAATAATTGAAATTGAACTATTAAACCAAAGAATTATAAAGATTGTGATTTATTTGTTGTTGTCGTTTATTTGTCGTGTTCATATAGCTGCACAACTACCTACAGCATTGTCCTTTGCGTTCGCGCCCCCGCCAAATATAGTTGTGAAGTTGATTTTCCTAGTAGTGTTGAAAGCAGCTAAAGTAGTAGGTAAAAGAAGAAAATAAACTTAAGACAAAGAACACCGTTTTTGGTTTCATTTCGGTGGGCAATGTAACATTGTACCACATCGAGATGGTGATTTTTCTGGGACAAGAGCAAAGCTTTAAAAGCATAGTCCCTTCACCTCTTACTTTGTCCCTTTGGGGACATCCGATAAAATTGGAACGATACATAGAAGATTAGCATGGCCCCTGCGCAAGGATGACACGCACAAATCGAGAAATGGTCCAAATTTTTTTTGCCTCTTTTCGAATGGATTTATTATTTTATTTGCCTTTTCTTTTCTTTTGACAATTCTTTTGGTTTCAAGAAAAATCGACGAATCTACCTTTTCTTTATTTTTTCATAACAAAATATTCGATTTTATCTTTGTAAGTTGGTGAAATCATGATTTTTACTTGTACGATTCCGTTGGCGACGACCGTGTCTGGTTCAAACAAAAATATCTTACGAGACTATTTCATTTCCTTTCTTTTTATTTTTTTTAAATTTCTTGGGGTAATTGCTACGAGATTGTTTTGTTCATTATACTAGAAGCATCCTAAGCTAATATCATGCAAGGCCGCAACATACGATCCACAACATGGATCAACATTCTATCACTTGGTCAGTGTTTTTAAGTGTGTAAAATCGTTGTATTCAAATTTTCCGTTTTTAGACAAAATTGAAGCAAAGATCGTCAAAAAAATAATTAAAAAAAAGATTGACTAAAAATGAAAACTAATTGAAATTGAACTATTAAACCAACGAATTAGAAAGATTGTGATTTATTTGTTGTTGTCATTTATTTGTCGTTTTCATATAGCTGCACAACTACCTACAACATTGTCCTTTGCGTTCGCGCCCCCGCCAAATATAGTTGTGAAGTTGATTTTCCTAGTAGTGTTGAAAGCAGCAACAGTAGTAGGTACAAGAAGAAAATAAACTTAAGATAAAGAACACCATTTTTGGTTTCATTTCGGTGGGCAATGTAACATTGTACCACATCGAGATGGTGATGTTTCTGGGACAAGAGCAAAACTTTAAAAGCAAAGTCCCTCCACCTCTTACTTTGTCCTTTCGGGGACATCCGATAAAATTGGAACGATACAGAGAAGATTAGCATGGCCCCTGCGCAAGGATGACACGCACAAATCGAGAAATGGTCCAAATTTTTTTTTGCCTCTTTTCGAATGGATTTATAATTTTATTTGCCTTTTCTTTTCTTTTGACAATTCTTTTGGTTTCAAGAAAAATCGACGAATCTACCTTTTCTTTATTTTTTCATAACAAAATAATCGATTTTATCTTTGTAAGTTGGTGAAATCATGATTTTTACTTGTACGATTCCGTTGGCGACGACCGTGTCTGGTTCAAACAAAAATATCTTACGAGACTATTTCATTTCCTTTCTTTTTAATTTCTTGGGGTAATTGCTACGAGATTGTTTTGTTCATTATACTAGAAGCATCCGAAGCTAATATCATGCAAGGCCGCAACATACGATCCACAACATGGATCAACATTCTATCACTTGGTCAATGTTTTTTAAGTGCGTAAAATTATTGTATTCAAATTTTCCGTTTTTAGACAAAATTTATGCAAAGATCGTCAAAAAAATAATTAAAAAAAAAAGATTGACTAAAAATGAAAACTAATTGAAATTGAACTATTAAACCAACGAATTATAAAGATTGTGATTTATTTGATGTTGTCGTTTATTTATTGTATTCATATAGCTGCACAACTACCTACATCATTGTCCTTTGCGTTCGCGCTCCGCCAAATATGGTTGTGAAGTTGATTTTCCTAGTAGTGTTGAAAGCAGCAACAGTAGTAGGTACAAGAAGAAAATAAACTTAAGATAAAGAACACCATTTTTGGTTTCATTTCGGTGGGCAATGTAACATTGTACCACATCGAGATGGTGATTTTTCTGGGACAAGAGCAAATCTTTAAAAGCAAAGTCCCTCCACCTCTTACTTTGTCCCTTCGGGGACATCCGATAAAATTGGAACGATACAGAGAAGATTAGCATGGCCCCTGCGCAAGGATGACACGCACAAATCGAGAAATGGTCCAAATTTTTTTTTGCCTCTTTTCGAATGGATTTATTATTTTATTTGCCTTTTTTTTTCGGCCAATTCTTTGGGTTTCAAGAAAAATCGACGAATCTACCTATTCTTTATTTTTTCATAACAAAATATTCGATTTTATCTTTGTAAGCTGGTGAAATCATTATTTTTACTTGTACGATTCCGATGGCGACGACCGTGTCTGGTTCAAACAAGAATATCTTACGAGACTATTTCATTTTTTTTCTCTTTAATTTTTTTTTAATTTCTTGGGGTAATTACTACGAGATTGTTTTGTTCATTATACTAGAAGCATCTGAAGCTAATATCATGCAAGGCCGCAACATACGATCCACAACATGGATCAGCATTCTATCACTTGGTCAGTGTTTTTTAAGTGTGTAAAATCGTTGTATTCAAATTTTCCGTTTTTAGACAATTTAAGCAAAGATCGTCAAAAAAATAATTAAAAAAATGATTGAATAAAAATGAAAACTAATTGAAATTGAACTATTAAACCACCGAATTATAAAGATTGTGATTTATTTGTTGTTTTAGTTTATTTGACGTGTTCATATAGCTGCACAACTACCTACATCATTGTCCTTTTCGTTCGCACCCCCGCCGAATATAGTTGTGAAGTTGATTTTCCTAGTAGTGTTGAAAGCAGCAACAGTAGTAGGTACAAGAAGAAAATAAACTTAAGACAAAGAACACCGTTTTTTGTTTCATTTCGGTGGGCAATGTAACATTGTACCACATCGAGATGGTGATGTTTCTAGGACAAGAGCAAAGCTTTAAAATCAAAGTCCCTCCACCTCTTACTTTGTCCCTTCGGGGACATCGGATAAAATTGGAACGATACAGAGATGATTAGCTTGGCCCCTGCGCAAGGATGACACGCACAAATCGAGAAATGGTCCAAATTTTTTTTGCCTCTTTTCGAATGGATTTATTATTTTATTTGCATTTTCTTTTGACAATTCTTTTGGTTTCAAGAAAAATCGACGAATCTACCTTTTCTTTATTTTTTCATAACAAAATAATCGATTTTATCTTTGTAAGTTAGTGAAATCATGATTTTTACTTGTACGATTCCGTTGGAGACGACCGTGTCTGGTTCAAACAAAAATATCTTACGAGACTATTTCATTTCCTTTCTTTTTATTTTATTTTTAATTTCTTGGGGTAATTGCTATGAGATTGTTTTGTTCATTATACTAGAAGCTTCCGAAGCTAATATCATGCAAGGCCGCAACATACGATCCACAACATGGATCAACATTCTATCACTTGGTCAGTGTTTTTTAAGTGCGTAAAATCATTGTATTAAAATTTTCCGTTTTAGACAAAATTTATGCAAAGATCGTCAAAAAAATAATTTTAAAAAATGATTGACTAAAAATGAAAACTAATTGAAATTGAACTATTAAACCAACGAATTATATAGATTGTGATTTATTTGTTGTTGTCGTTGTTAACACAAAATCACGCAAGCGTACGTGGTCACAAGTAATATATGAATAAGTCAAGTTCGTTTGCACAGAGATCTGGTTATGGTTTTAATTCAGTAGATGTACCTATTCAACAATGTATGATTATTATTCACTGCTAAGACAATTGACAAATTTGGGTTTTAATTAACTAAAATTAACTAAGATGCAAATTATGAAACTAAGAATTAAATTAACTAATGAGAATTGAAATCGAATTACGTATATGAGAATAAACATGGGATCCTAACTTCATTAAATACTTTGCTTAGATCTGACGCCTTTAATCACTATATGCAATGGTTTTGATATCTGATCGGACAACACGAAATAAGTATACGCTACTTCTCAGTTTACGAATACCAAACTAAACATACATCCACAAAAGAGATAGAAGATGAATAGACACCAATTATGCTTAGACCCTATATGTCTATATAATTTGAAAACATAACGGTTGAAGAACAAGTTATCCATAATGATCACATAGGGCAATATAAGTATTCTCATCTCATACTACGAATCATGTTGATAAACAATCATGAACCTATGCTAGCATGACAAGTTCTAAATCTCAAGATCCACTTTCACTTCACAAGAGATTAACAGATTAGATGTTAGCTACGCATCTAACAATTAAGTATAATCATACGAGGATATCAGATATACATCACACACAGATCTTTAAAGCATCAAAATACTAAAACTCCATAAATAAATCCGTTAGAATCCCATGACAACGATTAGCTCATAATTGAACCGTTCATCGTCATGGGATTTGATGAAAACATGATATATAATAAACAAGATATGAATAAAAGAAGTAATTATATTAGTAAAACGAAGAGTTGAGAAAACAAATCTAGAATCCAGAATAACACAAAAGATGAAGTAGATCTAGATCCGTTGCTTGTCACGAGCGTTGAATCCTTCTCTCTTTTTCTCCCTTGCAGATCTAAGCTATGATACAATAATAAAACGATACGATTTACAAGGCTAAGATGTGTTTAAATAGGCTCTAGATTTCTTGCCCAGCAATAAATTACCTTCTATTACAATTAGAATTCAATTAAGGTACCAAAAACTGCCCAAAATACAATTAGAACTTGAAAAGGGCAAAACAGTAATTTCCCTGCTCCCATCAGTCTGCTTGCCACGCTGCCTGCGCGTGGAAGACCGGTCCCATGTTGTAGAAAATCTCCCAAGCTTCGCGTGGACGGTAAGATCGATGAAAACGGACTTCTAGAACTCCAGATATGGCCAAAACAGTGTAGACTGTGCAACCTTCCCGGAAAATCCGAATTTTAATAAATTTAACCTACAAAAACGACAGAAGCATCAACCATAATCAGCATTCTTGCAAACCTATACAACTACACAAAATACATCAAAACTACAACAAACTTGAGTACAATACAATCAATTTAAGCCGATATGGAACGCTCCAAGTGGATATAAAATCCACTTATCACACCCCCAAACTTAAATCGATGCTTGTCCTCAAGCATAAACAACTAACTAACTAGTACCACTTCTGTAGGTGATCACGGTTGCATTTGGCATATGCAACAAGCCCTTTAAACCCCTAGGCAACCCTAGTGGACGAGTTTGGTCTCGTGAGGGCCTATAGCAAATGTACCCACAAAATCCATGTAACCTAATGCAATGCAATGCATGAATGCAACTAATATGAAAATGCAAATGATTTGCTACTAATATCCTACCATACCTTCAAATCCTCTCATGGCATATCAACTTAAGAATCAAAGTAATAATGAGATGTCTTGGTGTCGAAAGTGCAAGTATTCACATAGTCTACTCAATGAACATGCATAAGTTCTCACAAGTCCATGTCAAGTGTAAGAATAAGTTAGTAAACATGCTAAGCCTACAAGAGTACATCTTTGAGACAAAACTCAGGCTCTCATACGCAAAAACAAGTAAACACTCACAATCCACTCACAAAAGAATACTCTCTCAAGAACAAGGGTAAGTGTATCACTCAATTCCAACAAAATCATAAGCATGCTTGACATTTGGTATCAATCTAACTCTTAACACAACATACATCAATGACGATAATCAAAAGGTCTTTATTTGGGTTGTAACGGGGCTAGGGACAAGGTATGTCAAATAAGCCAAATTTGGTGAAGTGTCAAAAGCTAGTAAGTACCATAATAAATCATACACAACACCCTATTTTCCCCCCACATAATCTATTTTTCTTCCAACAAAAAAAAATGCTCGACTAGTCGACTAAAGTAGGATCACAACAACACAAACATGCTCTCATAATATATTTTTTTCTTTTTTTTCTTTTTTTTCTCTTTTCTTTTCTCTTTTTTTTCTTTTTTTTCTTTTCTTTTTTCCGAGAGCTAAATATAACACAACAATAATATAAACAATAACTGAAAGGCATATGATGTAGCCTATTTGTATTTCGAGGATACAACTCAACTTAAACAAGATTGTAGTAGTAAATAGTATATAGACTGTCACAAGGAATCTACGAATGTATTATATGTCAGAAGAAAAAGATCAAGGTCAATCTACAGACTTGAGGAATTACTACATTGAAAGAAGCTCAGTAATCTGATCAAGCCTCAGTGGAGTATTTGTTAAGTAGTGGATTCATTTATAGTGATAGAGATTTCAACAGTGACAGAGGCAGTACAGAAGAATTGAAGAGAGATGAGATGAGAAAAGAAAAGGAACCAGATTTTAAAGTCAATATATGAAAAACAGTCATTGCGATTAGTCACTCATGAACCAGACAGTACATCGAGTGTCAACATTAAACAGTGGTTGTTCATCATTAACTTCAGTGGTTCAAGCTATCAAGACTGGTATGAGAGAAAATCATTGTGCAAGCAACAGAAGTGCTGAATTAATTAACCACAAGGTTTTTATTGTCAAGTGGAATGGCTACGAGGAAAAGGAATTATCACAAAGAAATTCTAAGTGATATATTCTTAAAGCTGGAACTCCGGTTGGAATTGATATATTTTTTGTTAAGCAAAAGGAGTCCGGTTCCAGACGCTCAGGTAACCGTAGTTTAGAGCTTAAGGATTTATTTATATTAATAAATATTTTATTTATTTAGAAAATTATATTTATAAATATATAATAATATTAGATATTTATTTTTATAATTTCTAGATTAAAATAATTATTTATTAATTAAAGATTATAAGCTGTGCGGGTTAAAAATCAATTTTACGGAGTCTAAAACAATTCGTGGCCAGGAGACTTGAATTGATATAGTGGTCAGTTGATGCTTTATTTACAAATGAATCAATTCATTTGTTTAAAAAGAATCGAACAAAGAGATTAACAAAGAATAGAAATGGAAAGCAACAACAGACTGTCATCACGTGGGCAGTCGGCAAGGGCTCCTACGCACCTGCAGAGAGCGTGTAGCTCACGCGCCATGGATAAAGAACAAAACAGCCTGTGCATGCTGTTCACTCTCCTGTCCCGCGACTGGTCTTCGTTTCTGCAGAGATAAATCAACTTCCTATCTTTGTTATACTATCACCGAAATTATACTATCACAGAATCAGTTATACTATTACTTAGTTATAGTTATACTATTACCGAGGTAATTATACTATTACCAACATTTTTAGTGAACTATTTCTTAAGTAAATGTATACTATTTCTGAGTTAAATCCATACTATTACAAGGGAATGAGTCCTACTATCTCTAGGCTGTTATACTATCACCGAGTGGTTTTTGTCAGTGAACAGGAAAGTGAAGTATAGTTTCTATATAAACAAAAACAAGGCAGAAGACATACACGGACAGAACATTACATACAAACACAACACGGCAGCTTCATCTCTCTCAAGAACACCAAGCTCAAATTAATTCCTAGAAAATTAAGTTCATCATCTTTGTAATATTTGTTCCACTGGAAGTTAATTATTTGTGATTCTTGTACTACTAGCGAATTAAGTTTCCTAGTTCTAATCTTGATTTTTATTAACTAAATTAGAAAAGTTCATGTCGAATTTTCTAATTAGTTATTAATTACTTGATAATCATTTGTACTGATTTTGTAACACCCATCAAGTTAATATATTGTTATATTCAACTTGAAATCTGTGTTAATTTATTCCACACAAATTTGTCTAAATTAAATTTTATTTAAAGGACAAATTTTGATAAATTGGTATAGATTATATTCAACCCCCCCTTCTACAATCTTATTGGACCTAACAATAACAATGATCTCACAATTTTATTACACATGCCGACTATCAAGTAAACAAACCCAATTTTCAATATTTCCCCCAAAAGTAAGACCAACAATAAACCCCTCCTTGCACACCTTATTACTCCTTTAAGCACCCCACCCCAAATCTGAGTTGAAATTTTGTACACCATGGCAGCCAGGGAAACAAGCTCTCATGAACCACGATCTAGCTGAATAATAATAATAATAATGAACAAGTGGGAGTAATTTACTCCCAAAGTTATAAAAACCCATATATTCTTCCTACTACCCCAACACAATTTTTCTACTTGTATTAAAAAATAAAAGCTTTGTGATAGACTGTTTCTAAGTTTACTATGGGAAACAGTCCAAAGGTAGCAGGAGTTGTGCAATTGTTTATTTTGTGTATCTAAGGTCCCATATCGCTCAACCAAATGAACATTTTCCTCTTCATATAGCTGCACATCCACCTCTTGCATTGTCCTTCGGGGACATCCGATAAAATTGGAACGATACAGAGAAGATTAGCCTGGCCCCTGCGCAAGGATGACACGCACAAATCGAGAAATTGTCCAAAAAAAATTTTCCTCTTTTCGAATGGTATTATTTTGTTTGCCTTTTCTTTTCTTTTGCCAAATTCGACAATTTTTTTGGTTTCAAGAAAAATCGACGAATCTACCTTTTCTTTATTTTTTCATAACAAAATAATCGATTTTATCTTTGTAAGTTGGTGAAATCAAGATTTTTACTTGTACGATTCCGTTGGCGATGAAAACATCTTCGAGAGCTCTGTTGCTTTTTTAGTTTAATATGTTTCTCAATTTAAACTAGCCCAGAATTAACTCTACAACATTAGAATTTTGTTAAACTACCCATTCATTTTTCATTTTATCCTTTCGAGTTCCATATGCAGATTAGTCGACGATCAATAGAAATTCCTTTGCATGAGCTGCTTGTGATTTCCGAATCAAACATCTCGGATTTTCGTGTTGGAATCGAAAAGCGTCGATAGAGCACAAAACCAAACACATCTCATTCGCGTTTTCAAAACATTGTGTTTTCTAACGATGAATTAATCTTCTACGCAAGTAACGACGCCCATTTTCTTGCCAAATACACTAGCGATTATGCTGCAACGCGACGAACGTGTCTTGTTCAAACAAAAATATCTTACGAGACCATTTCATTTCCTTTCTTTTTAATTTCTTGGGGTAATTGCTACGAGATTGTTTTGTTCATTATACTAGAAGCATCTGAAGCTAATATCATGCAAGGCCGCAACATACGATCCACAACATGGATCAACATTGGTCAGTGTTTTTTAAGTTCGTAAAATTGTTGTATTCAAATTTTCCGTTTTTAGACAAAAATTTATGCAAATATCGTCAAAAAAAATAATTAAAAAAATGATTGACTAAAAATGAAAACTAATTGAAATTGAACTATTAAAACAACGAATTATTAAGATTATGATTTATTTGTTGTTGTTGTTTATTTGTCGTGTTTATATAGCTGCACAACTACCTACAGCATTGTCCTTTCGGAAACGTCCGATAAAATTGGAACGATACAGAGAAGATTAGCATGGCCCCTGCGCAAGGATGACGGACATGCATATCGAGAAATGGTGCAAATTTTTGTGGCAATCAAATCTTCAATTCTATCCACACCTTTTTTCTCTCGAGCATTCCTGATTTTTGATTATTTTTTATTGATCAACATTCTATCACTTGGTCAATATGTTTTAAGTGCGTAAAATCGTTGTATTCAAATTTTCGTTTTAGACAAATATTTTTGCAAAGATCGACAAAAAAAATGAAAATTTGATTAACTAAAAAAGAAAAATAAATGAAACGGAACTATTTAACCCACAAATTGTAAAGATTATGAATTAACAATTGTCGTTGCTTTTAAGTTAATTTGTATTGCCTTTTTATCAAATTTTTAAAATTAAATAATTAGGGGCATTCAGAGTTTGACTATGCTCTAAAAATAGAAAACAATTGATAAGATATTAAACGATTCAACAAAAAAAATTTAGTGACTGTGATTTTTTAATTATCGATATTTCTAAAATTGATTTGTTGAATCTTTCCGAAATTAAACAATTTCTGAATAAGGGCGGTCAAAGTTTGACTAGGCTATAGAGAATTTTGCAATGCGAAGTTACTACTTGTAACTTCGTAGGCTTAAAATCTATCAAAGATCCCAAAAGAAAATATTAGGAAAAATGAAAAATTATTGAACTTAGATGGTTGAACCAGAAAATTATAAGGATTACGAGGTCAAAATCGTTGATATATTGTAATATAATTTATTGCATTTTTTCAAACATATAAAATTAATTAATAAGACGTTCGAAGTTTAACTAGGTTTCAGAAATAAAACGTAATATCTAAAAAAATCGTTGAAACTAAACCATTTAACCAACACATTGTAAAGATTATGATTTTAATAATTATAATCGCTTTTAAGCTAATTGATTTTGCATTTTTTTGAATTTATAAAATTAGAAAAAATGACGACGGACAAACCTTGACTAGACTCTTGAAATTCGTGTGTAGCGAAATTACTCGTAAATTCGTAGGCTTAATTTTTTTTAATTAAACGAAAATTTATCGAAATTAAATCATTTGACCAACAAATTTTTCTTCGAAGAAACACATACTTTTGTTCCTATTTTAAATTACTTATTTATATTTATGCGTGATGCATATGTTGGTTTTAGCATCATTTATTTTTTCTTTCACATTTGTAAAGATTAATTTTTGTGGTGATTTTAGTTATGATAAGATTTTAAAATAATCAAACTCGCTAAAATAGATTTCAAAATAATTAGGTGTTAAAGAAAGGTTCAAATAAAATGAGTTTTTTAACTAAGATAGATTTGTAAAATCCAGTCCCGTTATAATAAGTTCTAACTAGTAGAGCTCACAAAGAAATTAAAATAAGAAGATTCTAATGATGTGTTTAAATTTTATCTTGGGTCCAATTAGGTAATAAAGTCCGGGAATGAGAATGAAAATGCATCGCAGTGATGCGAGAGCGGACTACCAAACTTTTAATGTTTAGGCTTGAATAATATAGTGTATATAGATGGATAGGTATGTCTAATTAGTTAAATAACTCTACTACATCGTATTTGTGAAATTATATTTAAGAAACAAATATTATAAAAAAACGGTAGTTCGTGATTCCATATTTATGTTCGGGGTTTAATTAATATTGTTTCTTTCGGGACAAAAGTGGTCGTCACAAGGTTTTTGCTCAAGGATAGAAGTCCACTCAACTTTGAAACTATAATAGAAGAAAATACCACATCGAAAGGGTTAGTGAACAGGGGATGATGCCAAGATATAAGCGTGCACTATCCCCTAAAGCAAAAGATTCATGCAGCCATGTGGTGAGCACAAAGCTAACTATTCTTTCGTCTTTTACTAAAGAATACCGTGTGTTTGCCGCTAAAAGTGGCATACGCCGATTTTTGGAGGGGGTGTACTATTATTGCATGCTCCCGTTAAATTTTAAAAAAAAAGTTTTATATGGTGATAGAACAATTGAGGGAAGAAAGCAAGACAACAAAAGGGCCAAGCAAGAATACTAGTATTAAAATTCCAAGCAACTTGTTGCTGCAACCAACTTAAAAGCTTAGAAACAAGGGAATCCCACATCGAAATAGTAGAGTGCAACACACTAGCAGCTTAGTATTAATAAGGACATAGATGCAACATTGCAACATACTTACTTGAATGGGGTCGATGGGTGATCAAGAAGGCCCATGGCCTAGATTTGTTACCTCCACCCCACATTGGGAGGGGCTAGGGGTGGAGCCTACTTCATAATTTGTGCTAGGGGTGGCTTGCGTTTGCGCAGCCCTCGCCAAATATAGTTGTGAAGTTGATTTTCTTAGTAGTGTTGAAAGTAGCAATAGCAGTAGGTACAAGAAGAAAATAAACTTAAGACAAAGAACACCGTTTTTGGTTTCATTTCAGTGGGCAATGTAACATTGTACTACCTCGAGATGGTGATGTTTCTGGGACAAGAGCAAAGCTTTAAAAGCAAAGTCCCTCCACCTCTTACTTTGTCCCTTCGGGGACATCCGATAAAATTGGAACGACACAGAGAAGATTAGCATGGCCCCTGCGCAAGAGAAATGGTCCAAATTTTTTTTGCCTCTTTTCGAATGGATTTATTATTTTATTTGCCTTTTCTTTTCATTTGACAATTCTTTTGGCTTCAAGAAAAATCGACGAATGTACCTTTTCTTTATTTTTTAATAACAAAATAATCGATTTTATCTTTGTAAGTTGGTGAAATCATGATTTTTATTTGTACGATTCCGTTGGCGACGAAAATATCTTCGAGAGTTGTGTTGGTTTTTCAGTTTAATATGTTTCTCAATTTTAACCGGCCCGGAATTAACTCTACAACATTAGAATTTTGTTAAAATACCCATTCATTTTTCATTTTATCTTTTCGAGTTCCATGTGCAGATTAGTCGACGATCAATATAAATTCCTTTGCATGAGCTGCTTGTGATTTCCGAATCAAGCATCTCGGATTTTTGTGTTGGAATCAAGCATCTCGGATTTTCTGTTGGATTTTTTTTTTGCCTCTTTTCGTATGGATTTATTATTTTATTTGCCTTTTCTTTCCTTTTGACAATTTTTTTGGTTTCATGAAAAATCGACTGATCTATCTTTTCTTTATTTTTCATAACAAAAATATGTTTTAAGTGCGTAAAAGCGTTGCATTCAAATTTCATTTTAGACAAATATTTATGCAACGATCGAAAAAAAAAACGAAAAATTGATTAACTAAAAATGAAAAATAAATGAAATTGGACTATTCAACCAACAAATTGTAAAGATTATGATTTAACAATTGTCCTCGTTTTTAAGTTAATTTGTATTGCCTTTTTTTCAAATTAAAGAATTAGGGGTAGTCTAAGTTTGACTATGCTCTAAAAATAGAAAACCATTGATAAGATATTAAACGATTCAACCAAAAAAAATTAGTGATTGTGATTTTTTAATTATCAATATTTTTAAAATTGATTGGTTGAATCTTTCCGAATTTAAACAATTTCTGAATAAGGGTGGTCAAAGTTTGACTAGGGTATAGAGAATTTTGTAATGAAAAATAATTGAAATTGAACTATTTAACCAACGAATTATAAAGATTATGATTTATTTGTTGTTGTCGTTTTTAAGTTAATTTGTTTTGCCTTTTTTTCAAATTTTGAGGAATCAAATAAACAGTTTCATGTTCATACAGTTGCACAATTACCTACAGTATTGTCCTTTCGGGAACATCCGATAAAATTGGAACGATACAGAGAAGATTAGCATGACCCCTGCCCAAGGATGACGGACATGCATATCGAGAAATGGTGCAAAATTTTGTGGCAATCAAATCTTCAATTCTATCCCCTCCTTTTTCCTGAGCAATCGTGACTTATTGAATGGATTTATCGTTCTTTGATTATTTTATTTGCCTTTTCTTTCACCAAATTTGACTATTTTTTAATTTCAAGAAAAATCCGAAGTCCTTTTCTATATTTGTTCATAAGAAAATAATTGATTTATATTTGTAAGTTTTTGTTGCATACATGTACTCTATCATGAATCAAAGTGCGAGCTGTGAAATAATGATTTTACGATCCGATTACATTGGCGACAAAAAATCTTCGCGAGTTGTGTTGATTGGTGAGTTTTAATGTCAATTTTTTTTACTTTTCTCAACTTAAATCCGCCCGAAATTAACTTTACGACGTTAGAAGTTTGTTGAAATACCTATTGATTATTCATTTATCTTTCAGAATTTCATATGCAGACGTAATCATGAATCTTGACTACATAGGAAAGTGTGTTGACGTCAATAACAATTCCTCTGCATAAACTTCCTGTGATTTCCGAATCAAGCATCTCGAATTTTGGTGTTGGAATCGAAAAGCATCGATATAGCACAAATGAATCACCTCATTTGTGAAACTGTTGTGTTTTCTGACGAGAAATTAATCTCCTACACAAGTAATAAAGTCCATTGTCTTTGCCACAAACACTAGCGATTATGCTGCAACGAGACAAAGATAACTTCTGACCCAGGTCTGGTTCAAACAACATACTGTAAGATGCAATTTGCTTTCTTTTTTATATTTTTTAGTTTTTGGAGTAATTGCTACGAGAGTGTTCTGTTCATTATATTCGAAGACTACTGAAGCTAACATCATTAAGGCCGCAACAAAGGATACACAATATTGATCTACATTCAATCACTTGTGTAATATCCACGAATTTTTCGAATAATTTTTTTCATTTTATATACTCGATATTTAAATTTTAATTATTGGTGATGCATTAGTATATTTTAATTAACACGTTTTTGGTAAAATTTCGAAATTTATTTATTTCGTAGGTAAGTAAAATTTTATTATATCTATTTATTTATATTTATTTGTTATTTATTAAAATTAGGAAATTTAGTAAAAATAAGATTTTTAATTTTAGAGAACGAAGTTAGAGTCTCGTTTTAATTAGCCAACCGAGGAGAAACGATATTATTATTATTGATTTGTCGTTAAGCACGAGTAGGAGGCAGTTTTCACAAATCATGGCTTAATTCTCGGAATAATAAGTGCCCATCATATTTTGTTCCCCATGCTTTGTCCCCCATTTTATTTTTTTATTCCCACGTTTTATTCCACTAAAACATAAATCACCCACCCACTTATACATACAAAGCAGCTATACATTCATTTTTCACATAACACCAAAAACGGGACTCTTTCTTTCTATCTAAAAAACCGGGTAGACATATACACACAAACAGAGTTTTAACAACATGTAGTCAAATTTTTTTCTCTTCTTCTTTAAATTGTTGTTTTTGTTTCTTCTTGAATTGGGTTTGTTTGTTGTCGATGTTGGTTGATGGGGAAAGAAGCCACCACCGAGAGGTGGTGGTGGTGGCTGTTAATGGAGAGAAGGGAGGGAGTCGAGAGAGTGATGAGAGATTGAGAGAGGTTTGAATCGGAGTAAAAGGGGGAGGAGGTTTAGTGGTGGTGTTTGTTTTGGTTGAAACTAGCGGTTGGTGTTGATCGGAAAGGGAGAGAGACGGGTAGAGAGAGAGGTGCGAGAGGAGAGATAGGCGGAGGTCGGAGAAATAGAAGTTAGAGATGGTGGTGTTGTTGAAATCGGAGTGATAAGGATGGGTGTTGGTTCGTGGTAAATTGATGGAGAGGAGTGAAGTCGGAGAGATGAGGGAGTAATGATGAATGGAATTTTGGGGTGTTGTTTTGTTGTGGTAAATTAAGAGGGTGGAGGGAGAGATGTCCGATTGATGCGTGTGGTGTTAACAGAGTGAAAGAGGGGATCGAGAGATGCAGATGAAGAGATGGGGCGGAGGGAGAGAGGAACGGAGAGAGCTCGAGAAAGAAAAGGAGAGAAGAGAGAGCGGAGGGATGAAGAGGATGATGAATTGGTGTGCGAGAGAGGGAGATTGAGGTAGAGAGGTGGTGACGGGGGAGAGTATGGGTAACGAGAGAGAGAGAGCCAGGAGAGGGAGAGATATTGGCAGAGAGATTGAAAGAGAGAGCAGAGATGTTGGGAGAGATAACGGAGACAGTAGAGAGAAAGAGACGCCGGTGGGGCCACGATAGGGGTGAGGTGGGGCCCACGTAAATTAACGGTTAAATAAAGTATTAATACAACATTAACGATTGGATGTTATAATCGGGATTTAATTAGCTGGATCGTTATTTAAAACAGTTGGTGCAAATAATTTACAAATAATGGTATAATTGATTTATTTAGTTATTTAGTAATAGTTATGGATTTAATGTGAATAAAAATGGATACTTGAATATTTTTTTGTTGTGAGATTAATATGAATTAAATTAGGGAATTTTTAGAGAATTTATAAGAGCTAATTTAAGTGTAAATTGAATAGTTAATTATTAGCAATTAAATAGAAATATTTTGTGATTAATTGGACATAATTTAGAGACTTAATTATTCATTGATAAAAGAGGTATTTAAAATGATGAGGGTATTAAAGTGGAATAATTATTATGGTTTTAAATTGAGTAAATAGGATTAATTGTGTTTTGAGGATTTATTTATTTAATTCGAGGATTAATTGTTGTCTTGATAATTTATTTATTTAATTTGAGGATTAATTATTGTCTCGAAGATTTATTTATATAATTTGAGGATTAATTATTGTCTCGAGGATTTATTTATTTAAATTAAGGATTAATTGTTGTCTCGAGGATTAAGTGGTTAATTATCTTTCTTTATCATGGAGTAAGATAATTGTTTGAGGATTATTTATTGATTAAGTTTTTATATAGGATGTCAAGGGTATTATTTTAGAGATTTGATATTTAGCATTTTCGGATTATTTTAACCACAATGAGAAATAATTGTGAAGCACCCATGACGGAAACCTTGGCACAAATTATGAATAAAAATGAGCAAAATGATCAGATTTGTTGCATCATTTATGACATGATAATGTATTTTTCTGGTGCAGTAGCTGATAAACTGCAACTTCCGTGCATGATTTTAGGTACAAGTGGTGCTTCTGCAGCAGCAGCTTATGATCACCTCCCACGTCTCTATGCAGAAGCTTACTTTCCGCTGCAAGGTATGTGTCTTCCAAATACAGAGATTTTATTTCGGCATAGATTAGAAAATTAGCAGATTTGGTATTGTTTCTTTACCATTATGTAATTGACCTCAACTAAAAGAAATTAAATTAGCTCATTACTGTTATTCGGTGACACAGTATTGAAGAGACTCTTTATTTTACTCTTGTACATGTCAGACACTTGACACTTCATTTTGAACTTATCACTTCATTTACGCGCCAAACATGCAAAGCTCTAATAATTTTTCCACAAGTCCGAAACTAGGACACTTATCTATCCTAGACAATTCCAAGTTTCCAACCGTAATGGGAGGACAGCGGACAGTGGCGGACGCAGGCCGCCGGTGCCGGAAAAACTGTGCCGGAAAATTTATCGAAATTAAATCATTTGGCCAACAAATTTTTCTTCGGAGAAACACATACTTTTGTTCCTATTTTAAATTACTTATTTATATTTATGCGTGATGCATATGTTGGTTTTAGCATCATTTATTTTTTCTTTCACATTTGTAAAGATTAATTTTTGTGGTGATTTTAGTTATGATAAGATTTTAAAATAATCAAACTCGTTAAAATAGATTTCAAAATAATTAGATGTTAAAGAAAGGTTCAAATAAAATGAGTTTTTTTTAACTAAGATAGATTTGTAAAATCCAGTCCCGTTATAATAAGTTCTAACTAGTAGAGCTCACAAAGAAATTAAAGTAAGAAGATTCTAATGATGTGTTTAAATTTTATCTTGGGTCCAATTAGGTAATAAAGTCCGGGAATGAGAATGAAAATGCATCGCAGTGATGCGAGAGCGGACTACCAAACTTTTAATGTTTAGGCTTGAATAATATAGTGTATATAGATGGATAGGTATGTCTAATTAGTTAAATAACTCTACTACTTCGTATTTGTGAAATTATATTTAAGAAACAAATATTATAAAAAATCGGTAGTTCGTGATTCCATATTTATGTTCGGGGTTTAATTAATATTGTTTCTTTCGGGACAAAAGTGGTCGTCACAAGGTTTTTGCTCAAGGATAGAAGTCCACTCAACTTTGAAACTATAATAGAAGAAAATACCACATCGAAAGGGTTAGTGAACAGGGGATGATGCCAAGATATAAGCGTGCGCTATCCCCTAAAGCAAAAGATTCACGCAGCCATGTGGTGAGCACAAAGCTAACTATTCTTTCGCCTTTTACTAAAGAATACCGTGTGTTTGCCACTAAAAGTGGCATACGCCGATTTTTGGAGGGGGTGTACTATTATTGCATGCTCCCGTTAAATTTAAAAAAAAAAGTTTTATATGGTGATAGAACAATTGAGGGAAGAAAGCAAGACAACAAAAGGGCCAAGCAAGAGTACTAGTATTAAAATTCCAAGCAACTTGTTGCTGCAACCAACTTAAAAGCTTAGAAACAAGGGAATCCCACATCGAAATAGTAGAGTGCAACACACTAGCAGCTTAGTATTAATAAGGACATAGATGCAACATTGCAACATACTTACTTGGATGGGGTCGATGGGTGATCAAGAAGGCCCATGGCCTAGATTTGTTACCTCCACCCCACATTGGGAGGGGCTAGGGGTGGAGCCTACTTCATAATTTGTGCTAGGGGTGGCTTGCGTTTGCGCAGCCCTCGCCAAATATAGTTGTGAAGTTGATTTTCTTAGTATTGTTGAAAGTAGCAATAGTAGGTACAAGAACAAAATAAACTTAAGACAAAGAACACCGGTTTTGGTTTCATTTCAGTGGGCAATGTAACATTGTACTACCTCGAGATGGTGATGTTTCTGGGACAAGAGCAAAGCTTTAAAAGCAAAGTCCCTCCACCTCTTACTTTGTCCCTTCGGGGACATCCGATAAAATTGGAACGATACAGAGAAGATTAGCATGGCCCCTGCGCAAGAGAAATGGTCCAAATTTTTTTTGCCTCTTTTCGAATGGATTTATTATTTTATTTGCCTTTTCTTTTCATTTTACAATTCTTTTGGTTTCAAGAAAAATCGACGAATGTACCTTTTCTTTATTTTTTTCATAACAAAATAATCGATTTTATCTTTGTAAGTTGGTGAAATCATGATTTTTACTTGTACGATTCCGTTGGCGACGAAAATATCTTCGAGAGTTGTGTTGGTTTTTCAGTTTAATATGTTTCTCAATTTAAACCAGCCCGGAATTAACTCTACAACATTAGAATTTTGTTAAAATACCCATTCATTTTTCATTTTATCTTTTCGAGTTCCATGTGCAGATTAGTCGACGATCAATATAAATTCCTTTGCATGAGCTGCTTGTGATTTCCGAATCAAGCATCTCGGATTTTTGTGTTGGAATCAAGCATCTCGGATTTTCTGTTGGATTTTTTTTTTTGCCTCTTTTCGAATGGATTTATTATTTTATTTGCCTTTTCTTTCCTTTTGACAATTTTTTTGGTTTCATGAAAAATCGACTGATCTATCTTTTCTTTATTTTTCATAACAAAAATATGTTTTAACTGCGTAAAAGCGTTGCATTCAAATTTCATTTTAGACAAATATTTATGCAACGATCGACAAAAAAAATGAAAAATTGATTAACTAAAAATGAAAAATAAATGAAATTGGACTATTCAACCAACAAATTGTAAAGATTATGATTTAACAATTGTCGTCGTTTTTAAGTTAATTTGTATTGCCTTTTTTTCAAATTAAAGAATTAGGGGTAGTCTAAGTTTGACTATGCTCTAAAAATAGAAAACCATTGATAAGATATTAAACGATTCAACCAAAAAAATTTAGTGATTGTGATTTTTTAATTATCAATATTTTTAAAATTGATTGGTTGAATCTTTCCGAATTTAAACAATTTCTGAATAAGGGTGGTCAAAGTTTGACTAGGGTATAGAGAATTTTGTAATGAAAAATAATTGAAATTGAACTATTTAACCAACGAATTATAAAGATTATGATTTATTTGTTGTTGTCGTTTTTAAGTTAATTTGTTTTGCCTTTTTTTCAAATTTTGAGGAATCAAATAAACAGTTTCATGTTCATACAGTTGCACAATTACCTACAGTATTGTCCTTTCGGGAATATCCGATAAAATTGGAACGATACAGAGAAGATTAGCATGACCCCTGCGCAAGGATGACGGACATGCATATCGAGAAATGGTGCAATTGTGGCAATCAAATCTTCAATTCTATCCCCTCCTTTTTCCTGAGCAATCGTGACTTTTTGAATGGATTTATCGTTCTTTAATTATTTTATTTGCCTTTTCTTTCACCAAATTTGACTATTTTTTAATTTCAAGAAAAATCCGAAGTCCTTTTCTATATTTGTTCATAAGAAAATAATTGATTTATATCTGTAAGTTTTTGTTGCATACATGTACTCTATCATGAATCAAAGTGCGAGCTGTGAAATAATGATTTTACGATCCGATTACATTGGCGACAAAAAATCTTCGCGAGTTGTGTTGATTGTTGAGTTTTAATGTCAATTTTTTTTTACTTTTCTCAACTTAAATCCGCCCGAAATTAACTTTACGACGTTAGAAGTTTGTTGAAATACCTATTGATTATTCATTTATCTTTCAGAATTTCATATGCAGACGTAATCATGAATCTTGACTACATAGGAAAGTGCGTTGACGTCAATAACAATTCCTCTGCATAAACTTCCTGTGATTTCCGAATCAAGCATCTCGAATTTTGGTGTTGGAATTGAAAAGCATCGATATAGCACAAATGAATCACATCATTTGTGAAACTGTTGTGTTTTCTGACGAGGAATTAATCTCCTACACAAGTAATAAAGTCCATTGTCTTTGCCACAAACACTAGCGATTATGCTGCAACGAGACAAAGATAACTTCTGACCCAGGTCTGGTTCAAACAACATACTGTAAGATGCAATTTGCTTTCTTTTTTTTATTTTTTAGTTTTTGGAGTAATTGCTACGAGAGTGTTCTGTTCATTATATTCGAAGACTACTGAAGCTAACATCATTAAGGCCGCAACAAACGATACACAATATTGATCTACATTCAATCACTTGGTCAATAAGTTTCAAACTTGGAGGAGGCCAGACACGTGATTCAGTTGCTCCGATAGTTTGAAAATGGGTTTTAAGCATGAGCGAATTTAATTTTGCTTTGCTCGGGAAATAGGCATGCGTTTTATTACCATTTACCAGGCTAAATTCACTGGTGAGTCAAGTTTTTAAGCCAAGATATTATGCTAAAAGCTCGTTTTTGGAGGCTGATTTAGGAGCTAGTCCCAGTTTCATATGACAAATCTTTTTTTTAATACAAAAGGTTTTTTTTTTCGTAAACAGAAGCAAGAGATAAATTCGCATTCTGAGCAAAATAAAACATGTTTTTATAAATGACAAGAATTAACTATTTATTAGCTCAAATCAGCTAGCATTCAGAAAAAAAACAAATAATTATTGGTTGGAATAAAGAATAACCGATGGTTTTCTAGAAACAATAATATCCACAGTAGAAACAATAATATCCACACGTAGGTCACCACAACTATACAGAACACTGGCTGTTGTCTGTTTTATTTTGAAGAAATTGGCTGTTGTCTGTTGATATAGACAGTTGATATTAGCAGAATCAGAAACAATAGCAAGGGTTAAAATAAAAACATACCGGCCACCAAAGACAACAATCAATAAAGATTGAGACAAGCCAATCGGTACAAATGAGGAAGAGCAGATTTTTCTGATAATATCAACTCAAATCCCAATGATACAGAATGTCCAAACAGTACCAAACAAAATACAACTGGAACTCAGGAAAACAACATAATTCTTGTGGAAAATTTTAAGACATGCGGCAATACACTTTACACAAGCCTATAATCAAAGTTGTTTAAATAATAAACAAATTAAAAAACTGATACTCCACTAGTTAAGTTATTTGGACAACATTTTAGTTGTGTATAATCCAATTGTTAAGTTATTTGTACAACCACAGGGACCAGTTATGTGTACCATTGACACAGAGTTGCTCAAAATTGAGCAGAGTTTTCCTTGAATAAACCAGATTTTCTTTATAACTATTACAAGAATATTTTTAATTTCCGCAGGACCTAATAATTTATAGAAAATTTAAAATCGATTAGTTGTTGAACACCAACCACCAAAAGTTTCTTAAATCTCGACTTAATAATACTAATTAAATGCCACAAAACTGTTTCAAGTCTTAATTGAATAACAGCAGACTTGGGGATAAATTTTGAATATACCCCAGATATTTATATGAACAGCTAGAAATCTTAATAAAGTACTTCCTCCAAAGTACTTTCAAAGTTCTATAAAATCTTGGCCAAGGTTGAGTTTACAGGAAAGGTACTCTCCCTATAATATATACTGCACACATAACAAAGCAGACATATTAAGATAAGATGGAAAACCAAGGAATGGAGAGACGCCCTAATGTGGTGCTTGTTCCAGCTCCATTACAAGGACATCTAAGCCCGATGCTTGAGTTAGGAACTCTACTTCATTCAAAGGGCTTCTCCATCACTATAGCACACACAATCTTCAACTCTCCTGATCCGAGTAACCACCCTGAATTCAGTTTCCTACCAATACCAGATAACCTTGGTGATCATAACTCTGCTCCAGCAGATCTCATGACTCTTATAACCACAATGAACAATAATTGTGAAGCACCCATGACGGAAACCTTGGCACAAATTGTGAATAAAAATGAGCAACATCATCAGATTTGTTGCATCATTTATGACATGATAATGTATTTTTCTGGTGCAGTAGCTGATAAACTGCAACTTCCTTGCATGATTTTAGGTACAAGTGGTGCTTCTGCTGCAGCAGCTTATGATCACCTCCCACGTCTCTATGCAGAAGGTTACTTTCCGCTGCAAGGTATGTGTCTTCCAAATACAGAGATTTTATTTCGGCATAGATTAGAAAATTAGCAGATTTGGTATTGTTCCTCACTTCTTTACCATTATGTAATTGACCTCAACTAAAAGAAATTAAATTAGCTCATTACTGTTATTCGGTGACACAGTATTGTGGAGACTCTTTATTTTACTCTTGTACATGTCACACACTTGACACTTCATTTTGAACTTATCACTTCATTTACGCGCCAAACATGCAAAGCTCTAATAATATTTCCTCAAGTCCGAAACTAGGACACTTATCTATCCTAGACAATTCCAAGTTTCCAACCGTAATGGGAGGACAGCGGACGTCGTGGGACTGTAATACACATTTTTTTCCGAAAACTTTTACCGTTAAAAGCATGTCACTGACCCAACCTTATTGAATTATATCTTTAGTGATTACTTTTGCAGTACTCTTGTTATGGACAATCTCGCATAGATGTCAATAAAAACTACTATGCATTGCAGATTCAAAGTTGCAAGATCTAGTTCCTGGGCTTCATCCCCTCAGGCTTAAGGATTTGGCAACTTCTGATATGGGAAAAATAGAAGACATATTAGAAATATCAGCTATTACAAACAATCCAAGAAATGCATCAGCTCTCATCTGGAATACTGTCGACCATCTTGAGCACACAGCCTTGGCACAGGTCCAACAAATTTATCCACTTAGTATCTTTTCAATAGGTCCCATACATAAAATGGCCCCAACTTCATCTACCAGCTTATTACAAGCAGACATCAATTGCATGGCATGGCTTGACAAACAAGCACCTCATTCAGTCATTTACGTAAGCATCGGGAGCATAGCAATCATGGAAGAGAAAGAACTGGCTGAGATTGCCTGGGGCCTAGCCAACAGTAACCAACCATTCTTGTGGGTGGTTAGACCTGGCTCAGTTCGTGGATCAGAATGGATTGAATTGTTGCCAGAAGGTTTCAAAGAAACAGTTGGAGAGAGAGGCTGCATTGTAAAATGGACACCACAAAGAAAGGTGTTAGCACATATTGCAGTGGGAGGATTCTGGAGCCACTGTGGTTGGAATTCCACCCTGGAAAGTATCAGCGAAGGTGTTCCAATGATATGTCGCCCTTGTTTTGCTGACCAAAATATCAATGCAAGATACCTTAGTGAGGTGTGGAAAGTAGGCCTGCACATGGATGGTCAGCTGGATAGAGTGAAGATCGCGACAATTATAAAAAGGCTAATAATGGACAAAGAAGGAAAGGAGATTAGGCAGAACGCAAATGCTATGAAGGAAAAGACCAAACTCAGTGTTTGTAAAGGAGGTTCTTCCTATAACTCTTTAAATGAATTGGTCGAGCTGATCTTGTCGAATCGATTGCCCAAATGAAATGTAACATCAACATAAAAAAATCAATAATCCTGAATGTGGATCCAATCTAGAGAACAAGCAAGTCAGAATTTGCATGAAGTACATCAGCTGCCGTCAACAGAAGTGCTCTTATGCATTTTAATGTTTGGTTTAAGTAGCCAATGTTGTCTCAAGGCTGGCATATAAACCTTCAATTTACTTCTAATGTAATTTGTTTTCTCATTCTATCAAAAACTAAGATCTTCTGTAGCAAACATCCTCTAGTCTTCTAGTGTTGGATCTTTATATATACGAATGAGAGGCCTTAAAATACAAATCTATTGTACAAAAGATGTTAAAGACCAAAAACCAAATCCAGTTCTTCTACCTGCATCCAAAATTACAATCTCATTGTCACACCAGCACTGCAAAATCTAACAAAGATAATGCAATTAAGAAATTAAGAAATACAATAAAGAAAACTTAATTGCCACACCAGCATTGCAAAATCTAACAAAGATAATGCAAAATCTCATTCTTTTAAATTTCACCTGGAATACATTAAGAATTTATTTATATATTCTTTTAGAATTTACCTTCAATGTATTATTTTGATTAATAAATTTTTGCATATTGGTATCATGTGTTTATTTAGTTAGGTCTATGAACGAGATAATCTGTCGAGTAGTATTAAAATTTGTCCCTTGGATTGTCAGAAAGTATATCTACAAGTAAACCAACAAAAAGAAAATAAAAATCCCAACCACCAGGAGGAACTAATAACCACTGAGCTCATCAAAAAACCAACAAAGTAGATAGCATTAATATTTAAAATACAGCAAATATTATATGCATCATTCCACAATAGATTTCACATGCTGTGTAGTCTGACATTAAATATTACCCACTTGACTTGACACTTCACACTACACACCTAACTCATACTCACCATTATACTCATGTATTCTTGCCCTCATATTATCCCACTTCAATCTCTGCATCCAACTTTGATCTTTAATATTCTGGTTTCTAGTTTCAAGTAATCTGCACAAAATACTCGTATTGTAGGCATTGTGTGAGCTTTTCTGTTGATTAATACAAATGGAAAATCAAGAACTACGTAGACGGCCTAATGTGGTGATTGTTTCAGGACCTTTCCAAGGACACCTCAGTCCGATGCTTGACCTGGGAACCGTCCTTTATTCTAAGGGATTCGGAGTTATATTTGCGCACACTGTCTTTAACGCTCCTGATTCGTCCAAACAACCTGATTTGATCTTTTTGCCATTGCCTGAGAATTTGTCTGGCCACCAGATATTACCTGGGGATATCATTGCCCTTGTAAATATTCTCAATAAGAATTGCGAAGAGCCCCTGAAGAAAGGCTTGTTAGAAATGATGAATCAACTGCAGCCAGAAAATCAAGTTGTGTGCATTATATATGACATGTTTATGTACTTCTCAGAATCCGTGGCTAAAGATCTGAAGCTTCACTGCATGATTTTTCGTACGAGTAGTGCTTCGTCTGCATTAGCTTACCATTCTCTTTTCAGGCTACAAGCAGAAGGTTATATTCCTCGCAAAGGTATGTGTTTCAAATATTGCGGACTTTCTCTGGGCAAAACATTGTAGATCTAGTTACATAGTGCATTCCTGCAATAGGTAAACAATTTCAATCTTTTGTAAAAAAAAATAATTACCTTAATAAATGGATGTAGTGCAGCAATCAACCAAGATCAAGTAAAGTGAAACTATGTTTATTCTTTACCAGAGATACCAGTTAAAAAAATTAGCATACTCTCTTATAAATTTGTTTTTGTTACACCCCTACCCAATATTATCCCTTCTAAAACAGATAAATTTTGAAGACAATTTTCGATTTCCTAATTTCGATCTTTCAGTTTAGCCTTTGGGGCAGCCGCCAGCCAATGGTTGGCATATATTGTGTTGTTCAGAAAATGACATTTTAAGAGTTGTTTGTAATGTGTTCTTTTTTTTGTGATCACATGATAGAGAATGTTAACGAGTTAGAGCAACAATTGTCCCCCCGACAGTAATGCTAATTTATTAAAATTGATCAAATATAAGTTTCTACTACAGATTCAGCATTGGAAGACTTGGTGCCAGGGCTTCAACCTCTTAGGTTCAAAGACATACCAACAGCTGATATGGGAACTTTGCAAGATGCAATAGACCTTACGGAGAACATATGCAATACAAGGACTTCATCAGCAATCATCTGCAACACTGTTGACTATCTAGAGCCAGAAGAAATATTTCAGTTCCAACAAATTTATCCACTCCGATACTTTCCTGTAGGCCCTTTACACATAATAGCCCCAACCTCATCCAGCAGCTTGCTAGAGGCAGATGCAAACTGTTTAACATGGCTAGATAAGCAGGCTCCACACTCAGTTATCTATGTTAGCGTAGGGAGTTTAGCAATACTGCAGAAGGAAGAGCTGGCTGAGATGGCTTGGGGGCTGGCCAGCAGCAATCAGCACTTCTTGTGGGTCGTTAGGTCAGACGCAGTTCCAGAATCTGAATGGGCAGACCTAATCCCGGAAGGTTTTCTAAAAACAGTTGGAGAAAGAGGCTGCATTGTAAAGTGGGCTCCTCAAAAGGAAGTCTTGGAACATAATGCAGTTGGAGGATTTTGGAGTCATTGTGGCTGGAATTCTACATTGGAAAGTATTAGTGCAGGGGTACCGATGATTTGCTGGCCCTGTTTTTCGGATCAAAAAGTGAATTCAAGGTATCTAAGCCATGTTTGGAAGGTTGGACTAGAATTGGATCATAAGTTGGAAAGAGAAGTAATAAAAGAATCTATACAAAGACTAATGGTGGATAAAGAAGGTGAGGAAATTAGAGTTAGAGCAAATGACATGAAACAAAAAATGAAGATCAGTGTGAGTGAAGGAGGATTGTCGTATGCTTCATTAAATAATTTAGTAGATTTCATTTTGTCATTTTGAGTTGCCATGAGCAGCAAAAGTCTAGCATCATGGTTTCTGGAATTTACGGATTTGAAAATCAAGAATGCGACTTGACCTCAATTCATGTTTTCTGTTTTTCGTTTTAATTATTTTTTTTAGTGATTAATAATCGCTAGTTTTTCCAAACAAAGCTATTAAAACCGGGGTCCGTTCCCTAGCAAACATTTGCTAGGGAACTGTTTCCCAACATATGGTTCCAGGACCGTTGGATCGATGATCCAACGGTCCTGATTTAAAAAAAAAAATTATACCGTACCGCAGAAACTTTCCGCGGTACGGAGAAATTACAAAAATGCCCTTACTGTTCACGTACCGCAGAAACTTTCTGCGGTACGGTGAACAGTAGATTTTTGATGTGAAAACAGGGGGCAGTTTTGTAATTACCCCGTACCGCGGAAAGTTTCTGCGGTACGGTGTAATTTTTTTTTAAACCCCAGCCGTTGGATCAACGATCCAACGGTGTAGGAACCATTTGTTGTGTAACAGTTCCCTGGCAAATGTTTGCCAGGGACCGTTCGCCATTAAAACCATATTCATTCACAGTTACCATCATAGATTTATTGCTTTTTTTATCTTTTCCAAATTTATATTCTACTTCAAGTATCTTGTTTTTCACCTGTACTAGTAATGCTGTTACTTGTAGCAGCTACATTACAGGTAGTTAATGATGCCAACAGAAACTTCACTAAAGGGCCACAAAATTGGCAATCTGGCTACAACTTCTCCTCTGTTGTCCGTGGCATCGCCCAAATATTTCCTGAATATTTGGCTTCACTTTCACAGCCGGTTGGCAATGAAACTCACCCAACATTCCGCAGAATTACAGCAGTCAGCCTGGCTACACACACATATTTTTGTTACCATCTTTATATATAATAAAAATTTTACACACACCCTTCCCTTTTTTCAGAAGAAAAGGAGGATCCGGACAAAATCGATGAAACGGAAGAGATCCGAGTGAATGGAAAGGAAAAAACAAAGGATGAATTCCACTTTACAGAGACACGCTATAACAATAGCCTAGTTTATAAAGGCATCTTCTGGTTTGAAAAACCCCTTCTGACCTTTCTTTTCGATTATAAACGATGGAATCGCCCATTACGATACATAAAAAATAATATTTGAAAGGACTGCAAGAAAAGAAATGTCACAATATTTTTTTTATACATGCCGAAGTGATGGAAAAGAAAGAATCTATTTTACGTATCCGTCTAGCTTGTCAACTTTTGGAGAAATGATGTGGTTAACCCAATCTTGACGAACTCGTAAACTGCTTGCTGGATAAACACACTTGTACTCTGGATACCAATCAAAATAAACCCCGTACTTCATCAAAAATAAACCCCGCAAGTGCCTGGAGAATTTTCAGAAACCACTACACCAACCCACCATCCATCTCTGTCAAACGCATCAACCACCTCTCCTACCCAAACCTCATTGCTGGAACTTTAGGTGGCGCGGGCCGGAGTTCATCTTCCTTGACATCCTCCAACAATGGTACTTGGGAAAATTCATCCACAAGATTCTTGTACATGACTTCATACTCTCTGCTTGCAACTTCTTTGATCACAACTCCTTCGTAATAGGATCCTACCAAACCATCTTGTTTGCTTGACACTTCAACTTTATCACCACTTTGAAACACCATTATCATTTGATCACAAGAAATATTCTACGTAGTAATGTATGCAATGTATAGTGAAATAGTATGAGCTTTAATGGATAATGGTTAACGAGATGGCCAGATAATAAATTCCTACAGGAGCGCGTTATTGTTAATCCCAGTGATGCTAGGAAACACTAATTCTATTCCAACTTGGATTATATGGGTCCATATATAAAGTCAGTTTAACAAATATACAAGGCACTACTAGAAAAACTGCAATAGACATCATACCTTTAACATCGACCGGAAAAGCCACCGATGTTAAAGTTTTTTTTAACATCGATTGACTTTTTAATGATGTTAAAGTATTTTTTATGCATCGATTATAAAGGTAACCGTTGTCTTATTTCATTTTTTAAAGAGTCAGTTGCATTTCGGTGGCTATAGTTACCACCGATTTACAAAAACGTGGTTGTACTTTCTGTTTTACATATCGGTGGCTACACTTACATTTTAAACGGAATTTTGGTGGCTAGCCGTTAACAGAGTTCAAATTATTGCATATCGGTGGCTACACTTACATTTTAAATGGCATATCGGTGGCTACAGTTACATTTTAGATGGCATTTCGATAGCTATATTTACATTTTAAACGGCATTTTGGTGGCCAACGATAGTATGGTTAACGGTCAGCCACCAAAATGCCGTTTAAAATATAAGTGTAGCCACCGATATGTGAAATAGAAACTACAGTCACGTTTTTTGTAAACCGGTGGTAACTGTAGCCATCGAAATGCAACTGACTCTTTTTTAAAATGTGGTGCATTGGTTACGAAGTAAGCCGTTGTATAAATCCATTTTTAAAAAAGTGAAAAAAAAACCCCGGGCCACTTTCCCTCTTAATACAGACACCAGTAGTGTCCCTCTTAGAGCATCTCCAATAGGAGTTGCTAATCAAGTTGCCAACTTTGCCAAATCATCAAAAAAAATTAATTTTTTAATTGATCTTCAATTTGGCAACTTTGAATAGAAAAATGATCCAATGGTTGGCAACTCTAAAAGTTGTATAAATGGTCCCCATATGAGTAATTAAATAATGTAAATTTGAAAGAAGTCATGTAAAATAGGTATATTAGTATATGAGAAAAAGGTTCCTGAGATTACCTCAGGAACTTTACCTGAGGCACTAGTGTATTTTCATATAAAATACTAATGGCATTTTTGTAAATGCATATAATCTTCTGTAATTACAATAATGTCCTTCTATATTTGTATGTAATTTTTTTTAATCTCAGGAAAAGTTACCTGAGGTTACCTCGGGAACCTTAATCTCTTAGTATATTTCTTTTGAACAAAAATATGCACTTTAACCATTTCAGGAAGTTGCCAATTTTTGGCAACAATTGTTGGCAACGTTAAGGCAACCTTGGCTCTTCAATAGGAAGACAACTAAGATTGCTTACCACATAGATGTTGGCAACCTTCTTGTCGACTCCTATTGGAGATGCTCTTATTACTCACATTTTATTTTCCCCCTTCACCAAAATTCCATTCCCCCCCCCCTCTTTTTCCCCTTTCTCCCCCAACTCTCACTCTTATTACACTCACTTCTCACTTTTCGCTCTCTCTTACACTCTCTCTCTTCACTCTCTCTCACTTCTCACTGCATCATCTCCTTCTTTCATGCCAGTTCTCTTTCAATACAAACCCTAATTGAAGAACACTTCCATTCAATTAGCACAAAACCTAATTGAAGAACACTTCCAATTAAGCAGAAATGAAGCTTAGATTTGGTTTGATTCGACCTTGTTAGTTAAACCTATCTTTAAATAAGTCGATTTGTGTTTAATTAAGCACAAATTTGGTTCGATTTTGTTTTCTTTATTTTCAGATTTTGATTTTAGTTTTAACTCTACTTTTCTTGCACAGATCTGGATCTTTCTTGAGCGTGTAGTTAGTAAGGTATGAACTCTTTGTTCTCCTCTGTGTATTTATTTTCTTTGTGTATGTATATTATCTGGTGTACTAGCTTATAGCCCGTGCGATGCACAATTCTTTTTTTAAAAATTATTTTCATCTTTCTAATAAATATTAATTCGATTTTATACCGTCGTTTTACTTTTATATATCGAAATAATAAAGACTGTTAGATCTTAAAATAGATAAATGAAAATTATGGAATCTAATATTTAAAATTGTATTTGGTTGTTAGGAGGACCTATTCAAATATTAAAACGAATATTTTGAGAATTTAAATCAAAATAAAATGATTTCCTAAATCTAATAGATATCTCAACATAATTATTCGTCACTTTTTTCTCTCTTTAGTTTCAGCTCTATGCAATGCACAAATTTTTTTAATAAAAACTTTGAAGAATAGATCTATATATAATTCTAAATGTTCATCTATTTTATCTATAGTTAGATTGGAGATAAAATACATATTTGAAATTTTTATAATCAAAAAATTTATTATATCTTGATTCTCGAAATTATGAAAAGATTGGTTTAGGGCATGTATGAGTTTACTAAATAAAATATTGCTTTAAAACAGAAAATTTGGAAAAGTAAATAACCAACACGCATATGTTTTTCAAAATTTTGTCTACAACTGATAATAATTAAATATATTTTAAATCTCTCTCCTATCAATTTAATTTCCGAGTTAGAGACATATTTAAATTTATATATTTAAATAAACTCGAACATGTATTTGAATTTGGTTTAGGTATGAAATCGACCCATTTTCAAGTCTTGTTAACAGAGTTTGAATTCAATAATTGGTACAATTTTGAATTCAACATTTTTTTATTTTAGTTATATAAAAGTTTTTTTCAAAAGGAACGGAATTAGGCATTCAAATCACAATGCCCTTTCAAGCTCCTTAATTACCAAACTTGGACACCAAGGTTAATTGATAGCTTGAGTCCAGGCTAGCGAATAGCGATGGCGGTGAATCGAATAAAATTTGTTTTTTAAAATTTTTTTTTTTGATGAAATCTCACCATCTCGAATTGTTTTCTTAAAAGCTTTTGATAGAAATTTTCCAATTTTTTTTTGTATTATTTGTAAAGCCTAAATGAATCACATTTTATTGGATATTTTCATAAATAGAATTTATGTAACTCGAGAAATACATCGCACTTTTTAATCTTTTAATTTGATCTAAATTTTTCCTCATTATATGTTGCCATTTGAATTTTGTGTATGTATTTGTGTATATTATATTGATGTGGCTAAGCACAACCTTAAGTTAGGTGGTTAGCACAATTTTACCGCCTTTAATAGTGTCATCTCTTTTTTTGTTAAACACTCATCATAATGCAATCCATAGGTAATCTTCTCATAATCGAATTATCTCGAATTGTCTGTGTCTATATTTGTCAAACAAACATATGAATGGAGACACACTTGACACTAAATAGTTATTAGATTAGGCGCATATTACAAATAAATTTACGTTTGTGTTTAATTATAGGAAAAAAAAATTTAATCATCCCTGAACTGTTGTTGTTTTATTGTTTAGGTCCCTGAACAAAAGATTTTGTATTTAAGGTCATATATCTTGTTAATTTTTTGATTTAAGTCCTTCCATTAAAAAATGACTAACAGACGTTAAATTAACCAGAATCTGGAAAATGTCCAGAAACCGACAACCGCATTCCGGCGAACAAAAATCCGGCCTCATGCAAAACATGCAAAATAGTCTCAAAACTCAAGAAATTGATCATCTTACAATCTACACCCTTATAAACAATTACGACCCTTAATTACACCAAAATCCATTCACAATGACAACAAAATCCGATGACACATCCATTTTTCCGGCGAACCAAAAACAAGCCCTGAAAAAAATATAATGTTGAGTATTGAACACGGTAAAAGAATACAGAGGGGGGGGGTGAATGGATTCTTGAACTTTTCTTGGGTTGAGTCTGTGTAGCAGATAAGTGCCTGTGTGTGCAGAAATTAAGGTGCGGATAAATAAACAACACAAGACACAATATCACTTTAATCTAATGTATATTAGATAAAGGTTGCTACAATCTGTGAATACAAATGGTAGTATTCTCAGCTTCGTTTTTCTCAGAGAGATATAGCTTACAGTGTATGAAAAACTTGACTCACAAAGTTGCTAAGTTATGAAGTGAGGCTGTGTCCTTATAGAACATGGATACAGCCTGCTTACTACAAATAAGGTAGCTAAACAAATTACTTTCTAGTCTGTCTATCCTTTTTGAGTAAGCATCCAAACGGTTACAGATTTGACTTTGCAAAGCCTGTTTAGATCCACTTCTTTAGCTCCTTGTCTCTTCTATATCTCTCCAAGCTTCCTTGTAGGCTTTCCAGAGCACGTTACAGATTGTGGTCCATAAAGTGCATTGGCTTGTTGCAGGTTTCTGACTTGTACAATTTCTTCAGTATTTTGTCTCCAAGAATGTATTCGAGAAGTGACTAAGTAAGTGATTCGAGAACTAGAATTGACTTGATCGATAACTCTGAGTTCTCGAATACTGTTAGAAAGACATATCGAACCACTTCTCGAATAGCTCTTTTCCATCAGGATTCCTTGAGTTGTCGAATAGAACATTTGACTTATCGAATCCTCGAGTTGTCGAATAGCTTTCTGAGTCCTTGAGATATCGAATGGAACTTTGACTTGTTGACTCTTTGAGAACTCGAATACCATCTTGACTTGTTGACTTCTTGAGTTCTCGAATAGAGTAGTAGACATATCGAATCCCTGAGATATCGAATGAGATATCGAACAGTGTATTCAGAGATATCGAATAGTGTCTTGAGATATCGAATCTCTGACTTCTCGAATGCTGGACTTCTCGAATAGACAAATATACTTCTCGAATTGGTACTTAGGCAAATTCTTCATTTCTTCAAATCCCAACTGTGATTATTTGGCAGTCTTTAACTCCTTGCTTGAGGCATGAACCATGGAACTTCTTTCAAGCATTATTCTAGACTCTATTTGTACAGTTACACAACTAGGGTTTGATGCCTATTACAAGTACAATACAAACAGAAACTCTACAACTAGAGGTTCCCTCAGTTAAGAGGTCATGTAAGTAATGCAAAGCATTACAAACAATTAGGCTTGTTATTAGATGTATACAGGCATGCCTCTGTAACTAACAATCTCCCCCAAATTGTGAGTGAGACCCTTAGTCACAATTTCATGTCTGATAACAAGCCTAACATACATAAAGATAAAACTTTAAAAGTACAGGTATGTATTTTGATTGAACACATAAATGAAATTACAAGATAAATACTCTTACAGTATGATGAGGTACTAGCCATTTTCTTTTGATTGCATCTCCATTGCTTTGGCTTGTAGATCATCATATGCTTTCTGTTTCCTTTCTTTCTCCTTCCTTGCATTCTCATCTATTGCTCTCATGATTTCTGTCATAGCATCCAATTCTTCAATCATAATAGAGTTTTTGAAATCTTCAAGCACTGGCTTCAGAATGTTGGCAGGATAGTGACTGAGTAGGTTCATTCTTATATTGACATTATCTCCATTTCTCCTCCTATACTTCACCACATAGGGATCAAACTGAACTCTACACAATCCCTTTGCCCTTAGCTTTTCTGCTTCAATCTCCAGTCTATCAATTTCTTTTTCCCTTTCTAACCATTTCTCATAGCAGCCCTTCCTTATCTTCTCAGCATAGTCTTTCTTCATTCTCACAAAGTCAATCAATTCCAGCTTCCATACTTTCTCCACCTTGTCCTTAGAATCCAGCAATGCAATGATTCTTTCTATCTCATACAATTTACCCCAATGTTGACAACCCCCTTGTTTGAATTTCATTTCTTTCCCATCAGTGTACTTGATTACAAGGTGATCATCCACAATTGCAGCATAGCATATCTTTTGAGCTCTTAGAAATAGCAGTTACTCTTCATCAAAGTCTTCATCAAGTGGCTGGAGCTTTAATCCTGGAATGATTGTTAGGGCTCTAGATTTGGATAGCTTCACTCTCCTTGCAGTATGTTTAAACTTTATCCTTTTGACATGGTTGCTTGGCAGAAATCTTTGACCTTGGTTGGTAGACCATAGTAGTATTCCATTAGCAGATTGCTTTCTGAAACATACACATGGTTTCTTGACTTGAATCTTCTTCTTTTCTTGAGATGGTAAGACAGTTGCAGAAGCCATAGATGTAGATTTTGCTAGGTCACTACTAACAGTATTCACCCTAGACTTAGAGTCTTGTGTTGTGGTGAGATTACTGCTAGCATTGCCTAAGGCTTGCTGTCTTCCACTCTTTCTCACATATGTTTTACCCTGGTCATCATCATCCTTTCCATCCTTGTCCCCCTTTTTCTTCTCATCTTCATCACCCTTATCTCTCCTGTGATGTCTTCTCCTCCCATCACCTTTGTCTTCAGAATCATCATCCTTATTTCTCCTAGGTTGAGCCATCTCTGGAATTTCACCAGTTGCAATATAGGTTCTGAGGATATGCAGTGCCTCAATTTCTTCAGCATTTCTGGCTCCAACCTTCTTCTGTAATTGATCAATGATAGCAATGATCAGTCTGTGATTTCTGGAGGTGAGATCATGAGGAATGACCAATTGCTTGATATCTTCAATTCTGGTACCAGACTGATAAATAATTGTCCATGGCTTCTTGATCACTTCTGGTAGCCTTGTAGGTTGACCATTCCTCAAATCATCAAACAGACTCTTGCTGTTCTCATTCTTTTTCTCAGTGAGCTCAAGTATGGCATCTATCTCTGAGTGCTTTAGGTCTTGTAGAGTCTGGTATGTTAGATGCCATATCTTTAGTTTGGAAACCATCACTATCTCCTTGACCCATATATTGTTGACTTTCTTGGGGATGACAGTGATGTAGTCTATCTGCTTCTTCACCTCCCTCAGATAAAACTGAGTGTCACCAACCTGTTCCCTTATGGCTTTCAGAAACTCCAAGAAGGCTTTATCATGATAAACATTGGAGTTAGCAACTTCTTGTAGCTTGGCCTCAGTAACAACTTTGACTTCTACAGGCTTGGCACTCTCAGATATAGAGATTTGAGGTTTGTCAGATGGCATACTCCCTGCAACCACTGTGGTAGTTATGGATTGCTTTTGTCCTCCAGGAGTAGTGATGTGCACAGTTGGTAAGGTGACAACTGGCAAGATAGATGGAGGCTCATCTACTTTGGCTTTTCCCTTGCCAGGCACATTTGCTAGAGACTTAGCCCTTTGTTGACCACCCTCTTTGATTACTATGCCTTTCTCTCCCTTTGTCTCCCCCTTTGAATTTGAGTTCCTAGCCTTCTTCTCCCCCTTAGGCTTGTTGTCAGGCACAGAGGCTGTAGAAATGTCCTTTGGGATTGAAGATTCATCAGGTAGAGAGAGACCCATATGCTTCATCATTGCAGCTAACATGGTTTGTTGATGCAGAAGGACATCAGCTGTGGTGGATGCTTGAGTGTCCAACTGATCATGTAGCAATGCAACCTTGTCTGTGAGATGAGCATTGGTCTTGGTGAGAGTGGCTACCTCCTGCTCAAGAGAGTTGACCTTAGTGAATAGCTCATTGGCCTTAAAACCAGATAAAGATTGATCCTGCAGTCTCTTCACTTCATATTTAGACAATTCATGCACAGGAACATCAGTCACTAGCCTATCTCCATAGAGATTCTTGAACATTATCCTCAGCATGGCATTGGCATCTGTAGTCTGGTCAGATAGATTCTGAAATTTATGCCCCAGACCTGTGACAGCATCTTTTAGTACAGCCAGCCCATTGTCCATCTGAGTGCAGGTAGAGTTGCAGTGTTTGATGTCCTTGAACACACTGTCCAGTTGAGGAAATTTAGCATCAAAGGCCCTCTTGACTTCTGCTACTGAAGTGGCTGTCTTATCACACACCCTGTTGACTTCAGTTTTGACTCCCTTGCCAAGATAGTGTGCAGCCTTGAGGAAACCCTTGTAGGAGTCATTTACAGCTTCATACACTTCACCAGGTGACATGGATTTTGCATTGGAGCCCAGTGAAGTGATGTATTCCTCCCTGAGATACTGAAGTGCTTCATCGAGAGTAATATCATATTTTCCTTGCAACCAGGCATCTATGTTGCCATCTCTCTCAGCATCATCAATGATCTTTGACTTCTGCACTTCCACATCATCCCTATGGCATAACAGAATAGCCTCATAGTCTGGATTTGGCATGTCTGCAGTGAGAAGGTGCTGAGCAATCTTTGTGAACTCAGGAATCTGATCCACAATTAAGCTTTGAAGTGCTTCAACCGTCAATTGTTGTGGAACAGACCCTGATCCTGAAGCACTGTCATGTTGCACAGGCTTCAGCCATGTTGACATGAAGTCAGAGCTAGAGCTAGGCAAGCTAGTCTCCTCAGTTACAGATGCAACTTCTGTAACCGGATGGATTGACTCTACTACTGGTGTCACCACAGAAGTGGGATGAATTACACCAGCAGTTGACACAGGCACAGAGTCTCTAGTAAAAACTAGGGAAACCTCTGTGTTTGTGATGGTGTCATTAGGATATGCCTCAGCATGCATTCCCTCACCATCTAAATGTGGGTTCTGAGTGGTGAACAAAGTGTCATGCACTAAGTCACTTGAAATTATTGGCTCATCAAGAGAAAAGAATTCTTGATGATCAATACCTTGCATCTCAGTTGCCTGAGTTGCAGGTTCCAAAGAAATTTCAGAGATAGATTCTGGAAGAGAAGTGTGTTTTAGAGTAGATTTTGGCAACTCCCCCTGAGAGATAGAGGGAGTTTCAAAAGTGATGTGCTCTCCACTCAGTGTTGTGCCAGCCTTATCACTCCCATGTGCTGACTCTATACAAGAAGGTGCATTGGGGAGGATGCTTGATTCTATAGGTGCACCCTGTTGAGAGGATACACCTAGTGAGCTGTGTGCCCCTGATTTTACAACTTCAGCCATTTGTGTGACTGAGGAGGTGGTCTTAGTTTTCTTCTTCTTTGTTCTGTGTAAGGGTGACTCAGGTTCCTCACTCCCTAGACCTAATTCAACAGCTAATGCTGCTTCAGACAAGATATTTAAAGGTGCAGACATTACTTCCTTTCTCTTCTTTTTACTAACATCACCCTTTTGAGAGGATGATGCAGTTGGCTCAGTAAGAGGTAGAGTGTTTGGTTGAGAGGGTTGGTTAGCAGGCCCTGGGTTAGCATTTTGTTCTACTTGCTTGGGCTGTGCTAACTTAGATTTTGCATCAAATGTTGGCATGTTGTGGGGGTAAGTCTTAAACAAACTCTCCATATGGGGAGTTATGTTCAGTCTTACATCCACATCATTCCTAGTTTCCAAGTTACCAAAAATGAGTTTGGTCATGGACTTAGGATAGCCTATTTTATTTTTATCAATCCCAGGCAATTCAATCAATGAAGCATTTTTATAATTAAGTACAGATTGAATAAAGCGAGGGAAGAAAATATCAGTACCTCTCTTGGTTGTGTTCTTACCAAGTCTCCCATATAATTCTTGAAGTATGATTTGGCCAACATCTATCTTCTTTCCATAGGCCAAAGCATATCCAATTTGCTGCACAGGTGCACTGATTTGGTCAAAGCTTGATTTCCTGGCAGTGAAGACTTGGAGAAGAGTTGCAAACACATAACTCCACTCCTTTCTCAGATTCTTTCTGTTTAGCTTTCCAAGATTAATCCCATCTGAGTAGTTTATGAACTCAAAGAATTCCTCCAACTCTGCGTTAGTGGCCATTCTGTCAAATGACTCTTGTTGTAGGCCTAGTGCTTGGTTCATGTCTGCAGTAGTGATAGTGATTTCCTTATCTTGAACCTTGCAGTAAATGACATATGAAGTGATTGCGTTTTCCAGGGCTACAACCTCCACAATAGCAGTACTCCAGAACTGTTCCAGAATATCTAGATATAGAGTTGGGTTGGCTGAGAGTGCATCCTTGATATATGACTCAGCCATCCATTTCACAAAGCACTTGAAATTTGCATTGGGTGCTTCAACATCACTAGTGAGAGCGATGAAGTTGGTGTTGAACTTTACTGTTGCCATTTGTGTAGAAGAGAGAAAAGAAATTGAAGATTGAAGAAGAAATTTGGCTTTTCGTAGCTAGGGTTTCAGGGGTTTAGAGAGTGTAGATGCTTGAGAAATCGAATGAAATGAATCGAATAGATGTGAGATTGTATAAGTATGAAGTGCTTGAATTGTCGATTAGCAGTTTTGTATCGACAAGTCAGGCATTCGAGAAGTAGAAAACAACTATTCGAGAAGTCAAGAATGGCTTAATCGATAACTCAAGCAGATAGACACTCACAGCTGGCAGTTATCTAACTTAGAAATAATTCTAAATTAAATAATATGTGTTTTTATGAGTGAATTAAACTTTTAGACAAAAAGTCCAAAATCGATTAAAATTCAGCGAGAATTCAGCCTTTTCAAATGATTCGAGAACTCAAATATAGTGTTCGAGAACTCAGTTACTATATTCGAGAAGTCAATCATTCCTCTATTCGATATCTCAGAAAGACTCTATTCGAGAACTCAAGAGTACTCTAATGAGACTTATTAGAGATGTCGAATAGTGAATCATTCGAGAAGTCTGACTTATCGAACTATACCCATCACTCAAAAAAAATTTGATTTTCACTATCTTTTTAAAATCTACCAGACATATTCATTGAAAAATATTCTAGCAAATCAAATAGTGATTTTCTCAAAATTTCATAGAAATTTTATGTTAATAAAAATATGATTTTCAACATATGCAACAGATTTGAAATATTTATAAATCATATTTCAGCCAACACTTACTTCAAACATATTGAGGATTTAGATAAAGTAAGTGTTTACTGCTGCAACAATCTAGATGATGTATTCACTTAGCCAGAATCTGAAGAATTCAGCATTCCAATCTCACTTACCAACCTTGTGAAGGTGGCTTCATCTAATGGCTTAGTGAATATATCAGCTAGTTGTTTATCTGTAGAGACATAATGCAACTCAATGGTTCCATTAGTTGCATGTTCTCTTATGAAATGATATCTGATGTCAATGTGCTTTGTTCTAGAATGATTGACAGGATTGGCAACTATAGAGATTGCACTTGTGTTGTCACACATGATTGGAATTCTTTCCAACACAAGTCCATAATCTCTAAGTTGATTTCTAATCCAAAGCACTTGAGCACAGCAACTTCCAGCAGCTATGTATTCAGCCTCAGCTGTAGAAGTTGACACAGATTGTTGTTTCTTGCTATACCAAGAAACTAACCTTTGTCCAAGAAACTGGCAGCTTCCTGAGGTGCTTTTCCTATCCACTCTGCATCCAGCATAATCAGCATCAGAGTAGCCAACCAGATTGAACCCTGTGTCCTTAGGGTACCATAATCCCAAGTTAGGAGTGCCCTTCAGATATCTAAAGATCCTTTTTATTGCAATCAAATGTGATTCCTTTGGATTTGATTGAAACCTTGCACACAAGCATGTAGCAAACATGATGTCTGGCCTACTTGCAGTGAGGTAGAGTAGAGAACCAACCATGCCTCTGTAGACTGAGATATCTACTCTCTTGCCTTTAGCATCTTCATCCAATTTAGTGGCAGTGGCCATGGGTGTCTTGGCAGGTGAACAATCTTCCAAGTCAAACTTCTTCAATAAATCCTTGATGTACTTGGTTTGACTGATAAAGATACCATCCTTCCTTTGACTGACTTGCAACCCTAGAAAGAATGTCAACTCTCCCATCATACTCATCTCATATCTGCTCTGCATGAGTTTAGAGAATTTCTCGCACAGTTTCTCATTTGTAGAACCAAAAATGATATCATCCACATAGATTTGAACTAGGATCATATCATCACCATGCTTCTTGTAAAACAGTGTCTTGTCCAATGTGCCTCGAGTGAATTGATTTTCAAGAAGAAATTGTGATAGAGTATCATACCATGCTCTTGGAGCTTGCTTAAGTCCATACAGTGCCTTAAGCAATCTGTAGACAAATTCTGGGAAATGTGGATCCTCAAAGCCAGGTGGTTGTTGCACATAAACCTCTTCTTCCAACTCTCCATTTAGAAATGCACTCTTGACATCCATTTGATAAACTTTAAAGTTTGAATGAGCAGCAAATGCCAAGAATATTCTAATGGCTTCCAATCTAGCAACAGGGGCAAATGTCTCATCATAATCAATGCCTTCCTGTTGAGAGTATCCTTTTGCAACCAGCCTTGCTTTGTTTCTTATTATTACACCATCTTCATCCATCTTATTCTTCAGAACCCATTTTGTTCCAACAATGGTTCTATTCTTTGGTGCAGGCACAAGTTCCCATACTTTGTTCCTTTCAAATTGATTCAGCTCCTCTTGCATGGCAATAATCCAATCTGGATCCAACAGTGCATCATCAAGTTTCTTAGGCTCAACTTGTGATAGAAAACATCCATAGAGGCACTCATTTTGAGTTGCTCTCCTAGTCCTTACTCCTGCATTAGGATCTCCAATGATTTGCTCTGCAGTGTGTGATCTATCCCATTTCCTTGAGTGTTCAGCCTGATTTCTCACCCTTGATGTTGCTTCATCATCCTCATCATGATCATCCTCATTTCCTCCCCCTGTGAAGTTGCCATTACTCACAGGTGTGTCTTGGATGCTTGTTTCTTCACTATTGATTGGCACAAATTCTTCTCTTGTATCATTATTCACTTGAGTTTGTTGAACTTGAGTTTCAACTCTAGTTTCAGTCTCTTCATCAGAATCATCTAGATTATCAAACTTCAATGGATCTTTGTCTTCATCATTGGCTTCTTCTAGTCCAGGTAGTTTACTGTCATCAAATGTTACATCTGTGCTTTCCATAACTTTCTTTTGACTGATGACATAAACCTTGTATGCAATTCTTTCCATAGAATAGCCAAGAAAAATTCCTTCAAATGCTTTTGCATCAAACTTTCCAACATATTCAGAATTGTCCTTAAGTACAAAGCATTTGCTTCCAAAAGTATGAATATACTTCAGTGTAGGCTTCTTTCCAGTCATCAAGTTGTAAGGAGTCTTTCCAGTGTTTTTGTTGATGAGGGTTCTGTTCTGAATATAGCATGCAGTGCTCACAGCCTCAGCCCAAAAACATGTGGGCATTTTTGCATCAAGTAACATTGTTCTAGCAGCCTCAATTAGAGTTCTATTCTTTCTCTCAACAACTCCATTTTGTTGTGGAGTCCTTGGAGCTGAGAATTGCTGAGAAATGCCATTCTTTTTGCAGAATGCTTCAAGTGTGGCATTTCTGAACTCTGTTCCATTATCACTCCTCAATGCAATCACACTTGCATTGTTTGCCTTTGCTTCCTTGTCAACTTTCTTTATATGCTCAATGATTACTTGTGGAGCCTCATCTTTTGATGCCAGAAATTCTACCCATGTATACCTTGAAAAATCATCAACCATTACCAGGGCATACTTCTTTCTTCCAAGTGACATTATGTTGACAGGCCCAAACAAATCCATATGGATGAGTTGTAGTGGCTTGGTTACAGATGTCACTGTCTTTGGCTTGTGGCTTGATCTCTTCATTTTTCCTTTTTGACAAGCCTCACACACTCCTTCTTGGCAGAATTCAAGTGTGGGCATGCCTCTCACTAACTCTCTTTTGACTAGAGAATTAATGGCCTTAAAGTTCAGGTGTGATAGTTTCTTGTGCCACAGCCAACAATCTTCATTTGATGCTTTTGAGTAAAAGCAACAAATTTTGTCCTTGTTTGCAGAGTCCATATTGGCTACAAACAGGCTTCCCTTCCTTACTCCAGATAGAGCAAAATCACCAGTCTTCTTGTGGGTGATCAAACATTCATCTTTGTCAAAATTCACTTTGAATCCTCTATCAGTAAACTGACCAACACTTAACAGATTATGCTTGAGCCCCTTGACTAGTGCTACATCTTCAATGATGACATTTCCAACTTTCAGCTTGCCATATCCCAATGTGTTACCCATGCTGTCATCTCCAAAAGCAACCATTGGGCCAGCCTTTTCCTCATACTGTGATAGCAGGGCCATATCACCAGTCATATGATTTGAGCATCCACTGTCCAAAATCCACATGACCTTCTTCTCACTTTCTTTGCCCTGCAAACACAAAGGTATTACTTTTCCTTTGGTACCCAAACAAGTTTGGGTCCATGTGACTTAGAGACAGTTTTATCATAAACAACATGCTTGTTAACTTTCTTAGTGTCAGTCTTCTTGTCACTGTTGGAAGTCTTAGAACCTGAGGTTTCAGACTTAGGTGACAGAGGTACCTTCCTAGCTTTAGGAGGACTTGAAGACTTTGACCTTGTGTAGTGTGTGTGAGAATTGTGACTGATACAACCATCAATGAACTGTCTTCTTAAATTAAAACAACTAGTCATAACATTCATATTGCATGGCATACAGTCAAATTTATCACAGAAGGGTGCATCTCTATGTCTTAGAGGCACAGAACAATCATAGAAAGGTTTAGACACACTACCAACAGGTTTCTTGCATGCATGAGTTAGATGATTGGTACTGAGACAGTTCTGACAAGTTTTTCTAGGGGCATTAGGCATATAAGCATAGTTGTTATCCTTGTTAATCCCTAACTTGCCATTTCTGTTCTGTTTCTTTTTAGTCACTTCCTTTTCTGATTCACTCTTCCCAGCTGATACAAACTTAACAAACTTCTTAGGTCTTGGCCTATCAACTACTGGCTTCTTGGTCTTTGACTTGACACTCTCACCCTTAGAGGATGCTTGCTGTTCACTAGATTGTGCCTCATCCTCATCATTCAACATTTGCTTGATGAGTAAGGCATCCTCATCAATTTCAAATGTTGATTCCTTAAAAATTGGATTTTCAGTTTTTCTCAAAATGTGAGGCACTTTCTCATGAACAGCTGTGTCCTCTTCAATGACAGCATAGCCTTTCCTTTGTTTGAGAGAGTCATAGTCAAGTCCAATAGCTGCTTTAGGTTTAGCTTCAATTTTCTCACAGTAGGATTGCACTAAACCAGATGATTTCTTGAAAGTTTTAAGTTTGAATTCATTCTCAGCTAATTCATCCCTAAGAGCCTTCTCTACTTGACTAGCACATAGAACCTTATTCTCCAAATATTCAACTTCTTTCTTAAGGTTTTCTACTTGCATAGCAGTTAGCTCAAGTTCCTCATTCTTTTTGGTTAATACTTCATTTCTAGTAGACAGTTTAGCAATCTCCTCATTAGCAGCAGTCATACTAGTATGAATATTAAACATTTCAACAGATAATTGTTCAATCATGGATTTGTATTCAGAAACAGACATATCTATAGTAGTGAGAGATGGTACCTGAGAATCAGATGAAGATGAGTCATCCTTGGAGTTGGCCATCAAGGCATAATTGCAGAATTCTTGTTCCTCTTCATCACTCTCAGAATCATCCCAACACTTCCCTTCAGCTATGTAGGCCTTACCATGTGTCTGCTTTTTCAGAAGGGCCTCATACTTAGCTTCTAGCTCAAGATAATCTCTATCCTTCTTTTTAGGCTTCTTGCATTCACTGGCAAAATGCCCTAGGTCATTGCATCTATAACACCTTACAGATGACCTATCCACATAACCGGTTTTGAACTTATTTCTGTTTGGTTTCACAGGTGCCTTGTTCTTGTTGGCTGAATGGTTTTGAGTTTTGGGTTTGAAGGGTTGATTTCTTTTAAATCTGATGTTTGGAAATTTTCTGGCCATGAAAGCATATGAAGTATTTTCCATCCCATCAAGTTCTTCCAGAGTGTAAAACTCCTCTTCTTCTTCCTCCTTTTCCTCAACAGGTTCACTCACCCCAGCTTCAGTTTCTTCATCATCTGCCACCTCCTCTATCCTTAGTTGGCTTGTAGATGCTTCTAGGTCCAGAATGGATTTGTTGACAATCAAGGCACATGATGTGTTTATCATCCTACCTTGGTTGGCTTGGATAGCCCTCTTCTGAAGCAACTCAAGTTCATGAGTCTTTAGGACTCCATAGAGTACATCATAGGTGACTTTGTTCAAATCTCTCTCTCTAAGGGAAATGACTCTTTGCTCCAGATGATTTGGTGAAGACAACAGAAATTTCATATTTAACTCCTTGGTGCTGTAAACCTTTCCATTCATCTGCAACTCAGTAACTAGCTTGTGAAACCTTTCAAACATCTCAGTGATGCTTTCCTTGGGCTGTGCCATGAAAGCTTCATACTGTGTGACCAGTATCTGTTTCCTGTTTTCTTTAACCTCATCAGTCCCTTCACACAACACCTCAATGTGATCCCACATCTCTTTAGCAGACGTGCATGATGCAATGTTTGCAAACATTGACATATCCATGGAATCAATGATGAGCAACATGAGGTGGCTGTCAAGAGCAACCTTCTCCCTTTCTGACTCTGTCCACTTTGATGGATCCTTGGCCTCATAAGCTCTAGGGATTGTTATGGTTCCAACAGTCTTCTCTGGTATCTCTTGTTGTGGAACAAAAGGACCATTCTTGAGAATCTCAGGATACAAGGGATGAGAGGCTTTGATGAACAACATCATCTTTATCTTCCAGAGGTTGAAGTTTTCTTTATCAAACTTAGGGACCTTCACCGTTCCTGTAGTCTTTGGTGTATTCGAACTCATGATCGTTTCTCTGTTTTTGAATAAACAGCCCGCTCTGATACCACTTGTTGAGTATTGAACACGGTAAAAGAATACAGAGGGGGGGGGGGGGTGAATGGATTCTTGAACTTTTCTTGGGTTGAGTCTGTGTAGCAGATAAGTGCCTGTGTGTGCAGAAATTAAGGTGCGGATAAATAAACAACACAAGACACAATATCACTTTAATCTAATGTATATTAGATAAAGGTTGCTACAATCTGTGAATACAAATGGTAGTATTCTCAGCTTCGTTTTTCTCAGAGAGATATAGCTTACAGTGTATGAAAAACTTGACTCACAAAGTTGCTAAGTTATGAAGTGAGGCTGTGTCCTTATAGAACATGGATACAGCCTGCTTACTACAAATAAGGTAGCTAAACAAATTACTTTCTAGTCTGTCTATCCTTTTTGAGTAAGCATCCAAACGGTTACAGATTTGACTTTGCAAAGCCTGTTTAGATCCACTTCTTTAGCTCCTTGTCTCTTCTATATCTCTCCAAGCTTCCTTGTAGGCTTTCCAGAGCACGTTACAGATTGTGGTCCATAAAGTGCATTGGCTTGTTGCAGGTTTCTGACTTGTACAATTTCTTCAGTATTTTGTCTCCAAGAATGTATTCGAGAAGTGACTAAGTAAGTGATTCGAGAACTAGAATTGACTTGATCGATAACTCTGAGTTCTCGAATACTGTTAGAAAGACATATCGAACCACTTCTCGAATAGCTCTTTTCCATCAGGATTCCTTGAGTTGTCGAATAGAACATTTGACTTATCGAATCCTCGAGTTGTCGAATAGCTTTCTGAGTCCTTGAGATATCGAATGGAACTTTGACTTGTTGACTCTTTGAGAACTCGAATACCATCTTGACTTGTTGACTTCTTGAGTTCTCGAATAGAGTAGTAGACATATCGAATCCCTGAGATATCGAATGAGATATCGAACAGTGTATTCAGAGATATCGAATAGTGTCTTGAGATATCGAATCTCTGACTTCTCGAATGCTGGACTTCTCGAATAGACAAATATACTTCTCGAATTGGTACTTAGGCAAATTCTTCATTTCTTCAAATCCCAACTGTGATTATTTGGCAGTCTTTAACTCCTTGCTTGAGGCATGAACCATGGAACTTCTTTCAAGCATTATTCTAGACTCTATTTGTACAGTTACACAACTAGGGTTTGATGCCTATTACAAGTACAATACAAACAGAAACTCTACAACTAGAGGTTCCCTCAGTTAAGAGGTCATGTAAGTAATGCAAAGCATTACAAACAATTAGGCTTGTTATTAGATGTATACAGGCATGCCTCTGTAACTAACATATAACTACATGGATCTATACCATGGATCTATACGTACTTGCAGCCTTTCGAGGGAAAAATCTAAGGGCACAAAATAAATATTAATTTTTTAATTACAAATTATTGTAATTGATTTGACATAAATTAATTCAATTTAATTTTGGATTAATTCATGTCTAAATCAATTATTTACACGTTTTTAATTAATTAGTTGTAAGGCGAACAAGTTTTAGAGCATCTCCAACGGGAATAGCTAAAATTGGTTGGCTAAATTGGACCTGTAGGACATTATGTAAAATTTGTTGAATCTGTAAGACATTTTACTTCAATGGTATTAGCTATATTGGTTGGCTATATTTTAAAAATAGTATGTTATTAATAATTTAGGTTGTTATAAATAGAATATATCACTCCAATATGGTAATGAATGATGTGAAATCTTCTTACAGATTTCTTACAGCTATATAGAGGTTCGACAAATATAGCCAACCTGTAGAAATTATCTAAAATTATAGCTAACAGTTTTAACCCATTGGAGTTCAAGTTTTTTTTAGATAATCTCTATAATTTTTATTTATGGTATCTTTTATCTAATTTTAGCTAAGGGTTTGTTGTGGTTGGAGATGCTCTTACTCAGACTATATATTCAAAGTCGGTAGATATTAATGTTATTTCTTGAAATACATTAGCGCAAAATCCTAGTCTCCTTGTCTCTTACTCTCCTCTATTTGTCCTCTATTGGTCAACGATCTGTAATTCAATACATATATAGCATCATTTTTTATGTCGTATTGACCAAGTACGTCGGTCGTTGTCTCTGTTAATTATGAAATTAAAATATGTATGTATAGCATGCAGATATAAGGATGATAAGTTATCCAAATTGATGGATGCCTACTAGTGATTCATTCCATTAGATTGAACTTGAGACAATTTTTTAGACTATTTCTTTTTGTAAACTCAACAAGTATTTATATTGAATTTGATTTTGGGGTATTGAAACAACATTCAATCTCGATCTGAATCGTTAATAATACATATATATTAATTCAATTATGGTTTGGATTTGGACAAGTCGAAATTTAAATCAATTTTCGGGTTTGGATTTCATGAAAAATTGAATCAAACTGAAACTTTATAATTCAAGGCCGATTTTGGAGTTTTGGTTTGTTTTTTGTTCCGGATGAACTAAGATCGTGCTAAGAATGTCTATTTTAGTGAAGATCTCAGCACAAATCGATCAAGGAAGGTTGGTTTGACAATTTTATTATATCACAAAAATTATATTAATTCCAACTGGGATTCCTGCTTTAAGAATATATCACTTTTCATATTTTAGTGACAATTCTTATTTCCTCCTTGTTCGTCCAGGATTAATCTACGGTCTCTTGGTGATGTGCAATTGGGCTCCTTTTTCTTCCAAAATTATCCTAAAAACATAAAAAATCATTTTAGCATCCAATCCAAATTAAACTACTACTAACAATGCTAATCAAGGACAAAATTATTACAAACTAAGGATAATTGAGAGATAACATGCTACAAAATGTACATAAAATTAGCATGTATCAATTTTCTCAATTTCTCTCGATCCTTCTATACAGTTCTCTCTCAATCTTTAACCTCTTTCCCTCTTGTTTTCCCTCGTTTAGTCTTTCTCGGCTGTCTTTGTTCGGTTTTCTTACGGGTAAAGCCCACCTCTTCTCTCCTCTACTCCCCTGTAAGCCCGTGTGTAAATATCCAGTTGTGTGCGTGTAGGTTCGAATTGGTTTGCTGTGTTGTGTGTATCGCCAGATCTGTATGTGTGATGCTGTGTATGTATGAGCATAGAGATGGGGGTGTGCAGTGGTGTATATATATATATGCGAGGGTGTGTGTACTAATTCGAGTGTGAGAGTCGTGTGTGCGTATGTAACCTGCGGTGTGTGTGTGATTGGGTCGAGAAATGGTGTTTAAGATTTGGGGGTTTCAGTTGTTTTGGTTCAGGAATTGATGCTGTGGTGAAGAGTTCAAGGCGTGGGAAGTGTGTTAAGACTGGGGGATTTAGGAAGGAAGACAGGGGACTCGGATGGAAGCTAAGTACTGGGCCTTTTGATGTGTGTGCGTCTATGCAGGTGGGCGTGCGTGTGACTGAGTTCGGTGTGTCTTTGCCTGCGTGTATACGGGTATATCAGTGATGTGGTATGGCGAGAGGTATGTGCTGCGTGTATTGCCGTGATTGTGCTATGTATGCTTCGGTTGTGTGTATGTGTATATGTTCTGCGATTGTGGTCCGATTGTACTGTGATTCGGGTATGTGAGTATTGTGTTGAACCGTGTGGCTGGAAGTGATGGTGATGTCAATTGTTTAGTGTTTGAGGGCGTTAAAGCAAGAAGAAGGAGGAAAGGAGTGGAAGAAAGAAACAGGGCTGGGGTGTTTGTTCTGGGGCAGTGGAAATTGAAGGTGGAGATGGTATAGTGAATGGAGGTAGTGCAGGTGTATGTGAGTGTTAGTCGAAGGTTGGGATGAAGTGAGGGTGTGGTAGTGCAGGTCTGCTGGTACAACAAAACAAATCTTAAAGCTCTGTTTTCCTTTTATACGTGTGTGTGCGTGTTGGATATTGTGTACGTGTATATGGTCAAAGGTGATACAAGATTGGGGGCTTCTGTTAATTCTTGGTTGTTGATGTGGTACTGTAAATTGGTGGTTGATTATGTTTCTCCGTGATTCAATTCTGTTTTAATAATTGTTAGTAGTTAATTATTAAAGACATCATTTGTATATGTGAACTAATGTGATAGTTAATTTGCAGAAGTTGTGTGGTTTAGTTCGAATTATGTATAGATGTGTATATTTATTTTATCTAGGTTAGTGTGAATTATGTGGTTGGAGGAGTAGTAGTTCGAATGGTACGATTAAAACAGTGTTTATATAAAGTTAAGAGTAACAATTGAAGTTACTTAAGATGTTATTTTAAAGGGGTAATGCTTGATAGCTCTTTAGAGATGTATATATTATAAGTTCGAAAGTTTGTTGGGAAGTACTAATAGCAGCACGTATTGGTATTGGGTTGATTGGTACAACTTGGCAAAGGTTGAATTTCAGAAGGAACTTTGTCGCAATTTCTTTAGAACAATACATAATTCTTTGAGTTATTTCGATAAAACAATCTCTTATATTTTAAGTGTGCATAATATTTGTTATGTGACTATATGCGTGATATAATCACTTATGTGACTATATGTGTGATATACTCGCTTGAGTTATTTGGTTATACTAAGAATCTTTTTTATGAGTATAACCTTACATGTTATATGTGTTATTGTGTTTACTCGAACTAGGAAACGTATGGGTAGACTAGAACAACAATGAGGTTTCGGTTGATTGCATACTAAAGTAGTGCTTACCTTTATATAGGTACGAGTAGAAGGTCCGACTAGGAGTTAGTGTATGTAAGGATGGAATCTTGTGGAATGAAATAATTATCGGAGCTGGCAAGTGTGCCCGGATAGCGGCTGACAAGTGATAAAAGAAAGACGGGCGTAGGATCGAGTAGAGGACAACGTGTAAAGAAGTAGAGACGGATGCAAAGTTGAGTAACGAATCGAGATGTTGGAAGTGGAAACTTCGCGTATTGAGGCAAGTGTTATCGCTCCTCACTTATTGTTCAAGTGATGCAATCCTGTTCTATTTATATATCAATATGCCGGTCAACTTGTGTTTACAAAGTGACGTCCTTCTTTAAGATGACGTGCAAATATTTATATTTTTCACCTATAGCTCAAGTGCAAATTTTGAAATGATCTTATAAATACCCTTTTTCCTCAATAATATTTTAAAACATGGAATGTTATTGGATTCCTCAGGAGAGTACCATTTCTTTTATTTTATTTTATTTTATTCAAAAATGTTTAAGAAACGTTATAAAACAGAGGAAATCCAAGATTTTAAAATCTTTTAACACAATTCCGATAATGAAACATTTTCACAGATGGACCCTCTTTAGGGGATGTTTTCTTCAAACTGACCTACAATTTAATTATCCTGGAGTTATTTTACAAATAATCATTTTTAAACTACTTAATCCACGTATGTTGATTCAAACTTGACAAGGTGTTGGTAAATTTTATTAAATGCTTAGCACTTGACTATATCATTGCTTTATCTTATAATCATAGTTGTTGTTAATCATGTTGCAAGTACTTTGTTTCACTTCTTGTTCAAGTGAAGTTTTTCCTTAATCATTATGAGGATGAAATCTAACACCCTAATTATTTCTATCGTACATGTTATTATTATTGTTCATTCATTTACATCCTATTTATTGTATCGAACTTGTCGATACCCTTTGAAATTGTTCTTTAATTATAACCCCAATTCTTGGGTCGAACTCGTCGACACCTATTTATATTGTTGTTCTTCATTTACACCCCATTTATATATCGAACTTGTCGATATCGAGGATAGAACTGTTGATTCTCTTTTCATTCCTCTAGATGAGTTGTTGTGCTGGAACGTGAGTTTCCCAGATTGTTTGGTTGATAGAGGTTGTCGATTGTTCCGACACCTAATGCGTTGGATATAGAATTGGAATGTTTTTAAAACAGATGTCCCTTCGGGGAGACCATATTAATGGTCAACAGATGTCCCTTCAGGGAGACCATATTATGGTCAACGGATGTCCCTTTGGGGAGACCAGTTTAATGGTCAGAGGTTAAGGCCAATGTGTGTCGTGGATCCATTAAAGGACATTGCTGTGTGCGTTTGTCCGGGGTTAGTGCGTGACTGATCAGCAGCCTAACCTTGATGTTGTTTTTATAAAATTATATAAAAATCCAATTCTAATCTATGCATTGAAGTTGAGTTGATTTTAAGCCTGATTCCTTTGAATCCTGTGATGATTATCTTTGGTTATCAGAACTTTTATCAGTTCTCGTTGTTGATACAATTTATTCTAGTGGAGCATGGTTGGCTCATCTTTGTGTTACGATAATTAATTTCTTCTGCTGCTTTCTTTCGCAGCATGTGATGATTAATCTTGTTGATCAGAATCTATATTGTTCTTGATATTGCTATCACTATTTACGCTTGCTGAGCATTGTTGGCTCACTCTTGCTTTGTTGTTTATTTTCTCCAGTTAATAGAGAAGATTAGTGGACCTGGTGGTCAGTTGGTATTACTGTTCCAGCAGCGAGAGGTGACGTTCGAGATGATGGTTTCGTCGGGTAGTGGTTTTGGAATTGTCAAGGTTGGGTAACTAGTTTGGCAGTGGACTTAGTTTTTATAAGATTGTTTAACAATTCTATTCTGTAATAGTAATGTAATAGTTTGTTTCATACCATAACCTGTGAGCGATCTTGGTTAGTCAGATTTATATTTCTTTATAAATTTTGCTATTATTATGCATATGAGCAGGTGTGGTTATAGTTGGATTGGTTTTGGTGATTTGGATAGGTGGTTAGTCCTAATTATGAATACATCATGTCAAAATTTTCTAAAATTCTCCTGTAAAAATATTTATGTTATTATAAAAGGGATGTATTATTAATGTTGGATAGAGGGAGTGTTACAAGTTGGTATCAGAGCTACAGGTTATGATCACTGAAACAGAATAGGAGGGTCTGGGTACGTGTATAAGATAGAAGTCGGGTAGAACAGTTTAGGATAAGGATCTCGTTTGGATACTTCGGCAAGCGTTGCGACGTTAATCGATCTTTCGGCATATCGCGCGAGTAGAAGTTCGAATCGTTTAAGGAATGGGCTATTAGCAAAACGGCGAACCCAAAGCGGCATAAGCTAAGTGGACAGCTGGAACTATCAGTTCGGGGGACGTTATCTCAAGACTTTTGCGTAGAATCTAGAATTTTCTACGATATTAGTTTCGTTGTGAACGTTTCGGAGATGGTACGAAAAGGTTAAGAATGCGAAGTGGGAAGCGATTATTAGCAAGAAATGGAAGTTGAGCGTAGTTGTGCACCCTTAATCGTTGATTTATTCAAAATCATTGCTTAAAGAAATTTCGTATTCTTCTTTTGAATTGTCGTAAATTAATTCCCGGTTGGTAACGTTGCTGAGGCATTCGTTGCGCAGTGACGGTCCAAAATCGAGAATGAATTGAGATTTTCTTATTTATTCAACTCATTATTGTCAGGCCGGTTTTGGCAGCTAGGTATATTAGTGCTTAGTCGACAAGAGTGAGGTTATGAATAATTAAGAATTTCTTGAATGTTTGTTTGATCAATCATTGAAGCATCTATTGAAAAGTTTAATACCCATCAATTGATGATGAGTTTCGTACATCAAATTTATTCGAATTCAATTCCATTCTTTTAGAAATATTTATATTTCCAGATGATACCTGATCCATCTTTACAGAAAGATTTTTGAAACTCTTGAATCCCTTTCCATTTCCATGAATGCTTGATTTTCTTCATTCTAACTGGGATGAACAACCTATGCAGATAGGGGATTCAGGGACATCTTATCTTTGTGATAGAAGTCCAGTGGGACGCCACTGATTGTGTTTGTCATGAAAGTACTAAAGACTGGCCATCTTTAGGTACTGTGGTGGTTAACCTAGTGACAAATGCAACCTGAAAATAGTTCAAAGATCATATTGATCTCTCAGTTGAACTCCTTTATAAAAGTTTTATCAAATAAACTCGGTGTATATTCATACTTGATGCCCCATTCATTTTTATTGGCTTCCTTTGTCAAAAATTCGATGTGTCAAAAAAAAAATCCTAATGATGAAGAAATGTGAAGATGGGCGTGACGACGTCTTAAAGGATAGAACTATAACTGCATGGACGAGAAATTGGTTATGCAAGTTAAGAATTTGCTGATTAAGACAAATATGTTATGTCAAATTGGAATAAGTACTGGTTCGAGGAATCATGAGCAAGAATTGAGGCTAATGAGAGCTGAATCAAGGAGAAAGAATACTAAATGAGAACCCATGATTGTAAATGTTGTTAAAGGGCGAAAAGAGAATGTAAATGGAGATGTTGGATATAAGATGTACAATGCTGAAGTAAGATTATTTGTAAACATCTTTTGTATGGCAGAGGTAGTAAACAGAATGTCATAAAAATTTGAATGTGTTAAATCCGTCGTTAGATATAAGATTTTAGAATCAAGAAGGATGACTTATATAAAGCAGAGCGAAGTAGAATGAAAAGGTTTGTAAGAGTTAACAAGAAGAACCAAGACTGAATGAGGGGTAAGATGATTATGTGGAGTAAATAACTTATGCAAGCCAGTGTAGAAAGTCATGATTATCAAGGATGGTGGAAAGTTGACCAAGATGGAATAAAATGTCAATAAGGAGGAAGGCAGAGAAACCAGAAAGTTTCCAAAAGTGATTAAATAGAAGACATATAAAATTTAGTTAAGAAAAGAATGGGGAATCCCGAAGATGTGGAGTTAGAAGAGAAAGGGCACTGTAGTTGCCTATAGAAATAAAATTAGCAAAAAAATTAACGAGATCCCATGATCAGAAAATTAGATTTCGGGAGTAGAATCCCTAGAGATTTTATTAAAATAAATGTGGGAAGTTGTGGCTATAACCAAAAAGGCAGTGTGGTGACAAGTAGCAGCGTCAGAAGTAAAATCTATGTGTTATGAGCTTGAAAAGATGGGAATTTTTTTTGCCAAAAATAGTATCATATCAATCTTAGTGGAAGTATGAGGAGAGTAATAAGACTGCTGTTATGATTATCAAGAATCTAGAAATTCAAAATGGTTATGAAGGAGGTTAATAAGAAGTGGATTGTGATGACTATAAAGAAAAAAAAGAGTTAAAAATAACTCAGGATTAGATTTATTTCCAAACAACGAGATGCGAGTAAATTGTGTGGACCAGAAAAAAAAATGGGGAGAAAATTTGGCACAAGGTCTTAATGTGAATTTCGAAAGTCATGATTTTGTGGTTAATGTGAGTGGTGTTAAATGTTGAAGATGTAGCGTGCAAAGTTAAAAGTCGAAAACTCGTCAAGTATACAAAGCTGTGATTCGAAAGTTGATTTCGAGAGATGCGGAATAGTGTGCTGCGAATAAGGTATATATATGATTTAAGGAAAATGGTCATCGGTTTGGAATGGTTACATAGTAAAATAATGAGGTTAAGGATGGATAGAAGCTTTCTGATTATGCCCTTCCCGAGTAACATTGCACGTGAAAAATGAGTAAGAATGATTGGGAATTTCTTAATATTCTTTTCTCAAAGTTCTATTCGAGGAAGGTTCGTTTTAAGATATATCATTAAGCGATGATGCGTATTAAGTTGAATATGCGTGTTGATAAAAGCGCGAGCTTGTTGGGAATTATTAAGGATTGTTTCATGATTAGTATCGAGTGAAGTTGTGACCTTGGGAGAATTGATATTACAGATTGATTTAATTTCAATTTTGTTCTTACATTGAGTGAAGTCACAGTCAAGGTGATAAGTATATTAGTTATCAAAGCTGAAAATAATCGAGGCTATGTTCTTCGCAAGACTTAGCAAACCAGAATATTTTGTGAGAGTGAGAATCGAGTGCAAGTTGAAGTATGCTTGATGTACGTCTAAGGATGTATATACAATTATAATATTCGATTGCAAGGATGCGATTGAGAATGAACGAAATAATGTTAAGTTTCTAGAATGGGTATTCGGTAAGAATATGGGATTAAAGACAAAAAGAAACTTTTAATTATTCCCTTTTTGATCGACATGGTACTTGGAAACGGAGTGGAAGCGATTAGAGAACTTCTTGAGATTCTTTCTCGAAGATCTAATTAAAATCGTGTGGTTATAAGTAAAGCGTGGGAGTTGTACCAAAGTGTAGGTCGTTGTAAATTTAGGTGAATTTGCATGATAGTATTATTGCGAACGATTGGCGTGGTAATATAGTTTTAACGCAAGGTATAGATCATTATACGAAAAGTTATATTGAATGTCGGGGAAAGATATTTGTTTCCGTGAGTTAAGCGTCTAGAGTTAAAAAGACTCGGAAGTCAAAGTTTAAGGTTATTTCGGAATTAGAGGGGTCGCAGAATGAGCTTATTAAAGTTTGAGTTGATATGATAGAATCCTAGAGGTTGAAAGATACAACCTGGGAGATGAAAGCAAGATGTTTGAGAAGAACTGATACTTATGTCTTGAGGATTGATTCTGAGGACAGAATCCTATTAAGGGGGAAAGGATATAACGCCCTAGAAAATTTCGAATTTAGAATTATTTATTTAATATAAATTATAAATTATATTATGTGAATATTGTTGCAAAGGTGAAGAATGTGTGAAGTTGTGTTTATGTACTTATATGATGATTAGTATGAGCCCTGATGGTTAGTATATTTTTATTTGTAATTTTGAGGATTTAAGTATATTTAAATCATGTATTTTTGACCTTCTGTAAATTTTATAAAATTATCGGAGGGCTTAAAAAAATCATGAAATCTTTTGTAAAATTATCTTTATATATTTATTGAGTTTTAAAAATTGTTGGGTGGATTAATTTGGGTGGTTGAGTATTTTAAAATGGTTTTAAGAGTTTTATTGTATTTAAAGGATTTATCTTGTAAAATTCATATTTAATTCATTTTTTATCCTAAAATTATTCTAAAAATTTGTGGGTGTTTGTAATTTCATACTCCTTGTTTAAAAATTTTAAAGTTTAATATTTCACCAATTTTACAATTAATTTCAAAATTGTTTTTTTAGAGTGATTTAATAGATTTTATTTGATTATTTCAGCAAAGAGCAATTACAGATTTTTCCCCTTCACTTTTAATCCCCAAAACACAGTTCTTTATCTCTCATTTTTGTTGACAGTATTTTTCAATGTCTAAGTTCGTTCGCAGGGAAGGACTGTTAATACAAGTTCAGGTTTTAATTTCTTAATATCTAGAAGTGTGAAAAATAATTGGGTGTTTGTTCAAATAAACTAATTTTAAACAAGTACAACTAAAATTTAATTGATGAGGAAAAGCAATCCGAGAAATAGGGTTCTTCAATTGGTTCAATAATGCTATTTTCATGTGATATATTTTTCTCATATTTTGCTAAAAACAATTCTTCTAATTTTTATAATGTTCTCTCCCAAGATACAAAATATTATCTATAATCACATTTCAAAAGTCACTCCCATGGTCAATCGAAATATAATTTTAGATTATTAAAACCCAAGAATTATAAGTTTCATAGTCCTTTTATTAATCTCCCGATTTAATAATTGAACTATGTCTATCAAATCATGAACAAGAATTATGACTCATTTCCCAATTTATCATAATTCCTATGAATAAAATTAAAGGTTAGCTACGCCCTTAATTGGGTTAAGCCCTCAATGATAGATTAGCAAAAATAGAGAATTATTATCACAATCAAACAAACATATATCACCAACGAATACTACCCATTCTCGGATTATGAAATTAGTTAATCATGCTAGACAAATAAAATAAGCATATAATAAATGGTAAAATCATAATTAAAAGAGTTTAGAGTAAAGAAAGTACAACTTGAAGAATTTATCCTCCCGAAATAATTTCCAATGAAATGAATGAGCACTCCAAGCAATTCCCTTACAATCTTCAACCGAAATAAAACTTTGCAGAAAATCAAAGTGTTTAAACTAAAACTAAAATTACAAAAGAAAATTTATGAAAATAAGAAAGAGTATAACTGAGATATATTTTTTTCAGTGCAAAGTGCTCTCTAACCAAAAGAAAACTTTCCTATTTATAGGAGAGTTTAACACACCATCTACAATAATTAATTCATCCGATAGTCAAATGCAGCAACACAAAATTGAAAACTTGCCGCCAGCTTGCAGGAAAAATTGACAGACAAGGTATGACATTTGATTTTTATAAACAAACCAATTTGGCATCTTCTGGTGGAAAATAAACAATGCATGTGCTTTTGACTTTTGAACGGGCTCCGTATAAATGCTTTTTAACCCGCACAGCTTATAATCTTTAATTAATAAATAATTAATTAAATCCAAAAATTATAAAAATAAATATCTAATATTATTAGATATTTATAAATATAATTTTCTAAATAAATTAAATATTTATTAATATAAATAAATCCTTAAATCCTAAGCTGCGGAAAATTGAGGGCTTGGAACCGGACTCCTTTCGCTTCACAAAAATTATATTAATTCCAACCGGGATTCCTGCTTTAAGAATATATCACTTTCCATATTTTAGTGACAATTCTTATTTCCTCCTTGTTCGTCCAGGATTAATCTACGGTCTCTTGGTGATGTGCAATTGGGCTCCTTTTTCTTCCAAAATTATCCTAAAAACATAAAAAATCATTTTAGCATCCAATCCAAATTAAACTGCTACTAACAATGCTAATCAAGGACAAAATTATTACAAACTAAGGATAATTGAGAGATAACATGCTATAAAATGTACATAAAATTAGCATGTATCAAATACCCCCAACTTAATCTTTGCTCGTCCGCGAGTAAATCAATATAAAATAACTACTTACTACTACCACTTCCGTAGGTGATCACGGTTGCATTTGGCATATGCAACAAGCCCTTTAAATCCCTAGGCAGCCCTAGTGGACGAGTGAGGTCTCGTGAGGGTCTATAGTGAATGTACCCCCAAAATCCATCTAGCTCATGTGAAAGATCAAATGCCAATACACACCACACATGCAAGTCCTCTCACGCCACATCAACTTAAGAATCAAAGTGAATTATGCAATTCCTTGGTGTCGAAGGTACAAGTTTTCACATAGTCTACTCAAAGAAGATGCATAAGTTCTCAAAAGTCCATGTCAGATGCAAGAATAATTTGGTAATCATGCTAAGCCCACAAGAGTACATCTTTGAGTCAAAACTTGGGATCTCAAATGCAAAATACAAGTAATAACTCACCTTTCACTCACAAAAGAATATTCACTCAAGAACAAGGGTAATTGTATCACTCTATTCCAACAAAATCATAAGCATGCTTGACATTTGGTATCAATCTAATTTTAACACAACATACATCACTGATGATAATCAAAAGGTCTTTATTCGGGTTGTAATGGGGTTAGGGACAAGGTATGTCAAGTAAAGCCAAAACAGGTTAAATGTCAAAAGCTAGTACCCAACAACATAATTCATTCGACTGCACCCTATTATCCCCACACTTGAATCTTTTTATTCTCTTTTAACAAGTAACTTGACTAGTCGAATGAAAAAGGATCATAGAAACATAAGTATGCTCTCATATAAATAATATTTTATTTTTATTTTTTGCTTTTTTTTTGTTTATAAAGAGAGCTAAATATAAACAAGAACAATGATCCATTGATATTATTACAAACTTCGACTAACAAGTAACAACCAAACCCAATATTTTCCCAAAAGTAATGATCATCAATAAACCCCCCTTTTTGCACACCTTATCACTCCCTTAAGCACTACACTAGCCTTTGACAATTGGGTTCAAGTTAATGTAAGGCCAATACAAGAAAAAGATATAGGCAATTAATGTGGTGTGTCACCGAAAGAATAGGATTAAGCTCAATGGGGTAACTAATTGATCATGTTTAAATGGTGTGGTAAATTGGGAATTATGAGGTTATACCTAACTGCCTTTATCATCTTATCATCAAATAATGTCATGCATTTCAAGAAAGGTCTCAAACAAGTGCTAGCAATGCAAACAACATGTGGACACTCAAGCAAACGAATATAAAATGCAAAAAATATGCATATAGGCTCAAAAGCTCACTTGGTATGGCAAAACATAATCAATCCCAAGCAAGAAGTCTCTCTAACGCACCTACTTGTACTCCAAGCATGCAATCCAAATCATCTTGCACATATTCATGTCTTTGTAATTACTTACATCGTTCAATAAGTCTACTAGCTTCAACTTGCTAGTGTGTGTGTGTGCACAAGAACAAAGCATATCACTTCTCAATCAAAAGCGTCAATAACACAAGATTCTTTTAGCATGCATGGATGTATCAAGCTAACTTACCACAAGTAATCTTCACAAGGCTAGAATTATTTTTGTGATTTTTAATTTTTAATTATTTTTTTTAAACACCAAATAACCCAATAAGGTTCTATCTAGATGAACACACCCCCCAACTTATCACGTTTCTTGTCCACAAGAAACAACACACAATGGACTAATATGCGAGGAAGAAAAGAAAGAACTCCCCTGAGTCATGGTCGAGGTGGTAGTGTGCAACAAAGAAATCATGATTCAGACCCTGAAATTAATTTCAAGCCTTTGAATTCTTCTGCAATGCCCCATCAATTTTTTACTTGCCACATGCTTCCATCTCCCTGCATAGTCCAAACACACAAGACTATTATACAAATCTTAACACATAATTCAAACAACAAAATTCCTTGGGTTGCCTCCCAAATAGCGCTTGTTTATTGTCATTAGCTCGACTTATTTTCACAAACAATAATACTAGTGAGAAGAAAAAGCAAATAAATGCACATATCTACGAATTAGTAATAAAACCATAATGTGCAAATAAACCTTAGATTCATTGAAAGGTAGGAAAACTTTCATGAATCTCACATGCTCAGGAGACTTGCAAAAGTAGCCAGAAAAGTCGTCAGAATAATCATCATAAATACGACTCATAAACTCCTCCCAAATTGGATCCTTATACTCTAACGCAAGATTTTCAACTTCATCAATCTTAACTTCCTTCTCTTTTATAATTGGATACTCATCAATTTTAATCTCGTCTACCAATGTATTAAGCTCAAAATTTTCTAGATTTGGTAGAATTTCAATTGCATCCAAATTATCATTAATGCGCATGGGACAATTATCAACTACACAAGTAGACTCATCAGACACAACATTATCATCAATTGCTAAACAAGAATCATGGCATAGAGGAAAATTGACACAAGGGGGCATTCGATAACAGCCGTCATGCCACACTCCTCGAACTTCCCAAATAAAATTATTTAATTTAGCATTCTCCTCGTACCAAGCTATTGAATCACATGGAATATCATTATCACTAGCAATTTCTAATGGCGGGTCCTCAAAGTGATTAAAAACTCCCATCGAAAGTAAAGAAGGATCAGATTGAATTAAACTCGTATCAACATCATTGCACATATATGGATTAAGATCATCATGATATTGATTTTCTAAGGCAAATGAAAAATCATTGCTAGGGGGGTATGGAGCATAAAATGAGTTCTCAGAATAGAACGAATTCACCCGATATGCATTACAATCCTCATAAGCATTGAATTGTGGGTAAGGATTGAAGTCTTGATATCGTTCTTGACTGTTGTAGAAATTCTGAGCGTTGTTCCAACCAAAATTGTACTCCATGTAGTCTCTCTCCTCAAAAGCTTGCTCTAGATTACTCACTTTTTATTATTTTTTATTTATTGATTTTTATTTATTTATTTATTTATTTTATTTTTCAACAAACAACAAAACCGTAAATAAAACAGAAAATAACAAAAACCAAATTATTATAAAATTAACAACTAGATTTTATTCTAAAACTTTTTATTTATTATTTTTTTTAATTTTTTTTTTTTACAGGAAATTTTAGAAAAAATGGACATCATATGTTTGTAAATATGACTAGTCAAAAACAAAATCCACAAAACTCAAATTCTACGAAAACTTAGACAACAATTCGAACAAAAACGCAGCAAGAAAATAAAATGCAGCAAATTCAACTCGGACATTCAGCTAACTCAAAACCGGACTCAGTCTTGCGAGAACTCGAACAACATAACAAGGACACAAGACTCGGCAATCTCCTTACAAATCACAGTAATATCTCAACTCAATAACTAAAACTAGGCCATAAGACAACACGCAGCAGTAATACGAGGCTCCAACAAAATTAAACACAAAAGAGGACTCGCCAGAACAGAACTGAGTTGACTCAGCAAAGATTCGGCTAAACAAATACAGCTGAACGACAGACCATTAACTCGATATAGCTTAAACGGAACTCAGACTCTCAGCAGCTAACGAACTCGGCAACAATCCGAACAATAACACCAAGTCGAGACTCGGTCGATTACAACAGTCAGCAATTCGACATCAAACAGCGCAGCCAAACCAAATCAAATTACTGAACTCAGCAACACAAATACAAGAACCAACGACCTATGAAACTCCGCAACTCAATAGCGATTCGAAAACTCCAGCACCGACCTACGAACTCAGAATCAAACACCGCAATTAACTCAACCAACGAAACTCAGTAACGACATCTCGCAAATGACAATCAGCGAATTAATCTCAGCAAAGAACCAACGAAGATTTAAAATGGAAAACAGAGCTGGGTTCGATGGGGAGAAGAACAGGGGAAAAGGGATACAGGAGACTGAATTTGTTTTGTGGGGAGAGAGAGAGAGAGAAGGTGTGTGACTGGTGGAGGGGTGTGAAGGCGTGTTTGTGCCGGGTGGGTGGAGAAGATGAAATGCAGTGCGGCGCGGTGGAGAAGATGTGGTGAAAGGAGGAGGGGAGTAAGGGAATAGAGTGTGAAGGAGGTATGGTTGTGGCTGGGGTGGGTGTGCTGTGGTGGTTGAAAGAAGAACGGTGGTGAATAATGTGTTTGTGGGAAGTGTTTGTGGTGGAAGGCAATGAATCGGGAGATTGGGATGATGGGAGGAGGCGATGTGTGGTGACAGTGTGGTGGAGGCGTTGATGTAAGGAGAGAAGAAAGGATTGGGTTTGTTAACAGTGGATGAAACGGAGCAGTGGAGTGAAGGTGATGGGCGGCGACGGATGTGGGGGAAAATGGAGATGAATCGGCGACTGAAGGAAGGAAAGGCGGAGAAGGTGCAGAGAGATTGATGGAGCTGGGTTTGTCAAAAGAAAACAGGGGAAGGGGAAGTGAATTAAACAAGCAAAAAAAAAATCTAAACTACTGATTCGAATTAAAAATCTAAAAAACGAAACAGAGAATAATTACTGAAATTAAATAACTAGTGAAATTAAATAGAACTAATATTTTTGTATATATATATATATATATATATATTTTTATAAAATAAAATCTAAATTATAAGAAATAAATAACCTAAACTTAATAATGAGGCCTTCCCCGGCAGCGGCGCAAATTTGTTGACAGTATTTTTCAATGTCTAAGTTCGTTCGCAGGGAAGGACTATTAATACAAGTTCAGGTTTTAATTTCTTAATATCTAGAAGTGTGAAAAATAATTGGGTGTTTGTTCAAATAAACTAATTTTAAACAAGTACAACTAAAATTTAATTGATGAGGAAAAGCAATCCGAGAAATAGGGTTCTTCAATTGGTTCAATAATGCTATTTTCATGTGATATATATTTTTCTCATATTTTGCTAAAAACAATTCTTCTAATTTTTATAATGTTCTCTCCCAAGATACAAAATATTATCTATAATCACATTTCAAAAGTCACTCCCATGGTCAATCGAAATATAATTTTAGATTATTAAAACCCAAGAATTATAAGTTTCATAGTCCTTTTATTAATCTCCCGATTTAATAATTGAACTATGTCTATCAAATCATGAACAAGAATTATGACTCATTTCCCAATTTATCATAATTCCTATGAATACAATTAAAGGTTAGCTACGCCCTTAATTGGGTTAAGCCCTCAATGATAGATTAGCAAAAATAGAGAATTATTATCACAATCAAACAAACATATATCACCAACGAATACTACCCATTCTCGGATTATGAAATTAGTTAATCATGCTAGACAAATAAAATAAGCATATAATAAATGGTAAAATCATAATTAAAAGAGTTTAGAGTAAAGAAAGTACAACTTGAAGAATTTATCCTCCCGAAATAATTTCCAATGAAATGAATGAGCACTCCAAGCAATTCCCTTACAATCTTCAACCGAAATAAAACTTTGTAGAAAATCAAAGTGTTTAAACTAAAACTAAAATTACAAAAGAAAATTTATGAAAATAAGAAAGAGTATAACTGAGATATATTTTTTTCAGTGCAAAGTGCTCTCTAACCAAAAGAAAACTTTCCTATTTATAGGAGAGTTTAACACATCATCTACAATAATTAATTCATCCGATAGTCAAATGCAGCAACACAAAATTGAAAACTTGCCGCCAGCTTGCAGGAAAAATTGACAGACAAGGTATGACATTTGATTTTTATAAACAAACCAATTTGGCATCTTCTGGTGGAAAATAAACAATGCATGTGCTTTTGACTTTTGAACGGGCTCCGTATAAATGCTTTTTAACCCGCACAGCTTATAATCTTTAATTAATAAATAATTAATTAAATCCAAAAATTATAAAAATAAATATCTAATATTATTAGATATTTATAAATATAATTTTCTAAATAAATTAAATATTTATTAATATAAATAAATCCTTAAATCCTAAGCTGCGGACAATTGAGGGCTTGGAACCGGACTCCTTTCGCTTCACAAAAATTATATTAATTCCAACTGGGATTCCTGCTTTAAGAATATATCACTTTCCATATTTTAGTGACAATTCTTATTTCCTCCTTGTTCGTCCAGGATTAATCTACGGTCTCTTGGTGATGTGCAATTGGGCTCCTTTTTCTTCCAAAATTATCCTAAAAACATAAAAAATCATTTTAGCATCCAATCCAAATTAAACTACTACTAACAATGCTAATCAAGGACAAAATTATTACAAACTAAGGATAATTGAGAGATAACATGCTATAAAATGTACATAAAATTAGCATGTATCAATTTTCTCAATTTCTCTCGATCCTTCTATACAGTTCTCTCTCAATCTTTAACCTCTTTCCCTCTTGTTTTCCCTCGTTTAGTCTCTCTCAGCTGTCTTTGTTCGGTTTTCTTACGGGTAAAGCCCACCTCTTCTCTCCTCTACTCCCCTGTAAGCCCGTGAGTAAATATCCAGTTGTGTGCGTGTAGGTTCGAATTGGTTTGCTGTGTTGTGTGTATCGCCAGATCTGTATGTGTGATGCTGTGTATGTATGAGCATAAAGATGGGGGTGTGCAGTGGTGTATATATATATGCGAGGGTGTGTGTACTAATTCGAGTGTGAGAGTCGTGTGTGCGTATGTAACCTGCGGTGTGTGTGTGATTGGGTCGAGAAATGGTGTTTAAGATTTGGGGGTTTCAGTTGTTTTGGTTCAGGAATTGATGCTGTGGTGAAGAGTTCAAGGCGTGGGAAGTGTGTTAAGACTGGGGGATTTAGGAAGGAAGACAGGGGACTCGGATGGAAGCTAAGTACTGGGCCTTTTGCTGTGTGTGCGTCTATGCAGGTGGGCGTGCGTGTGACTGAGTTCGGTGTGTCTTTGCCTGCGTGTATACGGGTATATCAGTGATGTGGTATGGCGAGAGGTATGTGCTGCGTGTATTGCCGTGATTGTGCTATGTATGCTTCGGTTGTGTGTATGTGTATATGTTCTGCGATTGTGGTCCGATTGTACTGTGATTCGGGTATGTGAGTATTGTATTGAACCGTGTGGCTGGAAGTGATGGTGATGTCAATTGTTTAGTGTTTGAGGGCGTTAAAGCAAGAAGAAGGAGGAAAGGAGTGGAAGAAAGAAACAGGGCTGGGGTGTTTGTTCTGGGGCAGTGGAAATTGAAGGTGGAGATGGTATAGTGAATGGAGGTAGTGCAGGTGTATGTGAGTGTTAGTCGAAGGTTGGGATGAAGTGAGGGTGTGGTAGTGCAGGTCTGCTGGTACAACAAAACAAATCTTAAAGCTCTGTTTTCCTTTTATACGTGTGTGTGTGCGTGTTGGATATTGTGTACGTGTATATGGTCAAAGGTGATACAAGATTGGGGGCTTCTGTTAATTCTTGGTTGTTGATGTGGTACTGTAAATTGGTGGTTGATTATGTTTCTCCGTGATTCAATTCTGTTTTAATAATTGTTAGTAGTTAATTATTAAAGACATCATTTGTATATGTGAACTAATGTGATAGTTAATTTGCAGAAGTTGTGTGGTTTAGTTCGAATTATGTATAGATGTGTATATTTATTTTATCTAGGTTAGTGTGAATTATGTGGTTGGAGGAGTAGTAGTTCGAATGGTACGATTAAAACAGTGTTTATATAAAGTTAAGAGTAACAATTGAAGTTACTTAAGATGTTATTTTAAAGGGGTAATGCTTGATAGCTCTTTAGAGATGTATATATTATAAGTTCGAAAGTTTGTTGGGAAGTACTAATAGCAGCACGTATTGGTATTGGGTTGATTGGTACAACTTGGCAAAGGTTGAATTTCAGAAGGAACTTTTTCGCAATTTCTTTAGAACAATACATAATTCTTTGAGTTATTTCGATAAAACAATCTCTTATATTTTAAGTGTGCATAATATTTGTTATGTGACTATATGCGTGATATAATCACTTATGTGACTATATGTGTGATATACTCGCTTGAGTTATTTGGTTATACTAAGAATCTTTTTTATGAGTATAACCTTACATGTTATATGTGTTATTGTGTTTACTCGAACTAGGAAACGTATGGGTAGACTAGAACAACAATGAGGTTTCGGTTGATTGCATACTAAAGTAGTGCTTACCTTTATATAGGTACGAGTAGAAGGTCCGACTAGGAGTTAGTGTATGTAAGGATGGAATCTTGTGGAATGAAATAATTATCGGAGCTGGCAAGTGTGCCCGGATAGCGGCTGACAAGTGATAAAAGAAAGACGGGCGTAGGATCGAGTAGAGGACAACGTGTAAAGAAGTAGAGACTGATGCAAAGTTGAGTAACGAATCGAGATGTTGGAAGTGGAAACTTCGCGTATTGAGGCAAGTGTTATCGCTCCTCACTTATTGTTCAAGTGATGCAATCCTGTTCTATTTATATATCAATATGCCGGTCAACTTGTGTTTACAAAGTGACGTCCTTCTTTAAGATGACGTGCAAATATTTATATTTTTCACCTATAGCTCAAGTGCAAATTTTGAAATGATCTTATAAATACCCTTTTTCCTCAATAATATTTTAAAACATGGAATGTTATTGGATTCCTCAAGAGAGTACCATTTCTTTTATTTTATTTTATTTTATTCAAAAATGTTTAAGAAACGTTATAAAACAGAGGAAATCCAAGATTTTAAAATCTTTTAACACAATTCCGATAATGAAACATTTTCACAGATGGACCCTCTTTAGGGGATGTTTTCTTCAAACTGACCTACAATTTAATTATCCTGGAGTTATTTTACAAATAATCATTTTTAAACTACTTAATCCACGTATGTTGATTCAAACTTGACAAGGTGTTGGTAAATTTTATTAAATGCTTAGCACTTGACTATATCATTGCTTTATCTTATAATCATAGTTGTTGTTAATCATGTTGCAAGTACTTTGTTTCACTTCTTGTTCAAGTGAAGTTTTTCCTTAATCATTATGAGGATGAAATCTAACACCCTAATTATTTCTATCGTACATGTTATTATTATTGTTCATTCATTTACATCCTATTTATTGTATCGAACTTGTCGATACCCTTTGAGATTGTTCTTTAATTATAACCCGAATTCTTGGGTCGAACTCGTCGACACCTATTTATATTGTTGTTCTTCATTTACACCCCATTTATATATCGAACTTGTCGATATCGAGGATAGAACTGTTGATTCTCTTTTCATTCCTCTAGATGAGTTGTTGTGCTGGAACGTGAGTTTCCCAGATTGTTTGGTTGATAGAGGTTGTCGATTGTTCCGACACCTAATGCGTTGGATATAGAATTGGAATGTTTTTAAAACAGATGTCCCTTCGGGGAGACCATATTAATGGTCAACAGATGTCCCTTCAGGGAGACCATATTATGGTCAACGGATGTCCCTTTGGGGAGACCAGTTTAATGGTCAGAGGTTAAGGCCAATGTGTGCCGTGGATCCATTAAAGGACATTGCTGTGTGCGTTTGTCCGGGGTTAGTGCGTGACTGATCAGCAGCCTAACCTTGATGTTGTTTTTATAAAAATATATAAAAATCCAATTCTAATCTATGCATTGAAGTTGAGTTGATTTTAAGCCTGATTCCTTTGAATCAGAACTTTTATCAGTTCTCGTTGTTGATACAATTTATTCTAGTGGAGCATGGTTGGCTCATCTTTGTGTTACGATAATTAATTTCTTCTGCTGCTTTCTTTCGCAGCATGTGATGATTAATCTTGTTGATCAGAATCTATATTGTTCTTGATATTGCTATCACTATTTACGCTTACTGAGTATTGTTGGCTCACTCTTGCTTTGTTGTTTATTTTCTCCAGTTAATAGAGAAGATTAGTGGACCTGGTGGTCTGTTGGTATTACTGTTCCAGCAGCGAGAGGTGACGTTCGAGATGATGGTTTCGTCGGGTAGTGGTTTTGGAATTGTCAAGGTTGGGTAACTAGTTTGACAGTGGACTTAGTTTTTATAAGATTGTTTAACAATTCTATTCTGAGGTTGGATTGTAATAGTAATGTAATAGTTTGTTTCATACCATAACCTGTGAGCGATCTTGGTTAGTCAAATTTATATTTCTTTATAAATTTTGCTATTATTATGTATATGAGCAGGTGTGGTTATAGTTGGATTGGTTTTGTTGATTTGGATAGGTGGTTAGTCCTAATTATGAATACATCATGTCAAAATTTTCTAAAATTCTCCTGTAAAAATATTTATGTTATTATAAAAGGGATGCATTATTAATGTTGGATAGAGGGAGTGTTACAAATGAGGTCCACATTATGATGCACGTATCTTCTGGTAATATTCTTTACATTTCTTAAAATTCTGTTTTACTTGTGAATAATATTGTAAAAAAATTGAAATTGATTTTATTTGATCACGTCACTATATAATGAGTGTTAGTTCAGTAAACTTAAAAATAAACCATCTATTTAGCAAAAACATAAAAATAAATAAACCATCTACAACATGAGTATTGAACACAAATATCAAATTTTAATTTTTGGATTCTTGATACTTGTACAAGTTCATTAAACTAATGTGACAAAACAAAGCTAAAACTTGAAAACATAGATAAAATATTACGAGATCTATTAATGATCTACTTGAAATGTTTTATTTATATCTCAAATTAAGAGCTACATATTTGTTTAAAATACAGATTATATTTTATTTTTCCTTATTACATGTGTTCTTTCAAGAAAGAAAATATTTTAGTTCTATATATATCACAAGTAACATATCAACCGACAGTATAATAATATATAGACATTCGACAATAGAACTTCTAATGAGTGCACAATATTCCTAAGATTGAGGTTCGATTGCTACCCTGTACACTAATTATATAAACATATTGGTTTATAGTAATGTGCTTGAAAAGGCAAAGATACAATCCGGGTTGGGATTAGTTTTTGAAAATTGCTAGAGGTACAAAATTGTGTACAAAAGTTTACAAAATAACACGTGCCATATTATGACCGATTACAATTCAATTAAATGTAATGGGCCCACGTGTATTCACATCGATACCAACCAATAAAAATATTCTGTATTACCGCATCACTGTTGCCACATCATTTTGTAACAATTTTGGTACCTAATTTTGTACTCCTAGCATTACCCTTAATTTTAGGTATTAAGATTATCGTCCAATTATTTTTGTATTTCTTTATTTAGTGTAGTTTTATATAATGAAATATGCTTTTATCAACATATCATTATTATCTAAACAACTTTACAACAAAACTATATTGTAATTTCCAACTTTCTAAACATAAACTCCTTTTGTACTTGATTCTTCTCTCAAACTCGATTCATGATGAAAAAATCCTAAATATTTTTTCACCGTATTCCTTAATTTTTTAAGTAATCGCCTGCATAAAAATTCAATTGTAACACTTACGACAAAAGTTTGCTTGATACAATCCAAATATCTAATGGTATCAATGGGATATGCTTACCTAATATTTACCGTAGATTTACTTGGTGTACAAAACAATTCTTTAATTTGCATTAAACCAGATTTATTACAACACCACCTTTGAATTATAACCTTAAATAATTTTCATATTCTTTACAACATATGTTTAGTAGGAGTTCAAAATAAATCACATCATTTAGAAAATTAATTTATTTTTTATAAAATTTATAAATTAGAAAAGATTATTATGTAATTGCAAAACTACATCATCTATACTCTTTGTTAATAAGCAAAATCTCCTTTCAATAATATGGTAGTTAGTATGCATGGAATCCTCGACCTTTGTTAGTACCGTCATATTATCACTTTTATGCTAATTATGTATATGATATATTTTAATACATGGGAGCTTGGATGAAGTTTGGAAATGATGTTGTGCATAGCATTCTTTGCTACAGCTCATTTTTGAGAACCGATCTGAGAGAATGATGGGTTAGATACAAATGATGCTTGTTAGAAAATATTTGGTTCTTGCAAATTCCCCATTAAAGATTCAAAAATGTTTATCAAAATACAATTCTATTACAAGGGTTTATGGTGTCGTGTTTGATATTGCACCAAAGAGAAAGAGAGGGTGTGTTGTGTTTGACAGTGTCGTGTTTGATAGTGCACTTAAGAGAGAGAGTGTATGTTGTGTTTTATAATGCGAGAGAGAGACTTCGGAAGTGTTGAGTTGATATAAGTTTGAGGTGTTTGGGATTGTTGGTAGTTCTGTTTAGTGTGATGTATATGTACACATACATGTGAAAAATCTACTGCGGAAAAGTACTTATATAATATCAATTTTTTAGTTATGTTCCTCTAACTTTTAACCATGTCCCTGATTTGATATTTGTATGAAACTGACTTGAGTATAAATTAGAACTTTTTAATAATTTAAAGCTTAAAACTAAGGTAATTCTTAGATCTGTATTTAAGCAATAATTCATATTTATTCGTTCCGTAACTCATATTTATCCAAACATCGAATTCGGGGACATGATTAAAATGTTATGAACACATTGATGTTGTATATGTGTACTTTCGACGATACATGGAGATGTTTTCTCTTTTACTTTTTTTTGAGATGTTCCATGTATGTGTCCTTATGCCCTTCCTCTTCGGTGAACTATCATACACCACACCATAAAACCCTTGTAAGAGATTTGTACTCCGATCACCTTTTTGAATCTTTAATGGGGAATCTGCAAGAAACAACTGTCTTTGAACAGACTTCGTTTTAATCTAACCCTTCGTTCTCTCAAGTCGGTGCTGATAGATGGGCTGTAGCAGAGAGTGCTGCCCGCAACATCATTTCCAAGCTTCACCCAACTGTTGCATCCTATACCATGGTTGTCACGGCGCTGCGACGAGCCGTGGCGCCCAAGGACCTCCACAACAATATGTCGATGTATCGTCCGCGTGCCGTCCGTATTGCGCCCGTGGCGTTTATATATAATATATTACAGTAATTATTATATATATTATATATGTAATAATTAATATATATTACCAATTTACCATAACAAGATGAAGTAATTCTCATGAGTTTAAAGTTTAAACATAACAAAGCAAACATAACAAACCAAATCCATAAGTGACAAGTACTCAAACATAACAAACCAAAGCAAAAACTAGAAAGATATCAAGATAATCAAACATAATCATCAAGTAACAAATCATCTCCATCATCATTTCCGCCACCCTTATGACCACCACTTTCACGTGAAGTGGATGGTGCACCGAAATCATCTTTAACTTCTTCATCATCACACATGACATCATCATCCATCTCCTCATCCGGCTTTGGCTCATCATATCGAACACGTCGCCGACTATATTTTTTATCGGTTGAACGAGAACCTCTTGGAACATTTCGTGGCTCGAGTGCCTCGGACGCACCCATGGCATCATCCACGTGAGACCACAAAGGATTATATCCAACCCACTCATTTTCCCATTGAAAATCCTCAATAACTAAAGGATCAAACCCCTTTCCACTAATCCGCAACTTCTCAAATCTTGTTGTGATCTTCCGATTGTATTGCACATATACCAAGTCATTCAATCGTTTCCACTCCAATCGGTTTCTCCTCTTTGTGTGAATCTAAATAAATAGAAAATGTCACAATTACAAATATGTGTGAATTGGAAATGGAAAGTAAGTAACTAACTATTTATTTAGATTAGCACTCACAAATTCAAAGGTGCTCCAATTACGTTCACAACCCGAAGACGAACAACAAAGTCCAACAATCCTTTTCGCAAACTTTTGAAGTTCTCTTAACCGCTCCGCCAATCAACTAAGTAAAGATAAACAAGTACATAATAGAAAACAAGTACATGATAGAAATTATTTAGTATTATATGAATGTAATGAAATAATTATTTACTTACGAGGCCTTTTCTTCTTTCGAAGATCAATTAGTGTTTCTCTAGCAAAGCTATCTCTTGAATTCTCATGCTCATCAACTTGATCACTAATAATAGCTCGCAATTCTCGATCCAACACCATATGTTCACCAACATCATTAAAATCTTCTCGTAGACTCGAAGCATAATCACTGTTATCCTTTTGTATATAAAAAAACTTCCCTTGATTTAGAAACAATGCTGCTCCATAAAACTTCGTCCCCATCTGATCCTCCCACCTCCCCGTAATAATGCTAAGCAATAGAACTCGAAGTCTATTTTTATTCTCAAAAGCTTTAGACAATACCCCCTGAGCATGTTCCATTGCAAATAAGATTTCAGTCATTGTACAACCAAATTTCTTCCAAGCCATCTCATGATTTTCTCGCAATTTTTTTGGATTTTTCTTTGCTTTTTCTAGTAAAGAAACTCGAAGCTCGTGATAAGGAGGAATCAACCCAGGACCATATTGCCCCACGGACTCGATCATGATCTCATAGCTCAAAGAATGTGCTGCATTAAAGGGAATGCCATTTTCATAAAAGAAGTCGGAAATATGCTTAAAAACCTTCTTTCTCTTCTGGCCTTTTGGTATAAGCTTCAATTGTTTTTTGATTTATTATGCTCTTGTCATGTCTATCTTTGACAACATCTTCAGGACTTTTTCTCAACATCTGCACAACTGACTTGCCTTTAGCGGGTATCGGCTGTACAAATTTCAACATTGAGGTTTTCTTTTTTTGCTTGCTAAGTGTACCGGAACTTGGAGGTTTGAATCTCCCATAGATGAATATAATTCCTGTACCTCGTCCTCGTCATCATCGAAAACTAACGGGGCCTTGTTTCTTTGATTTTTCAACAAAGCTTCAGTCATCTCTTTTCTAATCTCAGTGGTCGTCTTTGGACACATGGTACAGTCCCCATAATTACCGGCTAAATGTTGTTTCAATCTCTTAATTCCACTTGTTACTTGTTTCCCACACAGCACACATTCCACCAAATCTCTCTTGTTTTTGTCCGGCCAAAAAGCATTCTTCCAACCCTGGTCATTTGATTTTGGTTTTCTTGACGGATCATCTTTGGGGAGAATTGCATTGTTACTAGCCTCCTATGATGTCATATCACTTCGTAAAAGCACAGTCAAATATTATACGGGTAAAATGGCTAATTGGTCACTGTAGTCACTAGTAACTTGCAACTAGGTCATGAAGTTAAAAAAGCTTTCAGTCAACTAATGAAGTACTTGAAAACTTGCAAATTGGTAATTGCGTCAGTTCTGTTAAAAACCTTAACAGAAAGATGACATAAATGCTGACGTGGCACAATGAAGTTAAGATTAACTGCTAATTCATCACTGAACTTAGTAACAATTTTCAATTAGGTCATTAGCCAATTTTAAATTTAAACTGATTAAATTTTAAATTCAAATTTTTTCGATATTGATAAACCGTACCAAAATTATAAAGTTTTAAAATTTAAATTTTTTCCGAATGATTTTTCTTTAATAAAAGTTAAAATGTGTTGTTCAGATAGTATGTGTGACAGCCTTGTAATTTGCCTTGTTCTTTGCTTTATATACAACAATGCTCAAGTAGTATTGTTAAGTTTAGTACTTTGTGCAGATGCTAATTAATCTTGCTGTGTGTATATGTAACTGCTTCAGACTACTTTGAAGGTGATTTAGTATTTTTACCTTCAATCTGAAGTTTGTGTGTTGTCTTAATTAGTCTTAAATGTATGATTTGGTAACAACAAATCTGTGTCGTGGTGTGGTGAATGTTAAGCCAACAAATCTGGCTTGCTGATTTCCTTAGATATCAACAGTTTGGTAGTAGGATTTAAGGTTTAGTATCCAGTGGGTTATGTGAAACACAGGTTTTTGACCCGAATGAGTACAGCTTGGTTCGGATCAGACCTTAAAAACAAGTACTCGGACCAAGTCACCACTTTTTACAGCACTGGTATCCACACATGTCTATCATTTTTGTACCAATATATGAAAGCATTATTACTTCAAAGACTATTTTACCGCACTTAAGCATTTCAACTTTTTGGACATTGCCTGGATACGTGTTGTGTTTAGTTATGTGCAATTCAGTGATTATGAATCTGTGATGTGGAATACTGAACTTTCATGCAATGGATTTACTTGGTTAATTACTTTGGATACATTGAGAATTTAGTCATATTATATTCTTTCACTACTTGCACTTGCCTATCATGTATATATGAATTATATATGGTCTTGTCCTTTTAATAGAGTAGGTGTTTTCATTTAAGCTTTTAAGAGTATATTGCAGTGAAGTTACCGGCCATCTTTTATAATTTAGAATCTGCATTCTGATATAAGATGTACATAACCATGGATCTTTTTTTTAATTACCGTTATCCGTTATGAATTTCTGAATTGGGTCATTCTACAGGTATTATTTCCATATGGGTCGGTACCTCTAAAAACTTATCTTCCTAATGGAGACATTGATTTGACTGTCTTTTGCGATGCAAGCACTGAGGAGGCACTAGCCAATGATATTGTTTCGCAGCTTCAAAGAGAAGATAACAATAATAGTGCCGAGTTTGTCGTGAAAGAAATTCGGCTACTTAATGCTGAGGTATTTTCTTTTCGACATGATAGTGTATTCTGAACTGTCTTTTTCCCTGTAAACTCGATGATTGCACCTCGGGCTTCTTATGGTTTTGAAAGGCCAAGGTCCGGTGGAACTGGAACGTTTTTCCCTATCCTGGTGTGCACCTTTTTTTGCCTGTAAATTATTGCGTTTTCAAATTATGTTGGTACCATGAAATGGATTTTACATGTGAGCATGTGACAAGCAGTACGTAGTTCGAGCTTGATACTTCTATTTTGAATGTACTTGATCCTCATATTTGATAATTATTAAAATAATTTTTTTTGTAGAATCGGCCGTTAAAGTGGTTACAAACCATCGGCGGAGGAAGGATTCAGGCACCAGTGAGGTCCTTCCATAGCATTGTCCGGACAGTTGCATCTAGTGGATTCCTTACTGGTCAGAGTGGTGGGCTGCCTTGGCATTCAGATGGAAACCACTCTGCTTCTAGGGGGATTGCTGATGGTTTTACCCCACAACCCACTGGAGTTCTTGAATCTGGTCCTTTCTTACATGCATAACGTATAATACCTTTTCAAGGGAGTAACATGCAGCCAAGACCTCCTGCTTCATTCCAACCAAGAACATCTCTTCAAGGGAGCAACAGGCAACTAAGACCTGCGTCTTCCTTCCCACCAAGTGTTCAACCCTGGACTCAGTATCCCAGGCATGGATGGTCCTAAAGCTGTGACCGGTCTTTGGATGTAAGGTTGGAAAATTCCCAAAATATGCAAAAAAAAAAAAAAAAAAAAACTATTCTTTGGTGTAGTACTTTTTGTGGCCCAGTTTCAGGTCTATTCTGTGAGGACATGAAGAACTAGACTGCCATCATTTAACCACGTGTTACTCCCGCCTTTCTCCATGAGGAAAAGATGGTGACTGCTGTTAAACCAAGTTCAGACAATCAGACTTTTTTTTTTTTTGACGAAAGCAATTGTATTAACCTCAAACAATCAAATTACAGCCAGGACAAGCCCCTGAACTGATACTACAATCTGGAAATAAACAAATAAACGAGCTAACCAAATAGCCGTTTATGTTTGCAGACTGTTTTACATCATGAATTTTAAAATTCTTCGAAATAAAAAAGATTAGAGTGACTTCTCGATCAATCCAACCTGCACCAGTCTTGAAACCAGTAATATTGCAAATGACCTTCACATACGCACCACCTGTAGCCCAATGTTCAGAAACACCCCAGCTATCTACATGCCGAAAACCAGCTATAGACATGCCAAAAGTACCCCAGCTATCTACATGCCGAAAACCAGCTATAGACATGCCGAAAGTGAAAAATCTCATAAAATGAACAAATTTTAGTTGTGAAAAGTAAGCTCTTGCAATATCCGACACCAGCTCAAATCTAATGCACGCATTATAGATCTCACCCAAAACCACATAAATCTTTTTCAAAGGAGTCAAGAACAAAACCCATACAAACAACAAAACATACATCAACAACCCAAAAGGGAAGACACACGTCAAAAGACGAGACGACAACCGAAATTCAACGACCTCAGAATAACACCAAATTTTGGAATGATGTTAAGAAGGAGAATTTGAACCTCAAGGTATTTTTTATTTTTGGAATCGGTATCAAAACCAATATAGATCTAAGAAATAAATTCTAAGATTTTTGGTTTTGGTTCGATTTTTATTGAAAGAAAAGGAACAAAAGCAAAGAAGAAGGGATTAGATGATTGGGGGAGGAATGGAGAAAGGATGGATGGGGGAAAGAGATGAAGATGGAGAAATAAGAACTGAGAAAACTGAAAGAGGGAGGAAGGGGACGAAGGAGGAAGAAGGGAAAGGGGCGGAGGGGAGGGGAGGGGAGGGGAGGGGAGGGGAGGGGGGAGGGGGGAACTGTTTACACGACTCTCATAGGATTCTTTACGGGGGGGTTTTTAGTTTTAGTTGACAATCAGACTTGATACTTATGGATGTTGATATGATTCATACCATCAAGGTTTTTGAGGTTTTAGTGTAGAGCCATTTTGTACATACTCTTCTACTGTACAGTATTTATTTTATTCTAGTTTAGCTAATTAGGTAGACTGATTATTTTTTGGCTGACATACTGACAAAAATAGTTTGTCTCACCAATTGGCTTTTACGTAGAGCCGGCAATTTCGTACACGACACGAAAATTACGGATTTGGGTTGACCTTTGCGGTACACGAACATGAAAGTACACGAACATGAAATTACACGGATGAATTTAGTGTCGGTTTTGGGTTCATCCTTAGGTACACGACACGAAACGAAAATACACGAAATAAATAAATATTTAAATAATTTTAGAGTAAAGTGCACTTTGTGTACCTGTATTTTAGCCTAGACACCATTTGCAATACTGTAATTTAAAATCGAGCATCTGCAATACTGAAATTTTTATTTCGTTACACTTTAATGTTTTCCGTTAAGTAACCTTAACTCCGTTAAAACAAATGGGGGTATGATTGTCTTTATACTATTTTTCTTTTCATCTATTTTCTTCTTCTTATCTGGTAAACTCTCTTTTTCATCTTTTTCTTCATTTTTCTTTCTTTCATCCGATAATTCAAAAGCCAAAATTCTCGTGATTCTGTAGTATAATTATATAGTGTTAGTAATCAAATTAATCTCCTTTCCATTCTCTACACAAATATATAATTTATGTTGAATTCTGCAAAATTTGAATTTGGGGGTTTGATTTGGTTGTCAGCTTTTGGCTTTCGTTTTGTAATTATTAGGAATTGTGGATGGGTTTAATGAAGTCGAGGGTTGAATGACTGGATGGGTTTAATGAAGTTGTTCAAATTTATCAATTTCTGGTAAACTGGTTAAGCCCACCAAAATGAAGTTGCTCAAGTATTTTAATTTAATTGTCAAAGATAAGGCTCAGTTATTAAACCCTTTCAAGTGATTCTTTCTGACTTTCTACTCCATGTTTACGTTCGTATAGATGTTATTCTAGTTTACAACTTAAATTGTATTTGCATTTTACTGTCCTCCAGATTCATAGTTGTAGCTTGTTATATTTATGTTTGCAGACTGATTATAAGTAATGGCTTTGATTAAGACCACATTGATCACTTAATGAGTTATATTAATATGTGAATGTGTTGGATTTGATCAGTTTGAGTTGAAATTTAATCTGACTTGGTTGCTCTGGTTCTTTCGAGTGATAGTACAGCAAAGTAAGTTTTGCACGATTTCGAGTCTCTTTGAGTTTGATCACCGTTTTTAGTAAATCTTCTTGGGAGTCAAAATTAGTATGATAGAATCAAGATGGTACGACTTGATTAAATGATAAATAATTAGTTGATGAAATACGAGTTTACTATTTAGATAATAAACTGCTCATATTAAGTAAGTATGTTTTACTGAAATCTGGAAAGAGGTTGCCGGATTATGGAATTTCAAGAAGGAAATGGCAAAATACTGTTTTACCCCCGATGATTTAACGGAGTTAGTGCCAAATAGACGGTAGTACATGAATTATAAGTAAATTATTTGTTCAGTATTACAAATGCTCGATTTTAAATTACAGTATTGCAAGTGGTGTCTAGGTTAAAATACATGTACACAAAGTGCACTTTACTCATAATTTTATTAAAATTATATGATTACATATTTTAAAATGAAATTTTATATATAATTTTTACATAAAATAAATACAAAATAGTTTCAAATTTTAATTTCACAATATTTAAGCACACTTCATTCCTTATGAGTTATGACATATTAAATTAAGACTTGACTAGTAAAAAATTAATATTTAAATATTTTTATTTTTATTCAAAAATTACAAAACACGACACGAAACGTACACGAATTGAAGATACATGAACACGAAACGAAATGAAACGAATCCTTAACGGGTTGGTTTTGGATTTGACATTACGTATACGAAACACAAAAGTACACGACACGAAAGTATACGAAACAAACGAATTGCCAGGTCTACTTTTACTAGTAGAAACTATTAACATTACATTGCACATATCATTGTTTAGTTTCGCTCAATCGGATAAGTAACTGTGGTATAGCTCTGAATACTTCCACATTCTGGATCCTTAACCATTGGCCGCACGTGTTCTGAATTGTTCAACCACCCACTAGATGTGATGCAAAACATTAATTTTGTTGCACAAAAAATATCTTTACCTGTTGCTTGCCTGACATATTTTAATCGAACTATTCATAGATATGTAAGTGGGCATTTGATAACTCGGTTTTCTGGGTTGGATCTTCTCCTTTCTGGGATATGCTGAAATACAGGTTTATCTGTAGGAGCCCAAAACTACAGCTAAACCCATATTCTAGCATAGCTCAGGAAGGAGAAGGCCCTGGAAAACCGAGTTATGAACATTTTAGTAGAATTATCAAATTTATATGTGGTAGATGATTGGAAAATTTTGATTGGGTACCTAACATTACTCTTGTAATAAAAGTATATTCTTTTGACCTTTATACTGTGTTCCTGAGTTGAGGAATGATAGAAAATGAGATGTTTTCTTTTCTCTCCAAATCTTATCCAAAGTGTAAAGAAAATTTTTGGAGGCAAATATGAAAAAAATTCTTTCCAAATCTTTAGGTCTCTTTTCATTTTCTCTTGAAATTATCATTCAGGAACAAGTTAAAAAAGTTAAATCTTTCTCTTTCCTTTTTCTTTTATTTTAAAATACAATTCTGGAACATAATGTACTGAACTTTTCCTCTTCCCTGATCCAGTCAAGATATCGAAAGTGCAATTACTAAATTCTTTTTCATTAAAGCTTCATTGAGTTCGTAGACAATATTACTCAGGCCTGGGTAGTAAACTCCTTTGTAAGTTCATTTAGTTCTCGTATTAGGTGTTAACTAGCATGAAAACCCGTGCAAGGCACGAGTGATTTTCTAGAATCGATTTTAAAAAATCGGAAGCGGTAGTTAATCAGAGTGCTAGAGGGATATCATGCATCACAATTTATTCGAAAATAGTTGTAATAAATCTAGTGTTGCACAATGATAATGTCATGCCAACATACGGAATTGAAAGAAAGTTAAATACTGTTGTTTTTAAAATAGGTTAGTTAAATATGTATTTGCTAGTTTGTAAGTGCTCAATGGAAGTAGTTAGTCAAGCTTCTGCTTCTTGCTGACACTGGGGTCGATGGAGGAGCGTTCGCATAGCCCGCTCCCAATTTAAACATTCCCAAAATGGATTTTTATCTCTTCATTTCACTCGATAATAATGAAGGCATGCATTTTCTTAGGGAAAAGACTATTAAAAATTTATCAAGATCAATAATTTGGGTAGGAACCAAAATGTTACATTATAGAAGAATTCCTTAGGTTCTCACATGTCTTTAGGATTTGTTTGGCTCCACATCTATTTCAACATGTTGTTGGTCTTGATCTCACTTTGTCATGTCTCCTACAATAAGTCAAAGGGGAGGCCACATGAAAGGCCTAATGTTGGAACCTAAACAACAAAGCAAAACAGTTTATTTATTACAACTGTGTTCGCTTTTTAACATTAAGCACTTGAAAAAATTTCAACAGTATAGTCATTTTCACAAAACAAAAGCACTTATTAACTTCTTATAAAACCATAGTACTCTGTCAAACATACTATTAATGCATGTATATGTTGGGAAAATTAGAACTACGCCTGATTTAATAAAAATCCACCAAATTTTTTTATTGGCATCAATCGTCTCTCTGGGAGGAGCCAGAGAGCTTTAGCACAGCTTCAAAAATTTATGCAATTCATTAAAACTCAAAAATGATTATGACTGTGAATTGATTGTTTATATGCTCATAGTTAGACATGCATTGAATATAATTTGGAGGGAGATGGATACAATATGTTGAGAGAAGTTGGGAAGCTTAAGAAGGTTGGTAATGACTCTTCAAAAGTTTTTTTTATGAAAAAGCTTGATAACTATAACTATAATCCTTGGTTACAGAAGTCAAGTGGTATACCAGGCAATATGAGAACCATGAAAGAAAGACAGTAACAACCTTGATGAAGTATAGATGCAAAAGAAAGAACAGGAACAGGTGTAAGGTGATTATTATTCCATGTAAAAGTACTCCTTTTAGTACTTGGAAAAACAAAGGCGTACACTTCTAATATTTGAGTTTGGAAGGAATATCTACCTTGAACCACGATATTTTCATTTGCGTATGTAGTGCTACTTCCGCCATAGTACGAAATCGGCGTTGGTTTGGCTTGTGATGGCCAAGTGTAATATACTGTTGTCATTTGTGTCCCTTCATATCACTACATCTAAAATTTAAAATTAGAAATGCTTTAGTGATATCACGTTTTTATGCAAAACTAACTGACTTGCACTATGAACTTCCAACAACTACAAAATATGTTATTTAGAAATCCCTGCCAAATTTTAAACTTAAGGAAATCATTGAGCATGTAATCTCAAGATTTGAACAGACCTTTTTTACCAAAAGAAACGGATATGAAAAAAAGTTACAATAAACTTGTTAAAATTAACAAAAAAAGTTACCTTTTTCTGTTCACACAGGTATCCGGACAACCACATAGCACCTTCAGCAACTCCTGATCTATTTAGAAACATATAATGAGGCTCGATTTGACGTAGAGTGCCCTGGACAATATACTAAACTTGAGATTTTCTAAAATCCAATATGCAAGATTGCAGTTATGGTAATCTTATAAAGCAAATGACAAGTAATACACAAAAGATGACATGACAAGTAACATGCAAGTTACGGTACAATGACATGACAAGTGTAAATTGTAGTAATATATTTCACAAAAGATGCCAATTTTTCTGCTATGATACACAAATGCAAAATTGGCTTGGAATGTCTAATGACATGCTTGTCTGAATACAATAAATCAACAAAGAAGTAAACTTTTGGTACATGTAAAGAGAAGTACACCAACAACTCACCAGTATAAGAAAAAAAAATCATAGTGTGCTTAGAACTTGTTATTAGTCGATGTAACACTGTCCTATATGTTCCGGATCAATTTCACTACAACTTTCATATGCAAAAACTTCTAGATGTCCCTACAATCATTCTTAAAAACTAATTTTGGCTAAGTTTAAACTATAATTAACTCATTCATGCAGTGATATAATGACAAGAACTTCAAAAGGCCGTCAAACTGATATTACAAGAACGAAAAAGATACAAGGACGGAAAGATCATGTATTTAGACTTTTTCTTTTAAAATTTCTGATAGTGATGGATAACGGATTCAATTATAAACAACGGCAGCATCTTAGCCTTCACAATATAAAGCATCTAGTACATATTTAATTTTTGAAGGATATATTCAGGGGAAAGTGTTAATTTTTAAGCAATAAAACTAACAAAAGTTAAGAATGACTATAAATTCGTACAACCCCAATTGCAAAAGCCTATCGTTGCTACAATAATGATTTGTATCTTGTCAGAAAATGTAAATATAAAATATCATTGAGTGTTTAGTTACTATATAAATTTAACGCAAGAGAGAGAGGGTCTCAAATACAACTTTAGACAAGTGTCTTGTAGTATAGAAGTAATTGGACATCAGGAAAACAGGAAAACAAAACCTATCTCGGAAACAGTTTGACTTTTGAGGCAGTAAAACACTTCTATAGATGCACCCTTCAGACTCAATCCAATGACAGCAAATCTACATCGATTCATTCAGACAGACACAAAAACGAAGTTAATAATCAAACAGTTACAGAAAGAAAAAATATAAGAACTAAATGATCAGCAAGAACTCTACTAATTAAAGCATTTGAACAATATTGATAAAAACATGATATAGATATACACGTATGTATAAATCTGTATGAACCAGGAACTACAAAAAGAAGAAGGGATAGATGTCCTGGAATGGATTAAACACTTGATCTGCTTGTTACAGTGAAAGGGTAACGACAATGATATATACCATATTACAAAATGGCAACAGCAGAGTAACAGGTCTAAGGTGGCTGATGATGTGGTTGTATATCCGGATTTAAATGTCTCACGTATTATTTATTCATTCCTGGCCTTTGTTGGGCTACTAATAATATAATGACTGATTGATTAGCTTGACGCTTGTGCATGTTTGTGTATTTCATAAAATAGAAACATTTATTTGATGATTCCGCCTTGCACATCCATAGAGTTTGAGTGGGGCTAGAGAAAATCCATCACTGCAGCTGGGTATTTGACAGTGGTCAGGTTTATATCATCCATCAATACAGCAGCGAACTAAATAGTATTGTGTGTGATTTGGATAAGGATATGTTACCTGGCCTTTGTCATTACCTAGAACCTTCAACTCTAGCAACACGCATAATTGCATCCTCATACAAACGAAGGAGCAAATAATAAGATTAAAGCAGTGAGCAAAGCAAAACTGTGCAATAACAGTCTATGGGAAAAAAAGTATTAGGTATGATCAACATACATGAGTGCAATTGACCACTAAAGTGAAATCAATCACTGCAATACAAGACTATTTGATAAATTCATTACTCGCCATTTCGACTAAGCAAATTAGAACGCAATTACTCATTTTCTCTCTACGGTTTTTAAACTTGCAAAGTTTCCTCATGAATTAAGTAAAGACTTAATTGCACTTCAGTGGACTATAATTTTTTACAAAAAAATGGCACTCTTATAAAATGTGACACTATATAAACAGAACTATTTTTTTTAAACACATGATTCTATTACGTCAAGTTTATAAGACGGCGTTAACTAATTTTATAATTATAGTGAAATGTGAGGGTTAAAAAGATCAATTGCAGATAATTAATATACTCCCTTCTCCTTCCACCAGCATACATTATTTATACACATTTTCTTTCTCATATATCACATGCCTCACTAAAATTAGAAGAGCCTCACGTAACATATCAATGTCACACTTAAGTCTCATTCCGTCAATATTTAACAGAAGACATCTTAACACCGTTACAAAACTATAAGCAACTACCACATACACACTGACATGGCACCTTAATGTGTGTATGTATATATACAAATACAAATTGCAGAAGCAGAAGCAGAAGCAATCACTCCCATAGACTTACTACATAGCATACCATAACATGAGAAACAAACCCACAGCCATCTGACATAAACCAATAATTCTTGAAGAATGGCATCAGATCATGAAGCACTGACCACTGGTAAAACCAGTGCCTAAAAATACAAGACACGTCTCTGCAAAAACAACCACATGCCAGAAATACTGCACTACTTGAACACCCTCCAAAAAATATGCAGAATTAATCTCCACTAATATTACAACAAGACAAAATGATTCAGACTTATTAAACCAATTAGAACTCCCCGTGCACTTAGCATTACAAATAGAGCACACAATTGCAATTGTCATCTAAAAAATTCATATTAGCAAACCAACAAGCCTCACCCCATAGATATTTAGGGACATGCATAGTTAAAATAAGGGACCGTGCCACCTGTTGTAAGTGATCAATTTTCCGTTCAGCAACTCCATTTTGCTGAGAGGTTTTAACACATGTAGTTTGATGAATAATACCCCATGTGTCCAAATAAGACACTACAGCAAAACTGGCCATTAGTAACGGATATATCCGTTACTAATGACATTAGTAACGGATATATCCGTTACTAATCGTCCGTCACAATTGTTTTTTTTTTATTTTTGTAACAGATATATCCGTTACTAATTAGTAACGGATATATCCGTTACAAATAGATTAGTAACGGATATATCCGTTACAAATTAGTAACGGATATCTGGAATTAGTAACGGATATATCCGTTACTAATTAGTAACGGATATATCCGTTACAGATAGATTAGTAACGGATATATCCGTTACTAATTAGTAACGGATGTTGAGAATTAGTAACGGATATATCCGTTACTAATAGGCCGTTACAATTGCTTTTTTTGTAACAGATATATCCGTTACTAATTAGTAACGGATGTTTAGAATTAGTAACGGATATATCCGTTACTAATTAGTAACGGATGTTGAGAATTAGTAACGGATATATCCGTTACTAATATTAAAAAAAATTAATAAGCTCTCAGCCAATCAGAGGCTGCCACCACAACCGCCCCCACCTCTCAGCCAATCACATCGCTCCACTTGTACACCATTAACTAGGGATGGCAAAAAAAACCGATCCGATGGATACCCGATCCAATTCGATCCGATTGGATCTTACCGAACCCGATTTTTTGGATTTGGATTTGGATTTGGATTTGATTTTTAAACCCAAAAGAGTTTGGATTTGGATTTGGATACTAGCTATATCCAACCCGATCCAAACCCGAAACCCGAAAACCCGATCCAAACTCGATCCAAACCCGAAACCCGAAAAAAACCCGATATATATACATATATAAATTATAATATATATATATATATTATAATAATTATTTTTTTAAAAAATCGAAAATAATTAAATTTTTTAAAAAATCGAAAATTATTATTTTTTTAAAAAAACTGAACGGCTGTTAATATCCAATGATTTTAGTGATATATACAAAAAATTAAAAAATTCCAAGCTTATTTGATGTGATTTTATAATATAAATCTCCAAAAAACAATACTCGCGATAACTAGTATCGTCCCGATTGCACAAAACAATATTTTTAAAATCTTTTTTCGATGATCCAACCATACGGCTGTTAATATCCAATGATTTTAGTGATATACACAAAAAAATAAAAAATAACAAGCTTATTTGATGTGATTTTATAATATAAATCTCCAAAAAAACAATACTCGCGATAACTAGTATCGTCCCGATTGCACAACACAATATTTTTCAAATCTTTTTTCGACGATCCAACCGTACGGCTGTTAATATCCAATGATTTTAGTGATATTCACAAAAAATTAAAAAATAACAAGCTTATTTGATGTGATTTTATAATATAAATCTCCAAAAAACAATACTCGCGATAACTAGTATCGTCCCGATTGCACAAAACAATATTTTTAAAATCTTTTTTCGACAATCCAACCGTACGGCTCTTAATATCCAATGATTTTAGTGATATACACAAAAAATAAAAAAATTACAAGCTTATTTGATGTGATTTTATAATATAAATCTCCAGAAAACAATACTCGCGATAACTAGTATCGTCCCGATTGCACAAAACAATATTTTTAAAATCTTTTTTCGACGATCCAACCGTACGGCTGTTAATATCCAATGATTTAAGTGATATGCACAAAAAATTAAAAAATAACAAGCTTATTTGATGTGATTTTATAATATCAATCTCCAAAAAACAATACTCGCGATAACTGGTATCGTCCCGATTGCACAAAACAATATTTTTAAAATCTTTTTTTGACGATCCAACCGTACGGCTGTTAATATCCAATGATTTTAGTGATATTCACAAAAAATTAAAAAATAACAAGTTTATTTGATGTGATTTTATAATATAAATCTCCAAAAACAATACTCGCGATAACAAGTATCGTCCCGATTGCACAAAACAATATTTTTAAAATCTTTTTTCGACGATCCAACCGTATGGCTGTTAATATCCAATGATTTTAGTGATATGCACAAAAAATTTAAAAATAACAAGCTTATTTGATGTGATTTTATAATATAAATCTCCAAAAAACAATACTCGCGATAACTAGCATCGTCCCGATTGTACAAAACAATATTTTTAAAATCTTTTTTCGACGATCCAACCGTACGGCTGTTAATATCCAATGATCTTAGTGATATGCACAAAAAATTAAAAAATAACAAGCTTATTTGATGTGATTTTATAATATAAATCTCCAAAAAACAATACTCGCGATAACTAGCATCGTCCCGATTGCACAAAACAATATTTTTAAAATCTTTTTGGACGATCCAACCGTACGGCTATTAATATCCAATGATTTTAGTGATATGCACAAAAAATTAAAAAATAACAAGCTTATTTGATGTGATTTTATAATATAAATCTCCAAAAAACAATACTCGCGATAACTAGTATCGTCCCGATTGCACAAAACAATATTTTTAAAATCTTTTTTCGATGATCCAACCGTACGGCTGTTAATATCCAATGATTTTAGTGATATGCACAAAAAATTAAAAAATAACAAGCTTATTTGATGTGATTTTATAATATAAATCTCCAAAAAACAATACTCGCGATAACAAGTATCGTCCCGATTGCACAAAACAATATTTTTAAAATCTTTTTTCGACAATCAAACCGTACGGCTGTTAAAATCCAATGATTTTAGTGATATACACAAAAAATTAAAAAATAACAAGCTTATTTGATGTGATTTTATAATATAAATCTCCAAAAAACAATACTCGCGATAACTAGTATCGTCCCGATTGCACAACACAATATTTTTAAAATCTTTTTTCGACGATCCAACCGTACGGCTGTTAATATCCAATGATTTTAGTGATATTCACAAAAAATTAAAAAATAACAAGCTTATTTGATGTGATTTTATAATATAAATCTCCAAAAAAACAATACTCGCGATAACTAGCATCGTCCCGATTGCACAAAACAATATTTTTAAAATCTTTTTTCGACGATCCAACCGTACGGCTGTTAATATCCAATGATTTTAGTGATATGCACAAAAAATTAAAAAATAACAAGCTTATTTGATGTGATTTTATAATATAAATCTCCAAAAAACAATACTCGCGATAACTAGTATCGTCCCGATTGCACAAAACAATATTTTTAAAATCTTTTTTCGACGATCCAACCGTATGGCTGTTAATATCCAATGATTTTAGTGATATGCACAAAAAATTTAAAAATAACAAGCTTATTTGATGTGATTTTATAATATAAATCTCCAAAAAAACAATACTCGCGATAACTAGCATCGTCCCGATTGTACAAAACAATATTTTTAAAATCTTTTTTTTACGATCCAACCGTACGGCTGTTAATATCCAATGATTTTAGTGATATGCACAAAAAATTAAAAAATAACAAGCTTATTTGATGTGATTTTATAATATAAATCTCCAAAAAACAATACTCGCGATAACTAGCATCGTCCCGATTGCACAAAACAATATTTTTAAAATCTTTTTTCGACGATCCAACCGTACGGCTGTTAATATCCAATGATTTTAGTGATATGCACAAAAAATTAAAAAATAACAAGCTTATTTGATGTGATTTTATAATATAAATCTCCAAAAACAATACTCGCGATAACTAGTATCGTCCCGATTGCACAAAACAATATTTTAAAATCTTTTTTCGATGATCCAACCGTACGGCTGTTAATATCCAATGATTTTAGTGATATGCACAAAAAATTAAAAAATAACAAGCTTATTTGATGTGATTTTATAATATAAATCTCCAAAAAACAATACTCGCGATAACTAGTATCGTCCCGATTGCACAAAACAATATTTTTAAAATCTTTTTTCGACAATCAAACCGTACGGCTGTTAAAATCCAATGATTTTAGTGATATACACAAAAAATTAAAAAATAACAAGCTTATTTGATGTGATTTTATAATATAAATCTCCAAAAAACAATACTCGCGATAACTAGTATCGTCCCGATTGCACAACACAATATTTTTAAAATCTTTTTTCGACGATCCAACCGTACGGCTGTTAATATCCAATGATTTTAGTGATATTCACAAAAAATTAAAAAATAACAAGCTTATTTCATGTGATTTTATAATATAAATCTCCAAAAAACAATACTCGCGATAACTAGCATCGTCCCGATTGCTCAAAACAATATTTTTAAAATCTTTTTTCGACGATCCAACCGTACGGCTGTTAATATCCAATGATTTTAGTGATATGCACAAAAAATTAAAAAATAACAAGCTTATTTGATGTGATTTTATAATATAAATCTCCAAAAAACAATACTCGCGATAACTAGCATCGTCCCGATTGCACAAAACAATATTTTTAAAATCTTTTTTCGACGATCCAACCGTACGGCTGTTAATATCCAATGATTTTAGTGATATGCACAAAAAATTAAAAAATAACAAGCTTATTTGATGTGATTTTATAATATAAATCTCCAAAAAACAATACTCGCGATAACTAGCATCGTCCCGATTGCACAAAACAATATTTTTAAAATCTTTTTTCGACGATCCAACCGTACGGCTGTTAATATCCAATGATTTTAGTGATATGCACAAAAAATTAAAAAATAACAAGCTTATTTGATGTGATTTTATAATATAAATCTCCAAAAACAATACTCGCGATAACTAGTATCGTCCCGATTGCACAAAACAATATTTTAAAATCTTTTTTCGATGATCCAACCGTACGGCTGTTAATATCCAATGATTTTAGTGATATGCACAAAAAATTAAAAAATAACAAGCTTATTTGATGTGATTTTATAATATAAATCTCCAAAAAACAATACTCGCGATAACTAGTATCGTCCCGATTGCACAAAACAATATTTTTAAAATCTTTTTTCGACAATCAAACCGTACGGCTGTTAAAATCCAATGATTTTAGTGATATACACAAAAAATTAAAAAATAACAAGCTTATTTGATGTGATTTTATAATATAAATCTCCAAAAAACAATACTCGCGATAACTAGTATCGTCCCGATTGCACAACACAATATTTTTAAAATCTTTTTTCGACGATCCAACCGTACGGCTGTTAATATCCAATGATTTTAGTGATATTCACAAAAAATTAAAAAATAACAAGCTTATTTCATGTGATTTTATAATATAAATCTCCAAAAAACAATACTCGCGATAACTAGCATCGTCCCGATTGCACAAAACAATATTTTTAAAATCTTTTTTCGACGATCCAACCGTACGGCTGTTAATATCCAGTGATTTTAGTGATATGCACAAAAAATTAAAAAATAACAAGCTTATTTGATGTGATTTTATAATATAAATCTCCAAAAAACAATACTCGCGATAACTAGCATCGTCCCGATTGCACAAAACAATATTTTTAAAGTCTTTTTTCGAAGATCCAACCGTACGGCTGTTAATATCCAACGATTTTAGTGATATGCACAAAAAATTAAAAAATAACAAGCTTATTTGATGTGATTTTATAATATAAATCTCCAAAAAACAATACTCGCGATAACTAGTATCGTCCCGATTGCACAAAACAATATTTTTAAAATCTTTTTTCGATGATCCAACCGTACGGCTGTTAATATCCAATGATTTTAGTGATATGCACAAAAAATTAAAAAATAACAAGCTTATTTGATGTGATTTTATAATATAAATCTCCAAAAAATAATACTCGCGATAACTAGTATCGTCCCGATTGCACAAAACAATATTTTTAAAATCTTTTTTCGACAATCAAACCGTACGGCTGTTAAAATCCAATGATTTTAGTGATATACACAAAAAATTAAAAAATAACAAGCTTATTTGATGTGATTTTATAATATAAATCTCCAAAAAACAATACTCGCGATAACTAGTATCGTCCCGATTGCACAACACAATATTTTTAAAATCTTTTTTCGACGATCCAACCGTACGGCTGTTAATATCCAATGATTTTAGTTATATTCACAAAAAATTAAAAAAATAACAAGCTTATTTGATGTGATTTTATAATATAAATCTCCAAAAAACAATACTCGCGATAACTAGTATCGTCCCGATTGCACAAAACAATATTTTTAAAATCTTTTTTCGACGATCCAACCGTACGGCTGTTAATATCCAATGATTTTAGTGATATGCACAAAAAATTAAAAAATAACAAGCTTATTTGATGTGATTTTATAATATAAATCTCCAAAAAACAATACTCGTGATAACTGGTATCGTCCCGATTGCACAAAACAATATTTTTAAAATCTTTTTTTGACGATCCAACCGTACGGCTATTAATATCCAATGATTTTAGTGATATTCACAAAAAATTAAAAAATAACAAGCTTATTTGATGTGATTTTATAATATAAATCTCCAAAAAACAATACTCGTGATAACTAGTATCGTCCCGATTGCACAACAATATTTTTAAAATCTTTTTTCGACGATCCAACCGTATGGCTGTTAATATCCAATGATTTTAGTGATATGCACAAAAAATTTAAAAATAACAAGCTTATTTGATGTGATTTTATAATATAAATCTCCAAAAAACAATACTCGCGATAACTAGCATCGTCCCGATTGCACAAAACAATATTTTTAAAATCTTTTTTCGACGATCCAACCGTACAGCTGTTAATATCCAATGATTTTAGTGATATGCACAAAAAATTAAAAAATAACAAGCTTATTTGATGTGATTTTATAATATAAATCTCCAAAAAACAATACTCGCGATAACTAGCATCGTCCCGATTGCACAAAACAATATTTTTAAAATCTTTTTTCGACGATCCAACCATACGGCTGTTAATATCCAATGATTTTAGTGATATGCACAAAAAATTAAAAAATAACAAGCTTATTTGATGTGATTTTATAATATAAATCTCCAAAAAACAATACTCGCGATAACTAGTATCGTCCCGATTGCACAAAACAATATTTTTAAAATCTTTTTTCGATGATCCAACCGTACGGCTGTTAATATCCAATGATTTTAGTGATATGCACAAAAAATTAAAAAATAACAAGCTTATTTGATGTGATTTTACAATATAAATCTCCAAAAAACAATACTCGCGATAACAGTATCGTCCCGATTGCACAAAACAATATTTTTAAAATCTTTTTTCGACAATCAAACCGTACGGCTGTTAATATCCAATGATTTTAGTGATATACACAAAAAATTAAAAAATAACAAGCTTATTTGATGTGATTTTATAATATAAATCTCCAAAAAACAATACTCGCGATAACTAGTATCGTCCCGATTGCACAACACAATATTTTTAAAATCTTTTTTCGACGATCCAACCGTACGGCTGTTAATATCTAATGATTTTAATGATGTACAAAAAAATTAAAAAAAATAACAAGCTTATTTAATGTGATTTTATAATATAAATCTTTTAAAAGTTTTAAATTAGTAACATATATATTATTCCTTAGTAACGGATATATCCGTTACTAATATTAGTAACCGATATATCCGTTACTAATTCTATGTATCTGTTACTAATTAGTAACAGATATATCCGTTACTAATATTATATATCCATTACTAATTAGTAACGGATGTATAATATTAGTAACGGATATATCTGTTACTAATTAGTAACCGATACATAGAATTTGTAACGGATATATCCGTTACTAATTAGTAACGGATATATGTGCATTAGTAACGGATATATCCGTTACTAATTAGTAACGGATATATCCGTTACTAATTAGTAACGGATATATCCGTTACTAATTCTATGTATCCATTACTAATTAGTAACAGATATTTAATATTAGTAACGGATATATCTGTTACTAATTAGTAACGGATACATAGAATTAGTAACGGATATATTCGTTACTAATTACTAACGGATATCTGACCCATTAGTAACGGATGTATCCGTTACTAATTTGTAACGGATATATCCGTTACTGATGGCATTAGTAACGGATATATCCGTTACTAATTAATAACGGATATATCTGTTACTAATGGCTTTTTTTATCTGTTAGTAATTTGCCAGTTTGGTGTAGTGAGATGTAAACATTCCGGCATACTCGGTACCATTATCACTTCGCAAAATTTTAACAGAGGCATTGAACTGTGTTTGTATCATGTGGTGGAAAGATTTAAAACATTCGAATACTTCACTTTTGTGTTTAAGAAGGTATACAAAAGAAAGTCGAGAATGACAATCAACAAAGACAACAAACCACCTATACCCATCATGTGTAGGATGACTAAATGGACCTCAAACATCAGTATGAATAGTAGAAAAAAGTGTAGGACTTCTCTTATTTTTAGATGGATACGATGACCTTTTATGTTTGGTTAATTCACATGGTTCACAAAAAAATTCTTCCTTTTTACATTTTGATGCTAAATTCGGAAAGAGATGCGACAGTACACCAAATGAAGGATGACCTAACCGTCTATGCCATTGATACAAGGACTCTAAATTGGGATTAGATTTAGATGAAACCTGATAACTTGCCGATGGCGAAACAGAATTCCCTTCCATAATATAGAGGCCATTTATCACTTTACCACTGCCAAGGACCTTGCCTGTCGCCAGATCCTGAAACACACAGTGAGAAGGGAAAAAAGTTACTGAACAATTAATATTTTCAGTAATTTGATGAACCGATAATAAATTCACTGATAAGGAAGGAACATGTAAGACAGATGATAGTGGTAGTGAAGGGAGATAGTTGGAAGTGCCCCATCCGTGAACGGGTACATGAGTTCCATTGGCAACACGAACACTCTCTGTTTTATTGATGTAGTGATATGACTGCAGTAAACTGGAATTGTAAGTCATATGTTCTGACGCTCCCGAGTCAATAATCCATGAATTAGGTGAACTGTGAGAGACAGAATGGCAAGAAATACTCGAATGAAAAGTATTTGTCGGTACAAATGAGGCTGCAGTCTTCAACTTTATATCAGAAACCAACTGTCGAAAAAACTTGAGGTCCGACACAGTTAGGCCGGAGTGAGTTCCAGAAAAATCCTCTTTCATCATGCTAAATAAATCCGGAATAAAATACCCGAAAGATAATTATTCAACAATTATAGTCAAGTCTTAACTTGAACTAATGCAACGATATGATGTGATCTTGACACCTTGATGTTGACCAACTTTCAAACAACAGTGAGCCTTAGCTGACTGTTTTCAGAAAGTAACTTTGAAATTTTCAGGAACTACAATAAAATAGTCTAGGGACTGATGTGTCAGTTGACAGAAGCTGGAGTGTCAACTTGCAAGATCTGATAAAGTTTAGGTACCAAGGTGTAAATGGGCTAGAATAACTAATTCTGTGAAATGGTACGGGCTAACTTTGTGTGGGTTTTTTTTTCTCAATTTCACACTATCTGACTCATATTGGAACATGTAGAATTCACATCCCAAACAAAATAACACAAGCTCGTATACGTACAAACCCAGTGGGCTCGCTTCTTCAATTATAGGTTCTTATCAGAACTGGACAAGCTTTTCAGTAAAGCCTTAAAATAGAACGCAATTGATATCAATGATTCAACACGCTTAAGCATCAAATTCACCCCTGTACCAGTTATATCAACAGATACATACACCGTAGTATATATATATATATATATATATATATATATATCAGAAATTTTATCTAAAATATGAGACTAGATCTGAAAGGCAGTACCACGGTTGGATTCGGAATGAGGAGGCGAGCAAGAAGTCCTCCTGGGGTTTCACCGGAAAAACTGCAGAACACTACCCACGCGCCGGCGCGTGGAGGCGCGTAATTGGTCCTTTGCTGATCGGAAAAATCCTGATAGCATGTCTTCCAGTGTTCTATTTCATGGTATGTTTGTATATTGGTTTTGAGAGTTTTTTATTTTCTGATTGTTCAGAAAAAAACAGCAGTGCAGTATTCTTGCAGCTTTGTTTGATATATTGTAGTCTGTTGGTTTTGAAGGTGTGCACACAAACTGTTTGTGTAAATGACAAAGAGAATTGATTCGCTGGAAAAAATGGATATGGCTGGTGGTTGGTGTTGGTTTACAGAGTGTTTATGTTAGACATCAAGTGGACTCACAAAGTGTTTGTCGATATGTCTAAAAGGGTTGTATACCAGAAAAGATGATAGCACCAGATGGGGTTTAGCGGAAGCAATATAGGTAAGAACCTTGCTCTGATGCCATGACAAAAGTTAGGAGAATAGAGATGGAGGAGAAAATATATTTATTCAGATATATATATTACATGTATATTTAGATGCTATATATAGAACAAGAAATGGCACCAAAGTCTATACGGTGCCAAACTATGCTACCAACTATATTGACATTGTGACAGTACCATTTAATTGCTGCAATTCCTTTCGATAACATTTGATTAATGAAAATGTTAATCTAGCTCAGATTGTCATAAAACCTTAATAATGGGGTTTAAAATTTATAGCTTTGGCACCAAAACATATTTTGAATATTAAACTCACACTCGCTGCTCGCATTAAGACTAAAACTAAATACAATTTCATTGTGTAAATTTCATTGTGTATGGCTCCAAATGATCCAGTGGCACATAAGATAATGCCATACAGAAACTTGCCGCTTCTTAGAATTTGTCTTATTGTATAGTCCAGTACTAATCATCAAACAAATCATATTTAATAATTAGATTATCCCTCAAATGGAATTAACAAAAGCTGTCAAGCTTCCCAGCAGTAGTCAGAAGTATCAGGCGTACATATTCCTTGTTTTGATAAATAATAGGTATATTATATAACATGCGTAGTTTCTATTATTAATGGTATTTAAACTTGTACACACCATGACCATGCTTGAAGAGAGGCTTAAAACCTCAAAGATTTGGTCAACAAGGTGGAGGGTATCTGCTACGGTGACCATGCTATCCCAGAGAAAAAAATGTTTGAGGAGCTAATTCTGAGCACTTGCACAGAGGCATGTATATGATTTTTGTTTGCAAATGAGGGGAAGAATGGTTTTTAGTTCATAAACCCCCATCCATGCCACATAAGGAGTCCTGTCATCGAGATGTAATAAAAAGTGCCAACCTGGCTGACGGCATTTCCTCTAGCTAACAGAATGAGAATTAAGTGTGACATTGATATGTTAAGCGAGACTCTTTTGATTTTAGAGGCATTTGATACATTAGAACCACTTTAATGAGTTACTTGACATTTAACCCCATACTATTAAGAAACAAACACCTCTAAAAGGGTGTTCAGTTTCAAACAAGCGCATAAAATACATGTTCACACAGAAAGAATGAAAAAAAAATTAGATGTACATACCATTCATAGAACCGCTTGTCATCCACTGAAAGGTTATAAGCCACAAAAGTTATAGCAGCACAATGGTGATCAAATGGATAAATGACAACCTGATGCAAATTCAATTGTATCACACATCTAGAACTTAAAAATAAATCAATAAGATTACAAAACAGTTATACACACCGTCAATCATTTACCCAAATCGCCACAATCAGACAGGTTCTGTGATGCCTCACTCAACATTTAGGAACACTGTGAAGATGAAAAAAGAGGTAAATTATTATGAGAACATTCTCATTTTTGGACTGTAATAAAATAGTTTATTATCAAATGTATGTTTAAGCCTACCTGAATAAAATCAAAATAATCATACAAATAATTTGATAGACATAATTAAACATGAACATGACATTTACGTATCTTCAGTTTAACATGTAGTGTCTAAAACTCCAAATTCAGAATTTGGACAAAATGGAAAGCTGCAAACCTGTTCATTAAAAAAATATTTTTAAAATAATTATGCAATCTACAGATACTAACCCATACTTTAGGAGCCGTAATTAACCAACGAAATTAGAGTAGACAAAAAGAAGAGAAAACATCATGCAATTACCTTGGACAGCCGGGTCATTCATATGTTCATTCACACTTAACCCGACAGTCATACAGCACCTACAGTTCCCGATTTTCAATTTTAAACCTCGAACTCTAGATATGAAACCAGGCAATGGTCGGCAAATTATCCCAACTACACTCTTAATCATCGTCTTTTGATTCTCCAAATCCCAAAAGAAACCCAGGCGGCACACGATTACATTTCGACCAAACAGAGATCACCTGCTCGGGGACATATCTTTACAAAAAAAGGGTAAAATTGTCTTTTCATGTGATTAAAAAGTCTCACAATTATTTTCCCTAAGTTGGCGTATTATATATAGAAAAGAAGATAAGTTCCCTGCAAAACTCTAATGCGATTGAGTGATTCAACTGCACGCTGAACAATCACACACAAGAGAAATCAATATACCAATAACGTGATTGTTCAGCACATAACGTGAACAATCCAAACTTCACGTTATGTGTTGTATGCATCCATTAGAAATCAATATACCAAGTTTTATCCCTTTTGAAAGTCATGCAACAGTTTACACTTTGTAAACCAAAGTGAGATTGAAGCAAAGTCATGTGATACAAATTGCAATTTTTCCTAAACTAACTCTATTGTCTAAAAAAAATATTTAAAATTGCACCTCTTTCAATTAAAGTATGAAATCCGATCGGAGTAACAACCTTTAAATGTCTAGCATCCCCAACTGATTCAAGATAAATCGGTAAATCGTTGTATCTACTAATTTTTAAATAATATTAATATATGTACACACAGATGCACATATAAGGGTTATAATTTATCCAACCTGATGGATGCCTACTTCCTACTAATTCATTTAAATGGAACTTGGATTAGTTTTTCATATTTTTTCATTTTGGAAACTCAAAAGGTATTTTTTTTAAAATTTAATTTGGGGGTAATGAAATGACTTTCGAATTCGATACAAATCGTGGATCTCATATATATCTATATGTTGGATTTCAATTATGGTTTGAAATTCCATAGGTTTGTTTTGAATCAAATTTTTTAAATTTTATATGAAATAAAACCAAATTAAAATCGCATAATTCAAGATCGATTTTGAATTTTTAGCTTGTATCATGTTTGGATGAACCAATTTCTATTTTAATGAAGATCTGGATCATCACAAATCAAGCAAGAAAGACTAATTGACAACTACATTTTACTCATATTTGATGTAAATCTTCTCCCAAAGATCCTCATATCTAATACTTCTTATATCTTTACACTTGATTTGTGGAAAGTTGTGTCACGTAATTACATTTTTTTTAATGATTTGCAGTAAATAATGAAGAAAATGCTCCAAAAAGACTAAGGTCCAGAGATATGTTGGAACAGTGGAAGTTTCTCTAGTTACATCTTCTAATGCGCTCTCCGAAGAATTACTTAATACTGACAGCAGTTTGGCCTCAGCAAACAATGATGCCAATCCTGATGTTGTACTTTTTATTTGAGCTCTGTGCACGAAGCACGGACAAACACCACGTGGGGTCTTAGAGGGCTTCACAAAAATTTGTGAAAAATGGTTTTTTCTATCGTTGGTTCGCATGAAAGGTGAAGAAACAAACATCGAAGGAAAGTCAGTGAATGTAGTGAAAAGAGGAGCAAAGAACATTGAGAGTAGAGAAGTTATTGATTGAAAAGAGAGATTTAATCTTAAGCACTTGGAGATGAAATGCAAGAAGATAGAGTTTCCAGTATCATGTTTCGCTCAATCCAAGAATTAACTGTCGTATAGCTCTGAATAGTTTCCACATTCCAATCCTTGACCATCGACCACACGTTTTCTGAATTGTTCAACAACCCACAAAATGTGATGCAAAACATTATCTATATTGGGGTAGGTTTTTAATTATAAAGGAATCCGAACTTTATTAATTAATCAAATGATATGTTACAAAAATTCAAGTGATTTATCATTCTTCCACTTCAATCTCTTACATGTTGCTCACCTGACATTTTATAATCAAACTACAGAGAAACTGGGCACTTGCATGATAAATCTATTTTAAAGGATGGACCTTCTCCTTCTTAGATCGTTAAAATCGGATGGAACAATTTTCTCATTTGAACCTTGAGAACAAGGTTCAAATTTAAATTAATAGAAATAATATTTGGAAACATAATAGAAATAATAAATAATAAATTAATTACAAATCTGAATAATTATTGTGTGCGTCAATTATGGATTTGAAAGGAAAAATTTGATGGGAATATAATAAATTAGCTTTAAATTAGGGATTGTGAGTTGGTGTTGGGGTTATGAATAAAGAAGTCATTTGTATGATTGAGGCAGGAAGAAATAAGATTGAATTGTGTGATTGTGTAGAGTGAGTGGTCTCTCGAATACGACCTAACTTAGTGTATGTGAGTTTATCAATTAAAGAATTCCTTTTTATATACTCGCTTGGCAGCCTATGAGTAATGCTAGATAGCTCAAATTGATACCCAAAAATTGTTCCCAAATGATGTGGCAAAACTTACATGACATAGTGAAATTTTTTGATTGGATGGTTGATGTGAATGCAGGGGTATCCATTATTATTATAACCAATTGAATTGCTACACTTGGCATTTGATAAAATTTTTGGGAACCAATATTTATAACTCCCCAATATTTATAATTATTTTCTTTTGCTGAGTATGAGACTGTGTGTATAGTCAAGACTACACCCCTGACCGAATTGTTCTTCCCCTTTATAATATAAACACACCAAGTAAACTTCAACACAGATACATTCCTTTAGTCTCTCGATTCTTCAAGAGCAGTGTCCAATCTCCATTGTCCCTCCTGGGTTTCTATTCTTTATTATCTGATTGTTTTCTCTTCCCTACCGGCATATCCCCCTCCTCTATATAACCTCGCACTTTTCTTTTATTATCTAAGTTGTTTGGGGTTAAGTATCAAGTAGGTCACTTGTTGAGTATAGTGTATGCAAGTGTTCAGTTGTGTTAGTTATAGAATTCTTCTATAAATAGTCTTGTCTAGTCTCATTTTATTGTAACTGATTTTACACAATGTAGATATTCATTTTCTTCTCTTTGTAAAAGACTTGTTCATCAATGGGTTCTGATCAATATTATTCAGTTCTTGTTCTATGTTCTTCACTGATTAGATCTTGTTCTACTCTTACTTATCTATGGCATACTACAAATTATAACATGGTATCAGAGCCGACGGTGTCGATCGACGTTGTTTCTTGGAGCAAATTGTGCGTTTTTTGCTGTGTTCTTTGTCTTCTTCGTTGTGATCTCCATTGCTGTGTTCTTTCACCGTTCGATTTACTACTGATATTTGTTCATCAATCTCTGTATCTCTATATTTGTTCGAATCTATACACATATATCTTAGTGTTTTTGATCATTCATCTTCTTGATTAGTTGACATTCATCATGAAATTTCACTGAATTTTTCTGAATTTTGCAAATCTTGCTGAATTTTGTTGTTGATCTTGTTTCGATCATTGTTTTTTTTTTGCTAAATAGTTTCGATCATTGTTGATCATATATCACGTATAATCTTTGGTAATTTGAGCACGTTTTAGTCTCGATTCTATCAAAATCTGATCATTTCTTTTGTTGCACTCTATCTGTTCGACAAAATTACTCAGCGAATTTTGTTGATAGTTTCTTGATTCTATCTTGATATTTCTTTCATCATCTCTAAACCTAGTCTCTAAGCTGTGTAATTCTCTAAAATGTATTCCGTATCATATCTTTGATGTGATTGTTCTGATTCTTTTTCTCATACACAAAACTCTAAATAATCGTCTCTGAAACTCCTAAACTCATTCTGAATATTGTGATTGATTCTAAGCTCCATGGTGAGTTCTAAGCCTACATTGTTAGGTTCCTAAACTGAATTCTGAATTTGATATTGCTTTGCCGTTTGAGTTCGTGTTACGACTCTACGAGGTTATATTTTTCTGATTTGGTTCTAATTGTTGTCCATATTTTTGGCAACAAATTCTGATTGGTTTGCTGAGATTGCTGCATTGACAGCCTTCTAAAATTCATTGTGAATTTCTAATCTAAATTCTGATTGTGATATGCATGTTCCCAACTTATCAATCAAATTTTCGAGAACATTTTTGGTCATATATATCAGTTTCTAAATGTATGAAATTGCTTTTAAGTACTGCAGTGTAGATCAGAAATCTACTTATAAGTTCGCGGAGGTCTTTAAACTTGTTTGTTCAAGAATGCAAAACATGAGTTTAGTGTACAATTAAAGTCACTGTCTTGTCGAATCGAAAACTATTGACAAAATAAAGATAGGGAAATTACGATGAATTGTAGTAAAACGATTGCTGCCTCTTTTTACTTGAATTAAGAAGAAATACAAGATTATTCCCAATTGTGCTTTGTGCAAACTACAAGCGACCAGTTCATGTTGCCAGTTTGAAGATCCAATTGCACGCAGATGTTTTGAATATCATGAAAACTTGAGTGCACTAAATGGCATCACTTTTCTTTTTGCCTCTTAAAATCAATATCAATCAACAAGGTCGTTGATTCCAGCCTCCCTCCCCTTTCTTCTCGCTTTATCATTGTCTGAGTCCATTTGCGTCTGTTTCTCTTCGTCTTTTCGCGAGTCTGATTTGTTTGCTTCGTTTATGTTTTGTGGTTACTGTTCCCGAGTCCTTGCTGTTGCAGTTTGTATGCGTGGTTCGGTTCTTTGACGAGTCGGCCGGGTCGTATTTGTTGAGTCTGATTTCTACGAATTAATGTTATGTGTGTTTTGTTTTATCGAAGTTGCTAAGTCTTCGTTTTGTTGAATAAAGATATTGAAATTGATTTCGCTGAGTTGCAGTGTTGCAAGTTTGCGTTTGAGTTTGTCGAGTTAATTTCCGAGTCTGCAACCGAGTTGTTCTTGTTTGAATGTACTGAGTTCGACCGAGTCACTAGTTGTTAATTGTAGGAATTTATGGTGCTGAGTTAGTTTTAGCTGTTGTGTCCGTGTGTTCGATCTGAGTCGAGTTCTGGAATCGCTGAGTTGAATTTTCGAGTTGCATTTTGAGTTTTTCTGTTTAATCCTCATTTTCGGTACTGTTTTGTTTTCTTTGAATTATGGTTAATGCAGTGAACTGTTGCTTGGGATTTTAGCGAGGTCGTTGAGTTTCTATTTTCCTGGTTTGTGAGTCGAGTTTGATGTGTTGTTAATTCATACTGAGTCTTCAGAATTTGCCGAGTTATTCATACTGGTTTGTGTTCATGTTTTAAGTTTGGTTGGTTTAATATCTTTAATTTGCTATTAATGATGATTGATTGCTATATTTAATTTTCAGTTACAAATATTTGATTGATAATTGATAGTGATCAATTAGTGGTTTTAATGTATTCTAATTTAATTATTTAGCTGATTGGTAGTTTATATGTTTTAATGTTTTATTGTTTTTAAACACTGTTTATGTTGCCGAGTTAACTCGGTAAATTGTTGCTGAGTTTTGCTGATTTGCCGTGTAGTGATTGTCATTATATGGAGTAGTTGTCTAGTTGATTGACAATTTATTTTCAGTTCTATAACTGATTGATAAGTGATTTCATTTTTCATTAGTGGCTTTTAATGTGATTATCAATAGATTTTAATTAGGTTTTATTTGTTACATTGTACTATTTATCTAGTGAGTGATTTAAGGAATAATTAGTTTGTTTGTCTTATGATAATTTATGGTAATTTGTGGTAAATATTTATTTATTTTAGTAACGTTTTTAATGACAGTATTTAATTTTATTATTCTCCTTAAATTAACCGTAGACTATATGTTTCATTTTCTTCATTAAGTGAGTGATCAAAGGAATAATATAGTTGGCATTTTTACCAATTCGGGGTCCATAATTGTTGGTGGCATAATTGTACCATTTTTGGAGGTCATATTTGGTGACATATTTGTGCTTTTAAGAAGCAATTTAGTATCATTTATGATGATCAATTCTGGAATATTTTGGTGTCATCTATTTGACGATTTGAATCAAAATCATTTTGATGGTTATTGTTTTATCATATTTGTAATTAATTATTATTTATTTTTCAAATATTGAATCTTTAAATGAGATTTTAAATAAATGGATGTTGATTTACATGTCTAACCAAAGGAAATCCCTTTGGTTAGGAGTAAATTATCTTTTTAAAATTCTTATAAGTTTTAATATATATATTAATACCTTGGTTTTTGGTTATTATTTAATATATGAGTTTTAATAATTTATTATTATGTTAGATGTCTAACCAAATGGATCCCTTTGGTTTAAAGTGAACATCTTTTTTTTTTTTTTTTGTCAAAATTCAGAGTTGTTTAAATATATTTAATCTTTTATCCATTAAGTGATTCAGAGTTGTTTAAATATATTTAATCTTTTATCCATTAAAAAATAACAAGCTTATTTGATGTGATTTTATAATATAAATCTCCAAAAAACAATACTCGCGATAACTAGTATCGTCCCGATTGCACAAAACAATATTTTTAAAATCTTTTTTCGATGATCCAACCGTACGGCTGTTAATATCCAATGATTTTAGTGATATGCACAAAAAATTAAAAAATAACAAGCTTATTTGATGTGATTTTACAATATAAATCTCCAAAAAACAATACTCGCGATAACAGTATCGTCCCGATTGCACAAAACAATATTTTTAAAATCTTTTTTCGACAATCAAACCGTACGGCTGTTAATATCCAATGATTTTAGTGATATACACAAAAAATTAAAAAATAACAAGCTTATTTGATGTGATTTTATAATATAAATCTCCAAAAAACAATACTCGCGATAACTAGTATCGTCCCGATTGCACAACACAATATTTTTAAAATCTTTTTTTGACGATCCAACCGTACGGCTGTTAATATCTAATGATTTTAATGATGTACAAAAAAATTAAAAAAAATAACAAGCTTATTTAATGTGATTTTATAATATAAATCTTTTAAAAGTTTTAAATTAGTAACATATATATTATTCCTTAGTAACGGATATATCCGTTACTAATATTAGTAACCGATATATCCGTTACTAATTCTATGTATCTGTTACTAATTAGTAACAGATATATCCGTTACTAATATTATATATCCATTACTAATTAGTAACGGATGTATAATATTAGTAACGGATATATCTGTTACTAATTAGTAACCGATACATAGAATTTGTAACGGATATATCCGTTACTAATTAGTAACGGATATATGTGCATTAGTAACGGATATATCCGTTACTAATTAGTAACGGATATATCCGTTACTAATTAGTAACGGATATATCCGTTACTAATTCTATGTATCCATTACTAATTAGTAACAGATATTTAATATTAGTAACGGATATATCTGTTACTAATTAGTAACGGATACATAGAATTAGTAACGGATATATTCGTTACTAATTACTAACGGATATCTGACCCATTAGTAACGGATGTATCCGTTACTAATTTGTAACGGATATATCCGTTACTGATGGCATTAGTAACGGATATATCCGTTACTAATTAATAACGGATATATCTGTTACTAATGGCTTTTTTTATCTGTTAGTAATTTGCCAGTTTGGTGTAGTGAGATGTAAACATTCCGGCATACTCGGTACCATTATCACTTCGCAAAATTTTAACAGAGGCATTGAACTGTGTTTGTATCATGTGGTGGAAAGATTTAAAACATTCGAATACTTCACTTTTGTGTTTAAGAAGGTATACAAAAGAAAGTCGAGAATGACAATCAACAAAGACAACAAACCACCTATACCCATCATGTGTAGGATGACTAAATGGACCTCAAACATCAGTATGAATAGTAGAAAAAAGTGTAGGACTTCTCTTATTTTTAGATGGATACGATGACCTTTTATGTTTGGTTAATTCACATGGTTCACAAAAAAATTCTTCCTTTTTACATTTTGATGCTAAATTCGGAAAGAGATGCGACAGTACACCAAATGAAGGATGACCTAACCGTCTATGCCATTGATACAAGGACTCTAAATTGGGATTAGATTTAGATGAAACCTGATAACTTGCCGATGGCGAAACAGAATTCCCTTCCATAATATAGAGGCCATTTATCACTTTACCACTGCCAAGGACCTTGCCTGTCGCCAGATCCTGAAACACACAGTGAGAAGGGAAAAAAGTTACTGAACAATTAATATTTTCAGTAATTTGATGAACCGATAATAAATTCACTGATAAGGAAGGAACATGTAAGACAGATGATAGTGGTAGTGAAGGGAGATAGTTGGAAGTGCCCCATCCGTGAACGGGTACATGAGTTCCATTGGCAACACGAACACTCTCTGTTTTATTGATGTAGTGATATGACTGCAGTAAACTGGAATTGTAAGTCATATGTTCTGACGCTCCCGAGTCAATAATCCATGAATTAGGTGAACTGTGAGAGACAGAATGGCAAGAAATACTCGAATGAAAAGTATTTGTCGGTACAAATGAGGCTGCAGTCTTCAACTTTATATCAGAAACCAACTGTCGAAAAAACTTGAGGTCCGACACAGTTAGGCCGGAGTGAGTTCCAGAAAAATCCTCTTTCATCATGCTAAATAAATCCGGAATAAAATACCCGAAAGATAATTATTCAACAATTATAGTCAAGTCTTAACTTGAACTAATGCAACGATATGATGTGATCTTGACACCTTGATGTTGACCAACTTTCAAACAACAGTGAGCCTTAGCTGACTGTTTTCAGAAAGTAACTTTGAAATTTTCAGGAACTACAATAAAATAGTCTAGGGACTGATGTGTCAGTTGACAGAAGCTGGAGTGTCAACTTGCAAGATCTGATAAAGTTTAGGTACCAAGGTGTAAATGGGCTAGAATAACTAATTCTGTGAAATGGTACGGGCTAACTTTGTGTGGGTTTTTTTTTCTCAATTTCACACTATCTGACTCATATTGGAACATGTAGAATTCACATCCCAAACAAAATAACACAAGCTCGTATACGTACAAACCCAGTGGGCTCGCTTCTTCAATTATAGGTTCTTATCAGAACTGGACAAGCTTTTCAGTAAAGCCTTAAAATAGAACGCAATTGATATCAATGATTCAACACGCTTAAGCATCAAATTCACCCCTGTACCAGTTATATCAACAGATACATACACCGTAGTATATATATATATATATATATATATCAGAAATTTTATCTAAAATATGAGACTAGATCTGAAAGGCAGTACCACGGTTGGATTCGGAATGAGGAGGCGAGCAAGAAGTCCTCCTGGGGTTTCACCGGAAAAACTGCAGAACACTACCCACGCGCCGGCGCGTGGAGGCGCGTAATTGGTCCTTTGCTGATCGGAAAAATCCTGATAGCATGTCTTCCAGTGTTCTATTTCATGGTATGTTTGTATATTGGTTTTGAGAGTTTTTTATTTTCTGATTGTTCAGAAAAAAACAGCAGTGCAGTATTCTTGCAGCTTTGTTTGATATATTGTAGTCTGTTGGTTTTGAAGGTGTGCACACAAACTGTTTGTGTAAATGACAAAGAGAATTGATTCGCTGGAAAAAATGGATATGGCTGGTGGTTGGTGTTGGTTTACAGAGTGTTTATGTTAGACATCAAGTGGACTCACAAAGTGTTTGTCGATATGTCTAAAAGGGTTGTATACCAGAAAAGATGATAGCACCAGATGGGGTTTAGCGGAAGCAATATAGGTAAGAACCTTGCTCTGATGCCATGACAAAAGTTAGGAGAATAGAGATGGAGGAGAAAATATATTTATTCAGATATATATATTACATGTATATTTAGATGCTATATATAGAACAAGAAATGGCACCAAAGTCTATACGGTGCCAAACTATGCTACCAACTATATTGACATTGTGACAGTACCATTTAATTGCTGCAATTCCTTTCGATAACATTTGATTAATGAAAATGTTAATCTAGCTCAGATTGTCATAAAACCTTAATAATGGGGTTTAAAATTTATAGCTTTGGCACCAAAACATATTTTGAATATTAAACTCACACTCGCTGCTCGCATTAAGACTAAAACTAAATACAATTTCATTGTGTAAATTTCATTGTGTATGGCTCCAAATGATCCAGTGGCACATAAGATAATGCCATACAGAAACTTGCCGCTTCTTAGAATTTGTCTTATTGTATAGTCCAGTACTAATCATCAAACAAATCATATTTAATAATTAGATTATCCCTCAAATGGAATTAACAAAAGCTGTCAAGCTTCCCAGCAGTAGTCAGAAGTATCAGGCGTACATATTCCTTGTTTTGATAAATAATAGGTATATTATATAACATGCGTAGTTTCTATTATTAATGGTATTTAAACTTGTACACACCATGACCATGCTTGAAGAGAGGCTTAAAACCTCAAAGATTTGGTCAACAAGGTGGAGGGTATCTGCTACGGTGACCATGCTATCCCAGAGAAAAAAATGTTTGAGGAGCTAATTCTGAGCACTTGCACAGAGGCATGTATATGATTTTTGTTTGCAAATGAGGGGAAGAATGGTTTTTAGTTCATAAACCCCCATCCATGCCACATAAGGAGTCCTGTCATCGAGATGTAATAAAAAGTGCCAACCTGGCTGACGGCATTTCCTCTAGCTAACAGAATGAGAATTAAGTGTGACATTGATATGTTAAGCGAGACTCTTTTGATTTTAGAGGCATTTGATACATTAGAACCACTTTAATGAGTTACTTGACATTTAACCCCATACTATTAAGAAACAAACACCTCTAAAAGGGTGTTCAGTTTCAAACAAGCGCATAAAATACATGTTCACACAGAAAGAATGAAAAAAAAATTAGATGTACATACCATTCATAGAACCGCTTGTCATCCACTGAAAGGTTATAAGCCACAAAAGTTATAGCAGCACAATGGTGATCAAATGGATAAATGACAACCTGATGCAAATTCAATTGTATCACACATCTAGAACTTAAAAATAAATCAATAAGATTACAAAACAGTTATACACACCGTCAATCATTTACCCAAATCGCCACAATCAGACAGGTTCTGTGATGCCTCACTCAACATTTAGGAACACTGTGAAGATGAAAAAAGAGGTAAATTATTATGAGAACATTCTCATTTTTGGACTGTAATAAAATAGTTTATTATCAAATGTATGTTTAAGCCTACCTGAATAAAATCAAAATAATCATACAAATAATTTGATAGACATAATTAAACATGAACATGACATTTACGTATCTTCAGTTTAACATGTAGTGTCTAAAACTCCAAATTCAGAATTTGGACAAAATGGAAAGCTGCAAACCTGTTCATTAAAAAAATATTTTTAAAATAATTATGCAATCTACAGATACTAACCCATACTTTAGGAGCCGTAATTAACCAGCGAAATTAGAGTAGACAAAAAGAAGAGAAAACATCATGCAATTACCTTGGACAGCCGGGTCATTCATATGTTCATTCACACTTAACCCGACAGTCATACAGCACCTACAGTTCCCGATTTTCAATTTTAAACCTCGAACTCTAGATATGAAACCAGGCAATGGTCGGCAAATTATCCCAACTACACTCTTAATCATCGTCTTTTGATTCTCCAAATCCCAAAAGAAACCCAGGCGGCACACGATTACATTTCGACCAAACAGAGATCACCTGCTCGGGGACATATCTTTACAAAAAAAGGGTAAAATTGTCTTTTCATGTGATTAAAAAGTCTCACAATTATTTTCCCTAAGTTGGCGTATTATATATAGAAAAGAAGATAAGTTCCCTGCAAAACTCTAATGCGATTGAGTGATTCAACTGCACGCTGAACAATCACACACAAGAGAAATCAATATACCAATAACGTGATTGTTCAGCACATAACGTGAACAATCCAAACTTCACGTTATGTGTTGTATGCATCCATTAGAAATCAATATACCAAGTTTTATCCCTTTTGAAAGTCATGCAACAGTTTACACTTTGTAAACCAAAGTGAGATTGAAGCAAAGTCATGTGATACAAATTGCAATTTTTCCTAAACTAACTCTATTGTCTAAAAAAAATATTTAAAATTGCACCTCTTTCAATTAAAGTATGAAATCCGATCGGAGTAACAACCTTTAAATGTCTAGCATCCCCAACTGATTCAAGATAAATCGGTAAATCGTTGTATCTACTAATTTTTAAATAATATTAATATATGTACACACAGATGCACATATAAGGGTTATAATTTATCCAACCTGATGGATGCCTACTTCCTACTAATTCATTTAAATGGAACTTGGATTAGTTTTTCATATTTTTTCATTTTGGAAACTCAAAAGGTATTTTTTTTAAAATTTAATTTGGGGGTAATGAAATGACTTTCGAATTCGATACAAATCGTGGATCTCATATATATCTATATGTTGGATTTCAATTATGGTTTGAAATTCCATAGGTTTGTTTTGAATCAAATTTTTTAAATTTTATATGAAATAAAACCAAATTAAAATCGCATAATTCAAGATCGATTTTGAATTTTTAGCTTGTATCATGTTTGGATGAACCAATTTCTATTTTAATGAAGATCTGGATCATCACAAATCAAGCAAGAAAGACTAATTGACAACTACATTTTACTCATATTTGATGTAAATCTTCTCCCAAAGATCCTCATATCTAATACTTCTTATATCTTTACACTTGATTTGTGGAAAGTTGTGTCACGTAATTACATTTTTTTTAATGATTTGCAGTAAATAATGAAGAAAATGCTCCAAAAAGACTAAGGTCCAGAGATATGTTGGAACAGTGGAAGTTTCTCTAGTTACATCTTCTAATGCGCTCTCCGAAGAATTACTTAATACTGACAGCAGTTTGGCCTCAGCAAACAATGATGCCAATCCTGATGTTGTACTTTTTATTTGAGCTCTGTGCACGAAGCACGGACAAACACCACGTGGGGTCTTAGAGGGCTTCACAAAAATTTGTGAAAAATGGTTTTTTCTATCGTTGGTTCGCATGAAAGGTGAAGAAACAAACATCGAAGGAAAGTCAGTGAATGTAGTGAAAAGAGGAGCAAAGAACATTGAGAGTAGAGAAGTTATTGATTGAAAAGAGAGATTTAATCTTAAGCACTTGGAGATGAAATGCAAGAAGATAGAGTTTCCAGTATCATGTTTCGCTCAATCCGAGAATTAACTGTCGTATAGCTCTGAATAGTTTCCACATTCCAATCCTTGACCATCGACCACACGTTTTCTGAATTGTTCAACAACCCACAAAATGTGATGCAAAACATTATCTATATTGGGGTAGGTTTTTAATTATAAAGGAATCCGAACTTTATTAATTAATCAAATGATATGTTACAAAAATTCAAGTGATTTATCATTCTTCCACTTCAATCTCTTACATGTTGCTCACCTGACATTTTATAATCAAACTACAGAGAAACTGGGCACTTGCATGATAAATCTATTTTAAAGGATGGACCTTCTCCTTCTTAGATCGTTAAAATCGGATGGAACAATTTTCTCATTTGAACCTTGAGAACAAGGTTCAAATTTAAATTAATAGAAATAATATTTGGAAACATAATAGAAATAATAAATAATAAATTAATTACAAATCTGAATAATTATTGTGTGCGTCAATTATGGATTTGAAAGGAAAAATTTGATGGGAATATAATAAATTAGCTTTAAATTAGGGATTGTGAGTTGGTGTTGGGGTTATGAATAAAGAAGTCATTTGTATGATTGAGGCAGGAAGAAATAAGATTGAATTGTGTGATTGTGTAGAGTGAGTGGTCTCTCGAATACGACCTAACTTAGTGTATGTGAGTTTATCAATTAAAGAATTCCTTTTTATATACTCGCTTGGCAGCCTATGAGTAATGCTAGATAGCTCAAATTGATACCCAAAAATTGTTCCCAAATGATGTGGCAAAACTTACATGACATAGTGAAATTTTTTGATTGGATGGTTGATGTGAATGCAGGGGTATCCATTATTATTATAACCAATTGAATTGCTACACTTGGCATTTGATAAATTTTTTGGGAACCAATATTTATAACTCCCCAATATTTATAATTATTTTCTTTTGCTGAGTATGAGACTGTGTGTATAGTCAAGACTACACCCCTGACCGAATTGTTCTTCCCCTTTATAATATAAACACACCAAGTAAACTTCAACACAGATACATTCCTTTAGTCTCTCGATTCTTCAAGAGCAGTGTCCAATCTCCATTGTCCCTCCTGGGTTTCTATTCTTTATTATCTGATTGTTTTCTCTTCCCTACCGGCATATCCCCCTCCTCTATATAACCTCGCACTTTTCTTTTATTATCTAAGTTGTTTGGGGTTAAGTATCAAGTAGGTCACTTGTTGAGTATAGTGTATGCAAGTGTTCAGTTGTGTTAGTTATAGAATTCTTCTATAAATAGTCTTGTCTAGTCTCATTTTATTGTAACTGATTTTACACAATGTAGATATTCATTTTCTTCTCTTTGTAAAAGACTTGTTCATCAATGGGTTCTGATCAATATTATTCAGTTCTTGTTCTATGTTCTTCACTGATTAGATCTTGTTCTACTCTTACTTATCTATGGCATACTACAAATTATAACATGGTATCAGAGCCGACGGTGTCGATCGACGTTGTTTCTTGGAGCAAATTGTGCGTTTTTTGCTGTGTTCTTTGTCTTCTTCGTTGTGATCTCCATTGCTGTGTTCTTTCACCGTTCGATTTACTACTGATATTTGTTCATCAATCTCTGTATCTCTATATTTGTTCGAATCTATACACATATATCTTAGTGTTTTTGATCATTCATCTTCTTGATTAGTTGACATTCATCATGAAATTTCACTGAATTTTTCTGAATTTTGCAAATCTTGCTGAATTTTGTTGTTGATCTTGTTTCGATCATTGTTTTTTTTTTGCTAAATAGTTTCGATCATTGTTGATCATATATCACGTATAATCTCTGAAATTTGAGCACGTTTTAGTCTCGATTCTATCAAAATCTGATCATTTCTTTTGTTGCACTCTATCTGTTCGACAAAATTACTCAGCGAATTTTGTTGATAGTTTCTTGATTCTATCTTGATATTTCTTTCATCATCTCTAAACCTAGTCTCTAAGCTGTGTAATTCTCTAAAATGTATTCCGTATCATATCTTTGATGTGATTGTTCTGATTCTTTTTCTCATACACAAAACTCTAAATAATCGTCTCTGAAACTCCTAAACTCATTCTGAATATTGTGATTGATTCTAAGCTCCATGGTGAGTTCTAAGCCTACATTGTTAGGTTCCTAAACTGAATTCTGAATTTGATATTGCTTTGCCGTTTGAGTTCGTGTTACGACTCTACGAGGTTATATTTTTCTGATTTGGTTCTAATTGTTGTCCATATTTTTGGCAACAAATTCTGATTGGTTTGCTGAGATTGCTGCATTGACAGCCTTCTAAAATTCATTGTGAATTTCTAATCTAAATTCTGATTGTGATATGCATGTTCCCAACTTATCAATCAAATTTTCGAGAACATTTTTGGTCATATATATCAGTTTCTAAATGTATGAAATTGCTTTTAAGTACTGCAGTGTAGATCAGAAATCTACTTATAAGTTCGCGGAGGTCTTTAAACTTGTTTGTTCAAGAATGCAAAACATGAGTTTAGTGTACAATTAAAGTCACTGTCTTGTCGAATCGAAAACTATTGACAAAATAAAGATAGGGAAATTACGATGAATTGTAGTAAAACGATTGCTGCCTCTTTTTACTTGAATTAAGAAGAAATACAAGATTATTCCCAATTGTGCTTTGTGCAAACTACAAGCGACCAGTTCATGTTGCCAGTTTGAAGATCCAATTGCACGCAGATGTTTTGAATATCATGAAAACTTGAGTGCACTAAATGGCATCACTTTTCTTTTTGCCTCTTAAAATCAATATCAATCAACAAGGTCGTTGATTCCAGCCTCCCTCCCCTTTCTTCTCGCTTTATCATTGTCTGAGTCCATTTGCGTCTGTTTCTCTTCGTCTTTTCGCGATTCTGATTTGTTTGCTTCGTTTATGTTTTGTGGTTACTGTTCCCGAGTCCTTGCTGTTGCAGTTTGTATGCGTGGTTCGGTTCTTTGACGAGTCGGCCGGGTCGTATTTGTTGAGTCTGATTTCTACGAATTAATGTTATGTGTGTTTTGTTTTATCGAAGTTGCTAAGTCTTCGTTTTGTTGAATAAAGATATTGAAATTGATTTCGCTGAGTTGCAGTGTTGCAAGTTTGCGTTTGAGTTTGTCGAGTTAATTTCCGAGTCTGCAACCGAGTTGTTCTTGTTTGAATGTACTGAGTTCGACCGAGTCACTAGTTGTTAATTGTAGGAATTTATGGTGCTGAGTTAGTTTTAGCTGTTGTGTCCGTGTGTTCGATCTGAGTCGAGTTCTGGAATCGCTGAGTTGAATTTTCGAGTTGCATTTTGAGTTTTTCTGTTTAATCCTCATTTTCGGTACTGTTTTGTTTTCTTTGAATTATGGTTAATGCAGTGAACTGTTGCTTGGGATTTTAGCGAGGTCGTTGAGTTTCTATTTTCCTGGTTTGTGAGTCGAGTTTGATGTGTTGTTAATTCATACTGAGTCTTCAGAATTTGCCGAGTTATTCATACTGGTTTGTGTTCATGTTTTAAGTTTGGTTGGTTTAATATCTTTAATTTGCTATTAATGATGATTGATTGCTATATTTAATTTTCAGTTACAAATATTTGATTGATAATTGATAGTGATCAATTAGTGGTTTTAATGTATTCTAATTTAATTATTTAGCTGATTGGTAGTTTATATGTTTTAATGTTTTATTGTTTTTAAACACTGTTTATGTTGCCGAGTTAACTCGGTAAATTGTTGCTGAGTTTTGCTGATTTGCCGTGTAGTGATTGTCATTATATGGAGTAGTTGTCTAGTTGATTGACAATTTATTTTCAGTTCTATAACTGATTGATAAGTGATTTCATTTTTCATTAGTGGCTTTTAATGTGATTATCAATAGATTTTAATTAGGTTTTATTTGTTACATTGTACTATTTATCTAGTGAGTGATTTAAGGAATAATTAGTTTGTTTGTCTTATGATAATTTATGGTAATTTGTGGTAAATATTTATTTATTTTAGTAACGTTTTTAATGACAGTATTTAATTTTATTATTCTCCTTAAATTAACCGTAGACTATATGTTTCATTTTCTTCATTAAGTGAGTGATCAAAGGAATAATATAGTTGGCATTTTTACCAATTCGGGGTCCATAATTGTTGGTGGCATAATTGTACCATTTTTGGAGGTCATATTTGGTGACATATTTGTGCTTTTAAGAAGCAATTTAGTATCATTTATGATGATCAATTCTGGAATATTTTGGTGTCATCTATTTGACGATTTGAATCAAAATCATTTTGATGGTTATTGTTTTATCATATTTGTAATTAATTATTATTTATTTTTCAAATATTGAATCTTTAAATGAGATTTTAAATAAATGGATGTTGATTTACATGTCTAACCAAAGGAAATCCCTTTGGTTAGGAGTAAATTATCTTTTTAAAATTCTTATAAGTTTTAATATATATATTAATACCTTGGTTTTTGGTTATTATTTAATATATGAGTTTTAATAATTTATTATTATGTTAGATGTCTAACCAAATGGATCCCTTTGGTTTAAAGTGAACATCTTTTTTTTTTTTTTTGTCAAAATTCAGAGTTGTTTAAATATATTTAATCTTTTATCCATTAAGTGATTCATTGATTTTATTTATTTATTTTTTTTGATGGGTCTGTTTTGGTAATTTGCAGCTTTACAAAGAAGTTTAAAAAGATTCAGGTTTGTCTTTCAAAAGGAAGTAATGAAGCGAGTAAAAGAGAAGACAAGACTGCGAGAACAACTGATGGCAATGCGGATTTACAAAAGAAACAAGAAGTTCTAGTCATTTATTTAGTAATCATTTTGTATAACGATGTATTTTTCCTTTTTTGAGGGCACTCTTTTTCCCCCTTGAGTTTTTTCCCAAAGGGTTTTGCTCTTGTGGGGTTTTAACGAGGCCCTTCTTTGTGGGGTTCATCTTTTGAGACTTGAAAGTTTTATTGTCTAAATGTCCGGGGGTAACATGCGTGCCCTTTGGTTAGATGATGAACTTTCTGGATCGAAAGAAACTCCTTTTCTCCGATCATTGTATTTTTGATACAATTCATATACGTGAAGGTAAGTTTTGTCAAAAAAAAAAAAAAAAAAAAAAATCTGATTGTGATATTTCTGTGAGGTCGTTTTTCTGGACTGTTCTTTGATATGAGTTTTGTCTCTTTGTGGATTTGGTTTCTTTTCTGATTGTTCATGTGGAGCAATGTCCTTGTGGATTTCTAAATTCTAAAGTCTTTCGTGAGTTTCTAAATTCTGGTTTTCCAAAGTTTGTTGTTGCAAGTGTATTTGTCATCTGTCAAGTGCTACAAAGTTCATGTACTGCAAGTTGCTGACCATCATGATTCCATCAGGATTACTCATTCATTCCATCAGGATTTGTTTTCGACTATCAGGATTTGCTTTCATTCCATCAACATCTATTCTGAGTTTCTAAGTTCTGCTGTACTGAAAGTTTCTAAACTGAATTCTGAATTTGATATTGCTTTGCCGTTTGAGTTCGTGTTACGACTCTACGAGGTTATATTTTTCTGATTTGGTTCTAATTGTTGTCCATATTTTTGGCAACAAATTCTGATTGGTTTGCTGAGATTGCTGCATTGACAGCCTTCTAAAATTCATTGTGAATTTCTAATCTAAATTCTGATTGTGATATTTCTGTGAGGTCGTTTTTCTGGACTGTTCTTTGATATGAGTTTTGTCTCTTTGTGGATTTGGTTTCTTTTCTGATTGTCCATGTGGAGCAATGTCCTTGTGGATTTCTAAATTCTAAAGTCTTTCGTGAGTTTCTAAATTCTGGTTTTCCAAAGTTTGTTGTTGCAAGTGTATTTGTCATCTGTCAAGTGCTACAAAGTTCATGTACTGCAAGTTGCTGACCATCAGGATTCCATCAGGATTACTCATTCATTCCATCAGGATTTGTTTTCGACTATCAGGATTTGCTTTCATTCCATCAACATCTATTCTGAGTTTCTAAGTTCTGCTGTACTGAAAGTTTCTATACTGAGTTCTCCAAAGTGCAGTCAATTTTTTCAGTTCTTTCAGATTGTCCAAGTTGCAGGTTTTCGCTTCCTCTCCCTCCTCCAACTTGAGGGGAGATGTTGAGTATAGTGTATACAAGTGTCCAGTTGTGTTAGTTAGTTATAGAATTCTTCTATAAATAGTCTTGTCTAGTCTCATTTTATTGTAACTGATTTTACACAATGTATATATTCATTTTCTTCTCTTTGTAAAAGACTTGTTCATCAATGGTTCTGATCAATACTCCCCCCGTCCCTTTTGATTCTTAACACTTTTCTTGGATTTTCTGGCACGCATTTTAAGGTGTATTTTAAGGATAGTTCCATAACTTTTTTTAAAAAATTTCTTTTTCTGTATAAAAATTTAATGTTTAAATTTTTATATAGAAAAAGAAAATTTTTAAAAAAAGTTATGGAGCTATTCTTAAAATACACCTTAAAATGCGTGCCAGAAAGTCCAAGAAAAGTGTTAAGAATCAAATGGGACGGAGGGAGTATTATTCAGTTCTTGTTCAATGTTCTTCACTGATTAGATCTAGTTCTACTCTTACTTATATGTGGCATACTACAAATTATAACAGGTCACTCGTTGCGTTCAAATGTATCAAGTGAATTACTCATTGTAAAAATGACTAAAGTTAGTCACTAATTTGAAAATTTGTATCAAAAAGACCATTAGGAATGATTAAGTTGATACAAATTTTTAAGTTTTCAATTATCAAGTTGATACAAAATTTTAAATTAGTGACTAAATTGAGTCATTTTTATAATGAGTGACTCATTTGATACATTTAAACGCATACCTATTTGATACTTAACCCATCTAGTTTGATATGTTTTCACGTGCCCTGTAAAACTGGGTGTTATTATTTAAAATTTGACAAACTTTTATTAACAAAATAGCACACTTAGGGGTGAGCAGAACCGAACCGGAACCAAAGAACCGAACCGAACCACGCAATTTCGGTTCGGTTCTTCAGTTCGGTCCAATCTTTTTTCTTTTTCGGTCGGTTCGGTTCTTTTGGTTAGAACCGAAATAAATTTCGGTTCGGTTCGGTTCTTTCGTAAGTAATTTCGGTTAGAACCGAACCACCCAAATTATATATATATATATATATATTAATAATAATATATACAATAAATAGTTAATAATAATATATACAATAATATATTTATATATATATATATTATATTTATATTAATAATAATATATTTATATTAATAATTTTATACAATAATAAATCAAAATTCAAAAAATTCGGTTCTTATGGATCAGACCGAACCGACCGAATTATTTCGGTTCGGGTCTGGTTCGGTCCAGAATTTTATTCGGTCCGGTTCGATTCTAAAATAATTGAAAATTCGGTTCTCGGTTCTTTCGGTTCGGTTCTAGATCGAACCGACCGAATGCTCACCCCTACACACTCTATACATATGCCAATTATTGATGGGAAAATAAATTTAATCGTCCTGAACTATTGTTGTTTTATTGTTTAGTTTCCTGAACAAAAAATTGCGTATTTAAGGTTATATACATTTTTAATTTTTTGATTTTAGTTCTTTCATTAAAAAATGACTAACAAATGTTAAATAAACCAGAATCTAGAAAATGTCCAGAAACTGGCCATCACATTTCGGTCCAACAAAAATTCGACCACATACAAAACAGTCTCAAAACTCTAGGAAATTGATAATTTTACAATGGCTTAATGGTCTTTTAGCCCTCAAAGTTTCCACCAAAATACCCATCAGCCCTCACTGTTTCAAAACATTCCTTTTGACCCTCCAAGTATCCGTAAAGGTCCAATTAGCCATTATAACGGTATAGGAAATGGTGAGTTTTGGTGATTTTTTGTTCGTTTTAATCGACACAACAATACAGCAAAAATCCGGCTAGAAACCGATTAAAATGAACCAAAAATCACCCAAACTCACCATTTCCTATACCGGTATAAAAGTTAATTGTACCTTTACGGATACTTGGAAGGTCAAAAAAAACGTTTTGAAACAGTGAGGGCTGATGGATATTTTCGTGAAAACTTTGAGGATTAAAAGGGCATTAAGCCTTTTACGATCTATATATACACCCTTAATATGATAATACTCGATGGTACATTTTCCCTACAAAAAGATCTACACAACCATTATCGGGCCACCATCAACACTGTCATCGTCATCATCTAAACACCGTCAATATTTATATAATCACTGATTACAGCTGAAAATCACCAGAAAAAAAAAACACCAGATTTTCAAGAAAAATCACCACCGGTGAAATTTTTAAATCTAAGTGAATGACTTAGCTAAATTATAGATCTGATGCTCACCTGAATTTGATTGATTGTGAACTATTTTGGGACGTAACAGAAAAGAAAGAGATAGATGTAGGTGTGTGAGGACAAATGGTCAAAAGATGAAGGTCGCCGACAGTTAATTTGGTTGGATAAAATGAAGAAACGTAAGATATACGGAAATAAGGAAAAAAATATAACCGGAAACATAAACTATTTAAGTATATTTAAAGTTGTTAATCTATGATATAATCCTTAATCTTGTCAATTAAGTCCAAAATGGTGCTGCATTATATGGGGTCACACAGTGTATTTCGTTAGACCCCGCGTCCTTTTCATTTAAAGAATGTGAATTACCGCAACAAGTGTTTAACGCCTTTTTTTTTTTTTTTTTTTGACAAACAAGGAATTGTATTAATTTGCAACAAACACATCACAGTCAGGACAAAACCCTGAGCTGACAAATACAATCTGGAAAGAAACAAATAACGAACTAACCAAGTAGTCGTTTATGTTTGCAGACTGTTTTACAACATGAATTTTACAATAATTCTTCGAAATAAAAAAGATTAGAGTGACTTCTCGATCAATCCAACCTGCACCAATCTTGAAACTAGTAATATTGCAAATGACCTTCACATACGCACCACCTGTAGCCCAATGTTCAGCAACACCCCAGCTATCTACATGCCGGAAACCAGCTATAGACATGCCGAAAGTACCCCAGCTATCTACATGCCGGAAACCAGCTATAGACATGCCGAAAGTGAAAATTCTCATAAAATGAACAAAATTTAGTTGTGAAAAGTAAGCTCTTGCAATATCCGACACCAGCTCAAATCTAATGCACGCATTATAGATCTCACTCAAAACCACAAAAATCCTTTTCAAAGGAGCCAGGAACAACAACCAAATACAAACAAACATAAACCCCAAACAATTGGGGAGAAATGAACCCCAAACAATTGGGGAGAAACAAACCCAAAAATATGGGTATGACAAAGAGATCTCACCCTACAAGGATTGGATCTCGAATTTATTGAAAGATAAACTAGAAATAGATGGAGGAAATGAAAGGGGTTTGTGGAGATGGAGTAAGGTTTGGTTGGAGAAAGGGAAGGAGAGGAAGAAGAGGGAAGAAAAGAGGGCAGGGGGCGGCAGGGCGGGGAGGGGCGGGGAGGGGCGGGGTGGGGGGCGGACTGGGTAGGGGATTTAGTCGACGTTTAACGCCTTTTAAATGCTCTTAACAGTAGCATAATAGTATTAGCAAATTAAATTAATTGAACATTTTTACTGCTAATTTACACTTCTTCGATGTATGTAATTTGGTGGTAAAAAGGGTGAATTAAGAGTGATGTAGGGAATGCAGATAAGAGGTGGTAATCTAATGGGAATGCAAAGTCAAGGATATGAGGAGGAGAAAGATGTCATGACTTAGCCATACGATGCATGAATGCAAACCCCCCCTCCCTTCTTTTAATATGTCGTCTTCTGCTGACACTACTTCAACAAACTGCTCAGTGACATCCCCCTCCGGCCCTCCCTAAATTTACTCGATCCCTCCCCCCCCCCCCCCCCCTCCCTCCCTCTCTCTCCCTCTCTCTCTCTCTCTCCCTCTCTCTCCCTCTCTCTCTCTCTCTCTCCCTCTCTCTCTCTCTCTCATTCTCTCTCTCTCTCTCTCTCTCTCTCAGTCTCTCCCTCATCTCTATATCTTACGTACAAAAAAATATAGGTTTCCCTACATTTCTCATTGCTCGATCTGTATCCTTTTTTCAGCTTCTAGTAGTTTGTGCAACAAAAGAGTTCCAAGAAACTGCTTCAAGAGGGATGTTTATCAGGTTCTTATTATTTCTTGATATTTGAAGCTTTACTTTTATTGCTTGTGTGTATTTCAAAGATGATATCTTTCATGCTACATGCTCAATCATCTGTTCAAATGGTTCTGTAACTTCTGTTCAAGTGGGAACATTTCTATTTTCTCTTTGTGCTTGTTAATTTATTCGATTTCGATGAAAATTGGAGTCACTAAACCAAAAGGGCCTTGACATTAACTTGGACTATGTTTACTCTTTCCTCTTCTTGAATGCATTTCTTTAAATTGATTAGCTTGCAGCTTGCCTTGATAGTATTAATTTGCTAAGGAAAGTAACTAAGCTGCGTAGTTCTTGCTAACCATATACAAACCAGGAGCCTGTTGGAGAATTTGATGTAGAAAAAGGAAAAGGATCTGCCTTTTTCTTTTCTTCACTTTTTTCTTTTGCCCTTTGTTTTCTTTGAGAACATACATTCTAAATTTCTAATCTTTGAGACTTCATTATCATGCCAGCGACAACAATTTTAGGCCTTCACAAGTCGGAGCCATTTTTTGGTGATTTGCTAATTATTTTTGCTAGCTGTAGTCTGTCTTGTAGTAGAGAGAATACTCTATGTGGCTCTGTTTTTGAGATGTGGCCAATAAGAAAATTGTCACAAATAAAGAAAAACTACCTGTATTTCATAAGAATGTATATGGTCCCTTTGCCTGAGTTATCTGTTTTAACTACTTGTTTACCTGAGCAATTAATCTACAATTTATCTGAGAAAAAAGTGTGAGAAGCTTAGCAATGCAAGAGGAATGCTTGTTTCTGAACCTAAAAAAATGAACCATGCTGTTGCTTTTTAAAGTTATACTTATAGATGTATGCTATGAGAGTTGTAATACTGTCCTTCAGGTTCTTACGATTTTGTTGATACTCGAAATGTGAAACAAAAGAATTTTGTATGTGTGGACCTGCTTGTTCGTATCTCCATTCATTCCTTTTGTGTAACCTTAAACTGCTTTTACCCTTTACATCTCTGCTACAGGTGGAAGCCATATTCATTTAACTAGCAGACGGAGTAATAGATATCCAAAGTGGTAAAAAGATATTAAGTGATGGATAGTCCTTGCTCATCCAGTGGGAGTAGTAGTACCGAGTTGCAGAACAAGTTCAGGAAAGGTAAAGGTAGTGTATCTTATAGTGACCTTCACTCAGAAGTAAAGAGAGGCGTGATCAAGACACCTAGACTTCGGAAAGAGGAGCTTGTTAAGTACATGTCAAAATTGCCAAGATTTCTGGATAAAGGAGAAAAAGTTAAGGCGAAACCTCTGAATCTTGGAGTTCTTGACTGGAACACGTTAGAAAATTGGCAGAATTATCATCCACCAAGATCTAGCAGCAGGTATTCAACATCGAGCGGTATTACAGCCTCGAGCTTGTGGACAGACGGATCATCTAATAATTGGAGAGGTGATGACACCTTCTCTTCCAGCGGTCGTAAAGGGCGCCGATCTTCATTACACTCTTACCTGAATATATTTCCAATAGAAGGTCATTCCAAACATCTTGAGTCCCGTGCACAGAATGTTGCAAACTGTACAGAAATCAAAGGCATCACAACCAATCAGTTTAATAGAAAGCAAAGTATCCCAAGAGAGTCTGTGTTTCCAACAAAATCTTCAGAACTCAAGTTGAGAGAAGGCAAGAGGGAATGTTTAGACAAAAAGAAAACAAAATCATCCACAAACTTTCAAAATTATGGGCTGGCATTTTCAAAAGGGAAGTGGAAAGCAAAAGCTAATGCATCTAAACCTGATTCAGAGAAGTTGCAAAATCAGTATAGTAATAGTAGTCATCGTGGTTTTTCTGATGGATACAATGATGTAGTCCTCCCTAGGCCAGGAGAAAGCGCTGACAGTAAACATTCTACCCCTTTCAATATTACACGAAGAAGTCAAGAATCAAAAGAATCTACCAGCTTAGATGGATCACATCTTCAGAAGGTTTACAGTAGAGATCTTTATCCCAGCACCTCAGACTCGTGTGCAATAAGTCGTGGAACCAATGGAAGTGAAGAGCCTCGTAAAGAACAGAAGTTACCCTCCTCACTGTCGTGTGCAATAAAGTCAGTCGTTCGAGCAAAAAGTAAGTTTTCAGAAGAGAAGATAAGCATAATGCCAACAGACTCAAGTACGACCAAGTCTTTAAACGTATTAAATATGAAGACCACTAATACAGACCCTGAGATGCAAAACCCTTCACCAAGTTGTAGATTAAGTTCTGTACTAAACAGGATAAGAAGAAGTTACCATTCCAGATACAGTGCAGATGTAATTCAGTTCAGCTCAGCGGATGTTACTGCCAATTTTGGTTCTAACATAGCTGATTCTTTTGTCTGTTCAAATACTGCAAAAACCGATCATTCTAATGCTGGTAGCAGAGACCATTTTAGTCCTTTGAAGAGGTTTTTGAATCCACTGATGATTAAGACAAAAGTAGCCAACTCTAGATTTGCTGATCGCTCACCAAAGAATTCAATATCAAATCGCAGGTTTTCCACATCTTTTGATGAACAAGGGAAACTGTCATCTGTGCATCGACCAAAAGTAAAATTAGACTTTACAAAATCAAGGACACCTAAGTTGGACGAAACACATCGTAATAAAATAAAGGGGTCATCAAAGTTGCAAGCTCATTTTCAAGTTTCAGCGAAGAATGATCTTCCACTGTTTAGGTTTGCAGTTGACAACAGTGATGTTCTATCAGCCACTCTGAGAAAATTTTCATCAAGAAAAAATGATCCCACTTGGATCTATACATTCTTCAGAGTTCATGAAATGAGGAGGAGTGGAGGCTGGTTATCTCAGGGATCCAAAGTCAAAGAGTATGTACCAAACGTTGTTGCCCCGATGAAGGTTTCTGACTTAGCCTTCTCGAGTTTGGGTGAACACGTCACTGTTGATCAGTTAAGCATTAGGGAGTTTGTATTATATGCTGTGGATCTACGACTATTTGATCATGAAACATGTGACAGGCAACTAAATGATGAGCTTGCCGCCATTGTTGTCAAGTTTCCAAGAAAGACAATTACAGGTGTGGAAGATTCATCTCGAAAATCCAGAGTCTCTTCTGATTTAAGAGACCTTCAAGAGGATAAATCTATTATTGGAGATCAAGAACTTTTTAGCACAACAGTTCTACTTCCTGGTGGAATTCATGGGCTGCCAAGTAAAGGAGAACCTTCACCATTGATTGAGCGATGGTTATCAGGTGGCCAATGTGATTGCGGGGGTTGGGATTTAGGTTGTAAGGTAAATGTTTTCAGCAACAATCATCAAAAATCTGATGGCCATTTTGAACTCTTTTCTCAATCCCAGGTATATTTGTTGAAAACCATCTTATTGCCAGTTTTTTGTAACATATCTGCTATTCCAATTTCCTAATGCTGCTGCGGTTGCTTTGCAGGAGAAAGCTGAACAAGCAACTCCATTCTTCAGTCTGTCCCCACTCAAGAATGGTATCTTCTCGGTGGAATTCGATTCAACCCTGTCACTTCTACAAGCATTTTCCATTTGTGTTGCAGTTTCTGAGAGCATTAGGCAATCTGAGCTTCAACAACCAAGTAAGACTTTTGAAGAGAAACTAGCTGAAGAGGCCCTGCTACCAGAAATTTGTAGACTACAGACTCCTAAACTAGTTGAAGTTGATGTTCCTAAAAGATTCGCGTCACGGCCTCCACGTACCCCTGTTGAAAGGGTTTAAGTACCGAATCTGAAGTTTTCTTGCATGGTTTATCGAACTTCCCTCTGAGTTCCGCATTAGAGTTGGTTCTTCCGAATGATCACCAGAATTTGTGAATACTAAGTAGATACTTTTGTCGCTTAAGGTGGTTACAGTGTTTAAGTATCCACTTAATCTTTCAAAAATCCAAGTCCAAGGGTAGTTATTTGTATAGTTCTGATTAAATGTTTTACAAATCTAGTTATTGATAGAGCTGTTCGTTCACCAGTGATTTCATTACTGAGAGCAGTGATTTGTACTACATTCTAAGGTTGCTGCATTACTATAAGACAACACCGCAAATGAATGTTTCATTTGTGCCTAAAGTTTTCTTTTCTGTTTAGCTGTCATAGATTCTTTCACGAGGGCAATGGGCATTTACCTAGTGAGTGAATGGTGCAATCACTTTGATTGAATAAGAGTTAAAATATACATCAAGTGATGCATAATGACTGTATCTACTAATCTCAAATCTCATTGTCCAGAAATTTCAGAAACTCAGGCAAAAAGAGCAAAACTAGCTAATTTTTAGCAAGAAAATGGAATCTGCTGTTGTGGGAAAGTCGTACTCCCTCGGTGGCATAATGTGTCTCCTGTTTTGATTTTTGGTATTGTTCATTATAAACAATTGACTATTAATTTACGCATAATTTATAAGATAAAATATAGTCATGAATGATTTTGTTGGATTCGTATTTGTGAGTACTTTAATACAGTAAAGTTTTTATATCTAATACTAATACGAAATGGGAGATATTAACGATTAAAAATGTGCGTTGGCAAACGTGAAAAAATGAAACAGGAAACATATTTAGAGACGGAAGGAGTATTTAGCAAAACCACGATACATGTGGGCCCTTGACTGACAAATGATGAAACCCTGCTTTTGATCAAACAAAAGCATCTGAAGACGATCATACTCAGGAGTAGGAAGATTATAAAGCCATCAAATTAACATGTGTAGTTGTGGGCATAACCTTCAAATTACTAGTTACTGGCACCATATATATGCTTTCATCTTTTGATAAACTAGTCATTATAACTGCCACAAATTATTACAAAACCAAAAAAAATGAAGACTCAAATTTCCATGTTGTATTACAAGTCACGTTGAGGAATAAATCCTGCTGCTAATTAAACAACAAACTGAAACGGATGTGACAACACACTCACCAACTCTCCTATGGTAGTTAAATACTCTATTTGATGTAGAAGGAAAAACAAATCATCCACTCCTTGCTTGATGAAAATCCATGACTCACATGGGAGGTTTGCCCGTACCAAGCAGCTGACCAATCAGATTAGTTACCTGCAAATATATATATATATGAAATGTGAGATTCTTAAATTATTATATTTACTTCTTACTGTTATTTTCTACTGTTAGGAGACGAACTCTCTAGCCTACAAGAAAGACAAAAAGAACCCAGAGCTATTTGATTTATTTTAATTCATACATATCGACTCAAAACTAGCTCATACGAGTCAATTAAGAAGCAGACGAAGAGAAAGTCAAAGAAGAAGCCCGCTACGCATTAGCTCTTAATTTATGTTGTTAAACTGTAGGGTAGGAGAAGGACTCAGTTGGCATTAGATGCATTATTCGTCACACACAGAAGATGCCAGCACTTGACGATTCCAAAGGCATGAAAAGAACATCCACACAAAAATATATTCTTAGCAAGCGGTATAAAAGAAACATTGACTGTCCCCACGGAGCGATAGCCAAACAGCATGGTACCGCTGGCCCCTCTCTGAGTAAAGGTAAAAACAGCAATGGCACTCTGAGGAAATCTGTGTACTGGCCCCGTGGCTCATGGTTGTCACGTCGACAACTAGTCGCCAAGTCAACAAATGGGTGAAAGTCGAGCCACAACTTACTGAGTTTGAAGTCCATGGGTTTTACCGGTACCCGACCCGGATTGAAAAAAAAAATAGGGTTTTTAAGGTAAAACTTACATGTTTTCTTATTGAAACATAAATAGAGGGCTCCTACGCCGACACAGCAGCGATTTCATCTCTTCTTCTACTTTTTGTCTCCAATCTCCTTATCTGTTTGTTTTGGTTGATTACTTTGGTCGTTTACTCTCATATACGGTCTGTATGTACATACAAATATTATTATATACACTTTTTATTTACTTTTTACTAAAAACCCATATTTTAATTTTGTTAATTTCATTCTGCTCGTTATATATACAGAAAAAACATTTTTTCAATTATTTTTTTTTTATTTTCGGTTTTTCATATTTTTCATTTCTTTAAATTTTTTAGTTATTCTTTAACACAAAATGTTTTTTTTCTTTACAAATTCAAATTAATTTCATCATTTTAGAATTTCAAATTGTATGAGCATGTTTGGATTTTAAGTTATCAATTTTTTTAATACAAGGTTATCAATTTTATAAAAAAATTCTCACTTACACAGATTCAACGATCGAATTACAGCATTCTTTTTGTTACAAATTGTATTTATAAACAATTAAACTATTCTTTTTTTTTAATAGTCATTCTACAGCATTGTGTATTCCTCTGTTATGTCTTCACTGTTAGTCTTGAGTTCTTCACTGCTCTTTTATGTCGTTCGTTACTTTGTTTAGTTGATTTCACTCTTTAATTAAGTTTTTATTTGCTTAGAGATGCTTGACTTTGGGTACTTAAACTTACTATCTATTAGTTTTTATTTGAATTATGGAATTGACGTGTGTTACCCTATATTATATATTATAATTATTCTAAATAAATGTATGCCGACTAATTGTCGACTTTTTACGACTAGTCAGGTGACTTGTCGACTTTTCAATTTGAAGGTACTCGAGCGCCTAGGCTCGATTTGTCGACTTGAAAACCATGACGTGGGTTCTATAGACAAGGATATGTGACCTTCCTCAAAAGCTCATACAATAGCAATTCTATTATAAGAAAGGACATTTGCTATTAATACTATATTAAACCAACTTATCAACCGAACTGTCGCCTATGACTAATGGAAGTGTTTAAATCATTAATTTCAGGCAGTATATTTGGTGTGCACTTACTCTGTATTGCAAGCAGGCAGTCTGACGGAAGTGGCCGGCTAAAGGCCTCTGCGATGCACTTAAAGGTTTAAATAGACAAAACTAATCAGTTTCTAAGGGAAAAGGTGAAGATTACTTTTAAATTAAATTAAATCAGAAGATGAGCACTAATTTGAATGTAGTTTAGCGGAATATGGTCAACATAGGGCTGGTGAATATGAGTTATAGATTTATCCCAGTTACAAGTAACCCTACTCAGCAGAAGCGATGGCTCTTTATTTTCAGTTTCAGTCAGTAAAATCTGTATCATGAAATATCTTTCTCTCACGTTACTACTAAATTTCTAGACAATTGCAAGATTATATCTCACTCACGATATTACAACCAAATGATACGATAACAGTAAACTGTTAGCTTCTTGCTACAGGAATATTATAAGTGTCATATGATTATTAAAATAATGTTAAAAAGGTGCAACTAGTACTCAATGTAACCCTTCTGATAAATCACGTGAATTTACAAAATGGAAAGAGAAATCAGGAGGAAGTATCAAAGACTCACTTGCCAATATTTTGAAACACAGCGATCAATGCAGGTATTTTCACCCATGTTTAGTTCAGATTCCTTGTACCTGCAATAATAAAGGCTACAGTAAGATCCTTATAACTGTGCATTAAAATAATACATACTGAAAATATTTGTTTGCTATTTATTATCAATTAAATCAAACCAATGAACGCAACAAAAAGATATACATTATAACAAAAAGATATGCCACTTTTTTAATCGGAAGACCATAAAAAGTGACAGAAAATCATACCTTTTCTCAACGCACTTGTTGAAACAGGTGTGAGTAAGCCTGAGTCAGAATAACAAAAAACAAAAGTCAAATTAAGAAATTGCAATCTTTGAGTACATGTAGGTTAGTATGATGATTATTAAGAAACAAACAAAGACCAGTTCTACATTTCAGTACCTGATATTAATTGTAACGATCAACCAACAACCGCTGTATATAGGTACTTCTCATACTAAAAATTACAGCCCCAAACGTAATTTAAAAGAAAATTATGACAGTACATATGTATCACTACGTAACGACCTAACACTGTAAGCTTCGGTAATGGTGTGTCACGTGAAAAACTTAGTAGTGACTTGTCATGTACTCCGTAATACACAAACAGAACGAAAATGGTAATTGTAGAATTGAAAAACCTTACTTGTTAAACATCTCAACCCTGTATTCCATCTCCTGTGCTGCCATACCAAATATCTGCATAAGCCCAGGAAATAGGGTATGGTCAGATTTTCGGGCTTAAAGAGAAACGATAAAGCAAGCCCTTATTGCACTGCAGCAATGCATGGTTTATCCCGCAGTTAAATCTCAAACAAATTTCAACTTGAAACATATTTCTATTTTAAGTCTGCAAAAACTGTTGGATACAAATCTCAATTCAACACACATTAAATACAGAATCAAATTATAATTGATAGCAAAAGACTGAACTCCCCCCTCGCCCTCGCCCTCCCCCTCCACAGTCCACCCCCAAGAATATACTCTTAAGTTCTGTTTGGTTCAAAGGTGCGTCGATATGCAAGATTTCCATTCATACAATTCAAACTAGAGTTCAATCACACCTATTTGGCAATTAATACTCGATCCTACTTTATATACATGTTTTTTACGAACCTCCTCAAAAATTATTCACACTCATACAATTTCAATTCACTCCCTTACTAACTTTTACTTTGTTAAAAAAATTTCATTCCATACCTACCTCATTCCGTTCCCTTTTACCACGCAATTCAAAACCATCACAAACCCACACAATTAAAACTCGTAACAACCCTAAAGCAACAATAGCTAGGAAAAAAAAATAACAAGAAAAAAAATTTGACAAAATTTTACCTACAACTGGCCCAAAATGACTCCTTTACTTTATTACTTTGCTTACACATCATTCTAATCTAATTTCAACATTAATAATCCGAATTTGACACGTTTACGAAACCGGACCTCCAACCCAGAATTGTCACCCCTAATTAAAACAAATGAACCCCAAACTGATACAAATTCAATTATCCAGCCAAGAAAACAACACCACCTAGCTAAAAATCCAAACTTTCTCAAATTCAACAAAAATACACACACACCCACATACATATAAACATAATAAAAGGGGATAAGCATCAAAGAAAATACATACCTGCTCTTTATCAACTACAGGTGGTGAAGGTGGTGAATTATTAGCAGCCATTATTATCTCTAGCTTCTGAAAACAAAACCCAACAATTATAAATCAAATCTATGAAAATAAACTCGAAATTAAAGAAAAAAATGTAACCCAGATTATATATAATTGGATAATACCTGATGCGAAATTGAAAAGATAGAAAACTAGGAGATGCGAGGGACTAGCAGATTGGTGCTATTACAAGAACTAGGGTTTTAGTACTTGTGTTTATTAGTAATCTATCTTGAGACAATCACAGCCGTCCAATAATTTAATTATAATAAAAATCATAATAATTGTAATTTATAAACAATATTTTATATATTATTATTATTAATCCCAATTTTATTTAATTTGAAATAAATTTTTCCTAGTATGTAGAAAGTAAGAGAAGGGGAAAAAGTTTTTTTTTTATATATATTTCAGTTGATACCATTATACAATTTTTTTAATGGAAAATGTTATTTTTCAGAAGTGTTTTTTTTATTTTAAAAGTTATTTGAATGTAACACTTTGTGAATATAGGGAGAATCTATACTATTATATAAATTCCGAAACATTAAAAGTTTGGTTCAACGGTACCTACTGAATTTACATAATTACCCTTACTCAATTACAGATCTACTAACTAATCAATTTCCTTTTTCAGGTTACACATATTATCTTTTCTATTTTTAAGAACTAAATAATTTTCTTTTCCAGGTAAAATGCAATATTTTTTATATTTTATTTAACTAAAATTTCTCACTTATTAATCAATTTCCTTTTTTAGTTTAAACATATAACCTTTTCTATTTTTCAATAACTAAATAATTTCCTTTTTTATTTAAAATAGAATATCTTTTACCTTTTATTTAACTAAAATTTCTCCTTTTTAAAAACATTACGAGCGATTTTGTTTAATACAATAACATAATTATATATAATTACTATTAACTAATCAATTACCTTTTTCAGTCAAAACACGTTACCTTTTCTCTTTTCTCTAACTAAAATCTCTCTTTTTCCAATTATATCATGGACGGTTACCTTTTCACCAAAACACATTACCTTTTTTCTTTCTTCTTACTAAAACCTCCATTTTTCTAATTATATTACAGGCACTTCTATTTAATAAAAAATTTAAAAATATTATAATACTAATAATTAACCAATTACCTTTTCAGCTAAAAAATAACATAATTATATATAATTATTATTAACTAATCAATTATTTTTTCAGTCAAAACACGTTACCTTTTCTCTTTTCTCTAACTAAAAATCTCTCTTTTTCCAATTATATCATGGACGGTTACCTTTTTTCAGCAAAACACGTTACCTTTTTTCTTTTTTCTTACTAAAACCTCCATTTTTCTAATTATATTACAAGCGTTTCTATATTATACAAATAAAATAATAATAATATAATACTAATAATTAACCGATTGCCTGTTCAGCTAAAATATATCATCTTTTCTATTTTTTCTATCTACATTCCCTTTTTTTTCTAGAAATATAACGGGGCATTAATTTCTCATTTTCTAAAAACCATGAACAATTTTATTTCGTAAAATAACATAATTAAATTATAATTAATATAAACTAATAAATTATGTTTTTCATATAAATCATGCAAAATTACCTTTCTATTTTCTCTAACTAAAATCTATTTTTTTCCAATTATATCACAGACGGTTTTTATTTAATAAAATAAACTAATAATATTATAATATTATTAATTAACCGATTACCTTTTTCAGCTAAAACATATCATCTTTTCTATATTTTCTAACTAAAATCCCTTTTATAATAGAAATACCAGTGACAATATTATTTTCTCATTTTCTAAAAACATTACGAGCAATTGTATTTAGTAAAATAACGTAATTCAATTATAATTACTATAAACTAATCAATTACATTTTTCACCTAGAACATATAATCTTTTTAATTTTCACTAACTAAATTCTCTATTTTTCTAATTATACCACGGGCATTCTATTTAATAAAATGAAGTAATAATTTTATAATTACTAATAATTAATTGATTATTCTTCTTAACTAAAACTTATCATCTTTTCTATATTTTATAACTAAATCCCTCCTTTTCTACAAATATCACGAATAACATTTATATAATTATTATCAAATCATCTCATATAAAAAGGTAAGCCTCCAAAATTCATGTTTTAAAAAAAATTAATTTTAATTAATGAATTTTTTATATAATATAAAAAAAAATCCATGCATCGCACGGATTTTTTTATATAAAAGCCAAAACATTGAAAGTATGGTTGGTCGGTACCTGTTGATTTTATTTATTTATCCTTAAATAATAAAATATGTTACTTTAGTTAATTATCCTTAATTAATTATTATTTATAATAATATAACAAATAGTTATTAGCTGATTACCTTTTTAACATTTACTTTCAATTGAAGAAATTACCTTTTATAAAAACTTAAAATTGTACCATATCTTTACAAACACTAATATTTGTTTTCTAACTAAAACATGTTACCTTTCAATTTGAAACTAATCTTGCAATACCTAATATAAACCCAAAAATATCACACTGCATCTTACAATCATTAATAAAATATAATAAAAATCTATACATGGCTAATAATAAGAAACCATGATGATAATTCTTGAACATGCGTATATTAAATTATATTAAAAATAAAAAAATTATTGAAAATAATGATTATATAAAATCTAATTATATTATTAAATAAAATTTATAACATATCAAAAAAATGTAACTGTTGATTTCACTTATTTACCCTTAAATAATAAAACATGTTATTTTACTTAATTATCATTACTTAATTATTATTTATAATAATATAATAAATAGTTATTAACTGATTGCCTTTTTAACATTTACTTTTAATTGAAGAAATTACCTTTTATAAACATCTAAAATTGTACCATATCTTCAAACGCTAATATTTGTAATATAATCCATAAACATGAGCCGAAACATTAAAAGTTTGGTTCAACGGTACCTATTGAATTTACCTAATTACCCTTACTTAATTACAAATCTGCTAACTAATCAATTTCCTTTTTCAGGTTACACATATTATCTTTTCTATTTTCAAGAACTAAATAATCTCCTTTTCCAAGTATAATACAATATCTTTTATATTTTATCTAGCTAAAATTTCTCATTTATTAATCAATTTCCTTTTTCAGTTTAAACATATAACCTTTTCTATTTTTTAATAACTAAATAATTTCCTTTTACATTTTAAAATATAATATCTTTTACATTTTATCTAACTAAAACACTACGAGAAATTTTGTTTAATAAAATAACATAATTATATATAATTACTATTAACTAATCAATTACCTTTTTCAGTCAAAACACATTACCTTTTCTCTTTTCTCTAACTAAAATATCTCTTTTTCCAATTATATCATGGACGGTTTCCTTTTTCAGCAAAACACGTTACCTTTTTTCTTTCTTCTTACTAAAACCTCCATTTTTTCTAATTATATTACAAGCGTTTCTATTTAATAAAAAAAATAATATTATAATACTAATAATTAACCAATTACCTTTTCAACTAAAAATAACATAATTATATATAATTATTATTAACTAATCAATTACCATTTTCAGTCAAAACACGTTACCTTTTCTCTTTTCTCTAACTAAAATCTCTCTTTTTTCACTTATATCATGGACGGTTACCTTTTTTCAGCAAAACACGTTACTTACTAAAACCTTCATTTTTCTAATTATATTACATGCGTTTTTATTTAATACAAATAAAATAATAATATTATAATACTAATAATTAAATGATTACCTTTGCAGCTAAAATATATCATCTTTTCTATTTTTTATAATTACATTTCCTTTTTTTCCTAGAAATATAATTGGTAGCGTCAATTCCTCATTTTCTAAAAATTATGAAAAAATTTATTTCATAAAATAATATAATTAAATTATAATTATTATAAATTAATCAATTATTTTTTTCACATAAATCATGCACGTTACTTTTCTATTTTCTCTAATTAAAATATCTTTTTTTTCCATGTATATCACGAACGGTTCTATTTAATAAAATAAACTAATATATTATAATATATACTATTATATAAAAACTGAAATAGTAAAAGTTTTGGTATCTGATTTTTGGTACCAGCTTTTTGGTACTTCGTAAATTTACTTATTTATCCTTCATTATAAAGAAAAATAAATACACCTAAAATAAATAATAACATAATATATTTAATGGTAATTAGTCGATTGTCGTTTTCATATTTACTTTTAGTTGAAGATATTGCCTTTTATAAACACCTTAAAATATATACCCACCATAATTTTCAAGAAAAATATAACACCTAAATTAAATAATAACATAATATAATTAATGGTAATTAGCTGATTAACATGATAAAATTAATGGTAATTAGTCGATTGTCGTTTTCACATTAACATAATAAAATTAGTCGAATGTCTTTTTCACATTTATTTTTAGTCGAAGATATTACTTTTTATAAATACCTAAAAATATCAATCAATCATTAATTTCCTTTCGAATTAAAACACATTACCATTTTAATATAAAACAAATCTTATAATCATTATTATATACCCGAAAATATCAAACCATAATTTTCAAGAAAAATATAACACCTAAAATAAATAATAACATAATATAATTAATGGTAATTAGTCGATTGTATTTTTCACATTAACATCATAAAATTAAAGGTAATTAGTCGATTGTCTTTTTCACATTTAATTTTAGTTGAAGATATTATCTTTTATAAATACTTTACCTTTTTTCGAATTAAAACATGTTACCCTTTTAATTTAAAACAAATCTTATAATCATTAATATATACAGAAAAATATAACATCATAATTTTCAAGAAAAATATAGCCCGAAAACATCGCACCATATTTTTCAATTATTAATAAAATACATTAAAAATCATATACGTGTTTATAAAAATGAAACATTAGTATAATCTGTAAACATGAGTATATTAAATTATATTAAATTAAAAAATTATTAAAAATAATGATTATATAAAAATATATTTTTAATATTAAATAAAATTTAAAACATATTACAAGAAACGCACGGGTTATAAGTTAGTTATAATATTGAAGTTGAAACTTTGAAAATTTTATCGGTTTGGTTTATGTACAGTTATCTTAATTAATAAATAAAAAATAATACAATTAATGTTAAGCAGCCGATTGCCTTTTCTAATTAAAATACGTATTTATACTACTATATTAAAATCGAAAGTTTGAAAGTTTGTATATTTGGTTATCCTAATTATTAAAATAAATAATAAAATCATATAATTAATGGTAATTAGCCAACTGCCCTTTTCACATATATTTTTAGTTGAAAATATTGCCTTTCATAAACACCTAAAAATATTATCATATTTTTCGATCATTAATATTTCATTTCGAATTAAAACACGTTACCTTTTTAATTTAAAACAAATATTACAAAAACTAATATATACCCAAAAATATCACACCATAATTTTCAAGAAAATGTAGCACCTAAAATAAATAATAACATAATATAATTATTGATAATCAGTCGATTGCATTTTTTCACATTTACTTTTAGTTGAAAGTATTAAATTTTATAAACTTCTAAAAAGATCAATTGTATCATATATTTCAATTATTAATATTTCCTTTCTAATTAAAACACGTTACCTTTTTAATTTACAACAAATCTTACAATATATATACCCAAAAATATTACACCATATTTTTCAATTATTAATAAAATATATTAAAAATCGTATACGTTATTTATAATAAGGAAACAGTAATATAATCCATAAACATGAGTACATTAAATTATATCAAACTAAATTAAAAAAATTAGTGATTATATAAAAACATAATTATAGTATTAAATAAAATTTATAACATAATATAAGAAAGCCGTGCATTGCACGGGGTTATAAGCTAGTATGCTATAAATATTGCTCAGCAAATTAAAAAATAGTTCTGAAAATAACATTTTTCTTTTTAGTTGGTACAATCCAAAGTTTTTACTTTCAAATGGTATTCATTATATTTTTGGCATCATTCACACAATAGTACTCCATTAATCAAACATTAATCGTTATAAAACTAAGGATGAGTGTCCTAAATAACCATTTTTTATTGTTTCATAACCAAAATGCCCAGATCTCGCGCTGCGCGCCCAAAATACCAACAGAATACGCCTATGACAGAGAAGTATCCTCCAAATACGCATATGACAGAGTAGTAAATGGTCTGATACGCCCATGTCAAAGGAGAGAAGAGTTTATTACGCCTATGTCACAAGCATGCTTCTGGGATGCGCATTCTAGTACGGCTAGAGGTGGCCAGCCGTGCGTGCCGTGCGTGCCGTGCCGTGCTGAATGAAATGGGGCACGGGCACGCACGTGCGGTTGGGACGTGCCGTACCGTGTCGTCATCCTTACAATCCGTGAACCGGCACGCGAGCTAGACAGGTTGGCGGTTTTTTTCTTTTTTTTTAAGGAAAATTCGAGCGGGCTACACGTAGAGAGGCGAGTGTTATATTATCGTGCCTCTATTAACATGACGTGTCGAACTGGCCGAATAAAACCGGTACAAGGACCTAGCTAGGTACTATTTACTATACTTTTATGGATTTAAAATATTAAAATATTTATTTATTCGTATGTATTCATTATATATATAATCTCGATTTAATTCGTTACAGACATCTAAAAAATAACCATATGTAAAATTTTAAATGCTTGATTTTTATTACTTACTTGTAGTATAGCAGAACATATATACACAAACGCAAGGAATAAAGATTTAGTTAATTACATAATAAGATTAATCATTAATTTCCATATAATAACTCTAGGTTGAATTAGAAAATATGAATCCTACGATTATATTGAAATAAAAAGAGGGAAAGAGGATGGTACCTCTATTAAAATTTATTAATTAAAAAATATTTTACAAATGGTGTGAGAGGACTACTATCTAAACATTACTTATTATTATTATTTTGCTTATTGAATGTTTAAATAGTTAATAAGTTATCCAGAAAGATTTTCTCAAAAACAAAAGATATCCAGAAAGATATACATTATTAACTTACTTACTCTCTAATCATTTACTTTTCTAATTTATAAATAGAATAAATAATAAATAAATATTTATTGTTAAATGACTAAATTTACTTACTTACTTAGTTACATGTGATCTCAGAAAAGTATTCTCAGATTAATCTCACATACTTATTCTCCTTTATAATTTTGTGTCTACTAAAATTAATAAATGTACATGTGTATCTTAATTTTATATTCGTTCAAAAAGTTTTTGTAACAATTACTTTATATAATTTTTGATTTATAGCTTAATGTTCTAAATTATATGAAGGAAATAAGTTTGAAAAAGGTAATATGTGCATGTATTTGTAGAAGCCTAAGCTAAATGCTTGACAGAGTGAACGTGCCGAACGGTCTGAACGTACCGGGCTGCGTGCTTTTTTTCTTTTTCACGGGTTGTGACGTGCCGAACGTGCCGGGCTGCGGTTCACAGATCTTGGGCTCGTGCACGGCTCATTTACTGTAGCGGGCTGAACGGTTTTTTTGGCGAATAATTCACGAACGAGCTGGGCCGAACTGCCCATTTGGTCACCTCTAGGTACGGCGCATCGCATGTCACGCATGTGGATGACGTCAGATGACGTCATCGTCATTTTTCATCAGATTTTACGCGAGCTGCTCCTCCAACAACGATTTTGAGGCGATTTTCGCCGGAAAGAGGGAATCCTCCTTTCAACACCGTTTAGACATCTTCCATTAACGTATTATATATCATTGGAATCGCCTTTCAACGATCTACATAACTACACAAATATCAAACCATTTGTTTCACCGGATTTGCAACACCAAGGATCTGAGTTCTTTATTTTCCGATTTGTTCGTTTTTTTCGATTAGGTTCGTTCGAGCTCTCCATACATCCTCCGTTCACGTATTATATGTCAATGGAATCGGGTTTCAACGATCTATACAATCGTGGCAGTGTTAAAACATATTCAATCCTAAATTTAAAAACCCCAAAATGAATTTGGGGGAGAGAGTGAACGGCGACAGGAGAGAAGGAAGGAGAGGAGGTCGCTACAGTGAAGGTGATACGTCGTTCCATAATGCGTGTCATGTGGGTAATTTGGGCACTGTTTCCGAATCTGGGCATTTTGGGAAGTGGGTAACCAAAAAGTGGTTATTTAGGGCATTCTTTCTAAAATTAACGTGGTATTATAGAAGATGAGGTCAAAAGTATAATAATGGTGCCGTTTGACAAATTTATGATAGAACTTATAAGTTAGTTATTTCGGAAAAAATTTCATATTTACATACTTTTTTTCAGAAAAAAATGTGTATGGGTAATTTAATATTCGTTATCTTGCAAAAATAAGTTACTTATTTCAGAACATATTTCCTAACTTTTTTTCAAAATAAGTAACTTATTTCTGAAAAATAAGATTTCCCAACGGGCCAATGTCACTTAGAAAGTCAAAAATATTGAGTAATATTATCCCTTAAAAGTCAAAAATATTGAGTGATACTATCACTTGAAAGCAATGTTCTAAAAATTGCTAGGCGGGTCTAGGCGGTGAGACTACCTTCTATAGTTCGAAATAAATTTATAATATTTTACGCAACAAAAAAATCACATTATTTTCAAAGGGATTCCAAATTATTTATTAATTTAATTAAAATGAAGTAAATCTTTTGGAAAAAAATTAGTGTGGTCATGGTTCTAAAAATTCCCGATTTAACCAATTAATCCCCGATTAATCCTCTGTAAGGTAATCAATCGATTCGATTTTTAAAATCTAATTAATCTTGTGAATTTAATTAAAATAATATGTTTAATTATAAATTAGATTAATATATTAAATATTATTATAATATACGATTAATATTCCGATTAATATCCGATTAGCCTATTAATGTTAAATCGCTACCTCCTTAGGGTGAAGTCAATTAATACCCATTTTTTAGGATGTGATAATGAAAATACCAATCGGCGGTGCTGTGTGTAAAAAAATACCAGATCAAATACGCATTTAATAATTGGGTAATCAATTTATACAAAATACGCATTTGTCAAAGGAGTAACAGACCTCTGTTACCCATTTGGCAAATGGGTATTAGAGCTGTTACCCAATTGGCAAATGGGTAACAGGGGTTTGTTACTCCCTTGATAAATGCGTAACACCCTTGCATGTTCACTATTATTCATGTTACCCAATTACCAAATGCGTATCAGCTGTTACCCAATTACCAAATGCGTATTAAAATCGTTATTTTTAACAATACTTCCCGAAAAATGTTATTTTCATCATCTTTATCCAAAAAACTGTTATTTTTAACATTCTTTCTACCTCCTTATACCGAACCGATTAATGATTTTTTTACTACCATGAGTGTAGCCTCTAAAATCCGGAAGGTAAAAAACAGAAGGGGCAGTGCAAAAGCAGACAGAGACGAGAGTGTGTGATATAAGCCCTAAATTAAAACAGAGCTTGCTATCTGCCTAGCCGTACAAGGGTTTATCTAGGACTTATCTGCCAAACCAAAATCTCTACTCATTTTGTTTTCTGGGTTAAATAATTCCAAGATGGAACATGGGTCAGCAGATAATGAATCAGCCTCCACATTTTCATTCACTGATGAAGATCATACTCTTGCTAATTCTCTCCGTTTCTCCCTCAATCAAGAGTCTGTGTCCTTCCTCACTTTTATCTAAAATCTACATGTTTTGTGCTCATTTTTTGATATTTGAGAGTGTTTGATTTGCTTGTGGATATTGCATTCTAGTTTCGATTATTTCGTTGTTTTGTTAATGCATGAATTGTTTATGATTTGCAGTCCAAGAGTGGCGTTTTGTGGATACAGCATTCCTCATCCGTCCGAAGCTCGAGTTAATATAAGAGTCCAGACTACCGGTAAACAAGCTTATGTTTTTTCTATGTATTGGTTACTTTTGTAGATGTTCTAGTGTTAATTAAGAATATGTTTCTTGGTGGTTTTGCTTGCTTCATTAGTTACTTTTATCTTGGTGGGGGTTTCTTTGGCTAGTCTTTTTCGTTGTGGACACAATCGATATAGTCCATCATGGATTCATGGTGATAATTGAGTTAATAGGCCACTAATGACTATTTCAAGGCGCTTTAATTATTCTTCCCACTAAGTTACCACAAACTTTCCTGAAGTCTAAAGGTATTAGTTGAAAGACTTAATTGGATCGTATATTTTTAATACTCCTGGTCTATCGAGAACCCTTCTTTGGGATTAAAGAAAGGATTACTAGGAGCACGGGGGAGGGAGATTATCTAAAGGGTACCGAGATTCTAACTCAAGACCTCTTCTGATACTAGAAGTTATTGGACTAGTTCTTTTTTCCCTTTCTTGTTCTAGATGTTCATGTTCCCCTCTTTTCTGCCCCTGACTGGTCTTTATTGTCTGTTTTCTTGTAACGCATCTGTTTTTACCATGTATCCTACATTGAATATGAGCGGAGGAATTTGCTACTTATAAATTGTACACCTAAAGGTCGTTTCTCACAACTGATGCACCATCTAAGGTCAAGACCATGCATAGACACGAGCTCTGAAGCCATGGGCCTAATATGTGGAAATATATGGCGATTTGACCCAATTCCTAGATTCACAAGCAAGAAAGGGACCTCATTATCAATAGGGCTAGTACTAGAATGTTTTGCCTCGAGGCTGATTTAACTTTGTAATGTTATTCATGACATATGTAATCTTTTCCAGCTTACCCCTTGCATATGGAAGTAAATGTTTTCTGACTTTCAAGACTTGATGGATTTGCACTTTTTTGAATTCTTTGTGCTCTAGACACAAACAAGTTTTACGATTGATAGTTGTACAAGTTTAGGATCCACTGTCCATCAACAAATGATTTCCCCCCCCCCCCCTATGAATTTCAAGGGAAACTAATAAGTAGAATACCATTTTCTTCTCCTTTTGCTCAAACGATCAAATTAATTCATATCTTATGTGTCTTCTTTCTGAATCTGCAGGAGTTCCTGCAAACGAAGTATTGAAGGATTCGTGCCAGGATTTACTGATGATTTGCCAGCATTCTAGGCACACTTTTGGTCTGGCTGTTCAAGATTTTAAAAACGAGCAAGCTCTCAAATCCATGAATATGGAACAATGAGGAACTTTCATTGGCTTGCTACCATTTTGTTTTATTTTTTAATGTTGAAAATTAAACCATTAATACTAATGTTGACATTCATTACTTAGTTAAACTACATCATTGTCTCTAGATGGCTTAAAAGATTAAATTTGATTTACTTTCTTTATGGGGAAAGAGACTCTCCATTTGATATAGCTTCTAAAATCGTTGTGCAATATGGGTTTTATTGCTAGCATAGATTTTAATCCTCCCACACTTGCACATTGGTAAGCATCCTTCCTATCCAACAAATATGTTCCTATCTGTGTTGGAAGAAGATGAACAGTTTTGTAAGAAAATTGTCCTTTATACATGATCTTTTAATGAATGAATATAAAATTTTGTAGTGAGGATTTGTTAATGACAAGAATGCCGACTGCCTGCATTTTACTCATGAGCGAAAGCCGAAAGGTATGGGTTCCTTGCACACCATCCCCACATACTTTAAAATCCAAGGCATTGAAAAATATATGACATACAAAAAAAGGAAAAAAAGTTTGAAAGGCTGTCCTGGTAAAACTGGTAGTTATCTTGTAAGTTGCAGAAAGGCAAATGGACCATCTGCATCAGGAGGGCCCTTTTTTGCATAATAATGGACTATCACTGCTCATATAACCCAAAATTTTGTCATAAAATCCAATGTAGGATACACTATTCTATAAAATTTAGCATTGTAGTACTTCTATAACTCAGCCACATATGGATATAGACATTTAGATAGGGTTCTTCCTTAAGATTTAAGAGGTTAAACCATACTATAAAATTTAGTGAAAAACATGGAAGTGAAAAAGCCAAGAAATGATAAAAGCGACAATCATGCAGACTAGCAGAACGTTCATAAGTCGACGACCATCAAAGAATCGAGTCCCAGAAACGACCTCAGGTGCCGCGTTTACTTCTGTCACAGGTCCATCAGTGTAGTTGGCCAAATTTGTCTGCTCAACGGTAACATTGAGTGCCTCAATCATCTGCTCAGAAGCAACATTGAGTGCAATGGCACCACATATCTCACAAATACTGCAAAAAAATCAAGGATATTAGGCAGCAAATCAAGACAAAGCCTAAAGTTAATGCCCTTTAAATTATTAGTTTTTGCATTAACTTGTTAACTGGATATGAGATGGAAAACAGAAACTAATAAAAAAAAAGCAAAAAAAAATGCCAACATCAGTCATCTGCTTCTTTTTCAAGGAGAGAGGTATCCACTTGGCTATTAGAAAAAGGGATGAATTGCAGTATGTAATAATGGCATTGATCACAAGCCAGGATCAGGACAACAAAAATAAAGGGGACCTACAGATAGATTTTCTATTTATCTGGTTAATCTAAAGTTTTCTCTTTTTTCTTTATATCCACTCTAAGAGAGAAGGTAAGGCTGCATATATTTAGCATTGCCTGGACCCTTACTATTGTGGGAGTTATGTGAGAAAGCCCCTTTTCCACCAACCAACATAGTTAGATTAATTCTATAACTTGCACCGTGAAACAATCCCATTAAGGGATACAGTCTCACCAAGGAGCAAAAAATGTTCACAATTTGATAATATTTGGGGGTAGGAGGACATGTTAGATGGCCAACTCTCCCAAAAACATAAGCAGTTAGTAGAAGCCAAAAAAATGGAACTTATACTTTCAACAAATTCAAATAGCGCACCTGCATTGTTCTCTACGATATAGTGCTCAATAGAACTAATATATTCCCAATAGTGCACCTATATTGTTCTGGAACAGAATCCTGACTTCATAAATTAAGATACAACCCTAAACATATAAAATATGACAACATACATTTTGGATTTGAGCCTGTATTTTGCCAGTTAATAATTCAACATAGCAAGGACAAGTTGATTGATTTAGAGCTTTAGAGCAGATCAATCAGATAGACTTCCTGCTGGACACACACATAGAGACACTGGCAAGATGAAACGTTACAGTTTCTTCTTGATGGGTCAGGTAGCACACATACCTTGATAATAGAAAAAAGGGAACTCGGAATACAGCCAAATATAAGTATGTGCTTCTGTGCATTCTTTTATTTTTACTTTTATGTTTCAGTTCCATTATGTACTCTTGTTCTTTCAGTTAGGGCAATAGGTTTTGTCTAACATTACATTCTATGTGTGTGTGTATTAAGCACATGCAGAGTGACAAGAAAATGTATGCTCTGGCAAGAATGTGTTGGTTTTTGTTTGGACAATTCCATGATATTTAATTAAATGAACTGGCAGAAGAATGTAAACAAAAAAATGCACAAGCAGAACAGAGCGACACTTTGATATGGGGAAAAAATGGATCCATATGCTTGTAATCTACCGAAGTGAGTCAGTATACCGATAATGCCAGGCAGTGTCCACTATAGCCTAACGCAGAGTAACAACATTTTTTATTTAGAAAAATGGGCTTGCTAATTCAACTCCGATCTAATGAAAAATGTGTACTCATTACCAAGTTGTATCACGTTCTTGCAACGAAACTTGCGCCTGGATCTTAAAAAAATTATTGACCCAATGGGCGGCAAGATATGGATGTTCTTTAAAACAATTTCAATTAAGAGGTCGAAATTGATCATAACAAAAAAAAAAATCAATTGGCAAATAGATACAAAATTATGGAGTGAATGACAGAAATTAAAGTAAGTTATATTTGTGAAAAAACTGGAAGAATAACAGGTAAATCTAGTGTCATAAGCGTTTTTCAGCTGATGAAAGTAAAGCCTGAAAATGGCTGTAAAGTACCACATAATTAGAAAAGCTGGACAATGATAGCTCTTGCTTAACTTTTAGCACTAAAACAAAACTGGGCAACCAATTTGAATTCATTAGTTTCGTGTGTCATGCAAAAGAGGTGGCTTAAGAACAACACTTGTTATATCTTCACTAAGACTACAATTACTTTAGCTTCGCTAATAACCTAAGAAAAAAGCTAGCAACTGAAACAAAACAACATAATGAACAATTTAATAGAAACACTAAAAAATAATGCCCATTCTGGTAAAACACAAGTATAAGGCACCTTTGAAGAAACCACAGGTAAAAAGACAACCAAAAGGGTACCCGAAAATTTTACGAGTAGAATCGAATACCCGGATATAAAACTAAAAAACAACCACAAAAGCAGCGAGAAGTACCAATCAATTCATCTTCGCCAAATTGTTGCAGCTAAATTCAAGAAAAATAGAATACTACAAGACACGAGCTATTTCGGGTTCTCAACGGAGAAAATTTCTTTTCCAAAATAATTAGATATTCATAAAAAGATCACTCTGCATTTAAAATGACTTGATCAGTAGCATCAAAATCAAATCTTGGAAGACCACATTCACACATCAACACTCAAGGAATTCTTGCTTCTTAATATTCGAGGAAAAGTACTGATTAACACACAAAATACCACCTTTCCTAAACTGACATCAACCAGAACTAAATTACTCCAAGATTTCTTACTTCTTGATCAAATCTTGGGGTAAAGGTACTCGTCACAAACGCAGTTACAGTAACACAGTGTATGTAAATATAAGAAAGATGAGAATCAGAACTAACCAAGAAAATACCACCTTTCCTAAACTGCAATCAAAACCATAACTATACACAGTTACACACAATGTACATCTATTTTACCACCTTACAAAGATTAAAAAACAGAACTAACAACTCAAGACAATACCACCTTCCAAATTAACATCAAATTCATTACTAATCCACACACAAACACACACATGAATTTATCAGAAAAAGACTCGCAAATCACAATTAACTAACAAATGCGACATTTTCTAAACTAACATCAAAATCAGAAAAAATCAACAGGGAGAGAGAGAGAGAGAGAGAGAGAGGGAGAGGGGGGTAGAGAGAGAGAGAGAGAGAGAGAGAGAGAGAGAGGGAGAGGGAGGGCGAGAGAGAGAGAAGGGGAGAGAGAGAGAGAGAGAGAGAGAGGAAACTCACATATTCCCCCTAATCTTGAACCAAGTTTCAGCACATCTCTTATGAGCAGCACCCAAATCACCTTTACAATCACACCCCAACTGTATATACCCACCTCCATTATCCCCATTCTCTCTCCCCTCAATCTCTCCCCCATTCTCCATCAAATTCAAATGACAAATCCTACACTCTCTCTCCTCCTCTCCCTCATCTCTCTCCCTCCCATCTCTCTTCTTCCTCCTCCTCTTCTTCTTCCTATAATAACTATGCACTTTCCTCTCCAATTCCCCACTCTCCAAATCAACCTCCCCTTCAGATACCCCACATTGAGATGACCCATTTGGCCGGAATGTGGTTTGCTCCTCCCCGGAATCGGAAAAGTAAACACTCCCATCTGTTGTGGTCCCACCACTGCTCAATGTGATCTGGGGTGTGTGGGTCCACCTCCGGTGACGTCTCCGGCGTTGGTGCTCGATGATTTCCACTGCCACCTCGTCTGTAACAAGTGCTGACATTGCTTTTCTTGATTTGTGGAAGTGGAGTTGCAATGTATGTCTTGTGTCTTTGTGTGTATTTTTTACTCTTGTGTGTTTATTTATAGTAGCTATGTGTTTGTGCTTATTTTGGTTATGAATTTACAAACCTCAGTTTTCTGTTTTGTCAAACTATTTATTGAAGTTAATAAAAACAAATTTTAAAATATTTCAGAAAGAAAGTTAATTTAATACAAGTATTTAGTTTAAATTCTATTTGATATACTTTATTTTATCAAATAAAAATGAAGTTTTTGTGTTTTAAAATAAAGATAAAAGTAAAAAGTTCAAAAAAAATCTATAAACATATTTTCGAGATTTTTAAAATGGTTTTTAAAGAGGAGAGAAAGAAGAATGAATAGAGAAAAATAGAAGTTTATGTTAGGGATGAGAACGGGTCGGGTTCGGCTCGGGTTTTGCAAAATTCAAATTCAAATCCAAATATATTCGGGTTTTGGATTTCGGATCATATCGGGTTTCGGATCCAAAACTCAATATCCAAATCCAAATCCGTCGGGTTTCGGATCGGATCGGGTTTTTTTCGGGTATTCAAAATTTAAAATAGTGTAAATAAGTTGCTTAACAAAAAAATAAAAAAAATTGTGTAAGTAAGTTAAAAAATACCGCTACATCCATGATAATTTATTTTCTCGATCTTTCCGTATCTTATGTCTCAAAGATATGTGTATGTATAATATGTATTTATAATATACATTTATATATAATATATATATATATATATAATAGTGTATGTATAATATGTATTTATAATATACATTTATATATAATATATAATATATAAAATATAAAATATAATAAATAAAAGTCGGGTATTTTTCGGGTTTCGGGTTCGGCTCGGGTTTTGATCGGGTTTCGGGGTTCGGATCGGGTTTCGGATCGGGTTTCATGAAATCCATATCCATATCCAAAATCTTTCGGGTTTAAAATTTAAATCCATATCCATATCCAAATCCAAAATATCGGGTTCAGATCGAATAAAAAATCGAATTTCGAATCGGGTATCCGTCGGATCGGATTTTTTTCCCATCCCTAGTTTATGTGAAAAAGTTTCAGACATGTTAACATAATTATAGAGAATAAAAGAAATGTAGAGATAATTTTTACGGAGTGAAATGAGTGCATGCTTTGTCATTTTCGAAAAATATGTGGAATAAAATTTGAAAAGAAACAAATTGAAATGAAAAGACTGGTGTAAATTGTTAAAGGCTAACTTACTTGGTGATGGTCCAAAATATTCATCTGGGAATTAGGTTGGTCCTTTTTACTGACGGGACACGGTATATCGTGTACCGTGATATGAGGGATGATGCGGAACACCGCCCTCCGTAATTGGACATGATACGGAACTGAGTCTTCCGTGTTATGCATGATACGGAAGACCATGCTCCGTGACAGTGCTGCGCACCCACCTAATACGGAGAATCGTCCTCCGTATCATGCATAACACGGAAGACTCAGCTCCGTATCCATGTAATACGGAGGACGGTGTTCCGCCACATCCTAACACGGAGGACGATTCTCGGTATCACGTCGGTATTTCGGGTCATTTTTTCAAAATTAATATTTTAGACAAAAACTTATGAAAAATAGGCATTTTGATCATTTTCTCTTTTTATAATGCCAGATATACATAGGATTGATGTGCTACACTTTGTGCAGTAGTGTGTGAATATTGTAGTGGTAAATGCATATTTTTGTGGCATCTATTGCTTTTACATACAATATTTAATGTTTTTGGGCAGAAAGTGCAATGACAATGTGCTGGTCTAGTGAGTAGTGACACCAGAAAGAAAAAGGTATTAAGGATTAATGAAACTATTTTTAGTGTTTCTTTTTCACTTGGACACTTTTCTTTATGTTTTATGGTTGGAGATTGTAATAAAGTAAATGATTTGAGTTTGGGATTTGCAAACCATACAATTTGTTTTGGATAATTAAAACAACTTAAATGATTCGGGCAAAAAAAAAAAAAAAAAAAAAAAAAAAAAAAAAAACTTAAATGATGTGCACAAACAACATTTTGATATTAAATTTAGAATAAATTACATTTTGCATACTTACGTTTTCGAAAATATTGATTTTGAAAATATTTTATTTTCTATATTGAACTTATATTTATATTACATTAATGTTTTATCATCTATTATCTTTAATTCGAGGATGATTTCGTCCAAACACTAATTATCAATTTTTTAATTTCATATGATCCGACCCGACTTGGTTTTATTTTCTTTCTCAATTTTCTTAAATCTAAATTGAGTAAATCATTTAAGAAAATTGTGGATAGACGTGCACAACTTACTTTTTATAAAGTTGGATAAACGTACTAAGAGATAAATATACAATTACGTCTATATTAAAATGGTGTAAGGTGGCATTTTGCAATTTTTCTTTTGTCTTTGACGTTCATCAGATCCATTTATTTAGCTATTTTTTTAAAATTTCTTCCGAAATTTAAGAAGCGAACATGGCCAATTAACCTTAATATGGGTTGATTATAAGTGAGCAACGCTAAACGATCCCAAACGAGACGAGCGAGCGAACATTGCTAATTAATTTTAACATAGGTTAATTATAAGCGAACGACGTTAAACGATCTCAACAGGACGAGCAAGCGAACGACGAGCAAGCGAACGAATGTTGTTAATTAACCTTAATATATTAACCTGAATATAGGCTAATTATAAGTGAACGACGCTAGACGGCACTTAAATGACGCTACACCTGGTTGGTTGAAGCCTGACCAAGGCCTGCTCGACCAAGCTTGGTCGGCTGTAGCCTTGCCAAGGCCTAGTCGGCCAGGTCTGGTCAGCTTCAAGCCTCCCATGGCCTGGTCGACCAAGTCTGATCGGCTAAGGCCTTCCATGGCTTGGTCAATCGATTTTGGTCGGCTGAGTCCCTTTAATTTTTTTTTTGAAGTTAAATCTTTTAATTTCTTTGTTCTAGGTTTTGAAACCAAGGTTGTTCCTTGGTTTGAAGTTGTGAATTTCTCATCTTGGATTTATTACCTAGAGTTTTAAACGACCTTACTTGGTTCAGCTAGCCGTCATGGGTTCAATGTTTGCCATGGTTCTTTGTTTTAGAATTCAAGATTTCAACTTCATCCTTGTTTCTTGGTTTTCAAACCAAGATTTAGGACTTGGCTTTCCGAGGTTGCGAGATGATTTCAAACCTAGAATTTTCTTGTACCCTTTGATCCTCGGTCATGTATTCAAGATTCCAAGTTGATCTTCCACCTTGGAATTTTGATTCAAATTTTCATTCCTTGCATACGACAATTAGTATCGTAATCCTTGATTTGGATTAACACTTAGATTTTTTTAGTTTATTAAGCGTGTTTAGCCTTAATCTCTTAGCTGGTCGTTTCATTGTCGTTTCAGCTCATATTTTTTTTTTTGATTCTTTCGTTTCTTACTTAAAAGAATCGTTGTTTTGTTGTTTCTCTTTCGAGATTTTCAGCTTTTCTCGGGCGTTCTGTGTTATTAAACTTGCAAACGCGGATCGATCATAGATACCACCTGGTGTTGCAACTTGCAAGTCATCCCTTTCCTATAAAAGAGTGAGGGGTGGAAGCATTTCATTCACACATTCATCTGTAATTTTTTTTATCTACAAGTTCTCTCTCTCAAGTTCAAGCTTCTGTATCTTCTTGTTAGCCAGTTCTGGGATCAAGATGGCTGAGCGACTTCCTCCTCCCTTCTCCATGGTTGAGATGTTGATTGCTCGAGGCAAGATTCAGGCTTCTAAAGGTAAGAGTGCTCCTCCACCTGTAGTTCTTGATCACCCTTTACCTTCTTTACAACAATAACATAATGAAATGAGGGATGTCTTCCCTAGTAACGCCGAATTCGACTCCTTTCACTTTTATAGTATGATATCTATATCCGATGTTAAGGTAATTAGAATGAAATATCGTCTTGGTATCAAGGTTACAACTCCTGGCCCGGGTGATAGAACGTGCAACTGGAATCCAAAGAGACTTTTTTTTTTGTATAAAGGCACCATAGAATCAGGGCTCAGGTTTCCCGTACATCCTTTTGTTTTGAGGTTGCTAGCCGAGGTCAAGGTTAATCCTTATCAACTGTACCCCAATGCGTGGAGTTTATTTACATTTTTATGTTGAGATGTCATAAGAAAGGGATTCCCTTGAGTATCCCCATGTTTAAGAGCATCTTCATGTTCAAGAATAGTCTTGCCACGAGGATAGGATGGGTTTGCATCCATCATCGTACTAGTGTTCCACATATTGTGAATGAAGCCTCTTTCCCTGACTCCCATCACCATTGGAAATGCAATTACTTTATCATTTACTAGGAAAGAGGTGATTGGGGCAAGTTTTTCAGGTCTGGGTTTAATCACGTTGTTGACAGAGGGGATTCTATTTATTTGAGTTTAACCATGCCGACTGTCTGAATTGGGATAAACTAGTAACGACCTAACTCATTTTTGAGCCATTTTGAATGAGCATGCACTAGTAGAAGCCAAGACACCATGATAGACTTTATGCCCAAATGGGGCATTTGTGCACAGGGCTCAATTTCTGGGAGCTTACTATTAGCTCTCGATTGGTCCAAGTGTTCTGTCACGCCTGCGGACATGGTGAACATCACTTCTGGAGTTGGACTTGCTGAAACAGAATAACTAGGGGCTCAAGCGATTTATCAGGTCAGTATCTCATCGTTTTTAGCTTCCATGTATTCATATTTTCTTAATTTGTATTTTCCTACTCTTCAGGCTAATGCCTTCTTTCAGTCTTCTATTACTCAAGGCAAAGCCTTGAAGGATGAAAAGAAACTGTTGGCCAAAGAGAATGCAAGAGTGGACAAGGAAGTCAAAGAATGGGAGACAAGAGCCTATGTTGTTGAAGACGAGGCTGCTTCCTACAAAGGGAAGTTCATGGCCTTAGAGAGCAAGACCTAGGCTAGCTACAATGTTGTCATTGATGCCTTCCTTGAGTTCATTGAACAACATGATGAGTAGATGCGCCCTAAGTCCCGTACCGTTGGGTGGAACAAAGCTATTAGTGCGGTTAGTAGGAAACATCCCGGAGTGGTTAACCCGAGCACCTTTCTTAGATCGAACTGGGCTGTTATAGGGGGAGCTGAAGTCACTCATGCCTCCGGCTCTGGCACAAAGACCGTATCTCAGATTTCAGGGTCTTGTTCCAAGGGAACTAATAGAGCTTCTTGCTCCGGCTCTAGAGGAGGAACTCAGTCTATTAGCTTAGATTCTCCCGGAAATGGAAAGGTCCGTCATCCATTGCCTGGTAAGGGATTTCGGAACCAACTTAGTTCTTCATCTTCTTTATCCGACGAAACAGATGATGAAGAAGAAGGGGAAGAAGGGAGCTCCTTTAGCGATGAGTAATTGACTCTCAGTTTCCATGGACTTACACGACTTTCATTGCCATATGAGGATTCTTTATCTAACTTAACTTTTATTTGGGATCCTTCGTGGACTTAAATTTTTATTCAGTTATTTTATGTAACTTAACTTATTGATCCTTCGGGATCTCTTATATATGCAATTTGTTTATTTTCATTCACATATTTCTTTTATTTTCAGTACTTGGTCATCTTAGACTTGCACTCATCGGGTGTTTGGCACATAAATAAAATCACAGAACAAGGAACAAAAACAAACTTCCATTAATAACTTGAAATTGGTTCAACTCTTACATAGAGTGTTATTCTCCTAATCGGGGCAATAAGTCCTGGAATAGTTTCATAGAACCTTATTTATACTTTTCCTAATAAATATGAAGCTGCACCCTACTAGGATAGTCTAAACATAATAAACTTTGAGATTTGAGGCATGCCAAGTGCGAGGCGCCTTGTTTTCGTCCAAGGTTTCCAACTTGTAGGATCCTCGTCCTAACGTCTTCTTGACTCGATACGGCCCTTCCCAATTGGGGGCCAACTTTCCTTTCTGTCCCACTCTAGATGCTTTTATCTTTATGAGAACCAAATCACCTTGTCGAAAGAACCTCTCCTTAACCATTTGGTTGTAATGGAAAGAAGCTCGTTTCTGATGATCTGCATTCTTGGCATTTGCTTCATAAATCAAGTCAAGGGCAAGCCTCATACCTTCTTCATTAGTTTCTGGTTCATAAGATTTAACCCTTGGTGATGCATGAGTAATCTCCAAGGGCACAATTGCTTCGGCTCCGTAAGCCAACAAGAATGGGGTTGCTCTAGTGGTAACTCTACAGGTGGTTCGATATGCCCACAATATAGGTAGTAACTCATCCACCTAAATGTCCTTGAGCATTCGACCATCTTCCTCAGTCCATCAAGGATGATTCGATTGAAGACTTCTGCTTGCCCATTTGCCTTAGGATGGGCAACGGAGGTGAAGTAGAGCTCAATGTCATTATCCTCACAATACTTCTGGAACTCTTCATTGTTGAACTATCATCTATTATCCATAACCAGGATTGTGAAATTTCATATCTGTTTATTACACTTTCCCAAAGGAATTGTGCAACTTGTTTGGTGGTTATCTTGGCCAATGGATTGGCCTCAATCCACTTCGTGAAGTAGTCGATTGCCACTATCAGGAATTTCCATTGCGTTGTTGCAACGAAAAAAGAACCAAGTATGTCCACACCCCATATGGAAAACGGGATTTGGGAGTTAATGGAGATCAACATCTATGGTGGTTGTCTAACTACTGGTGCATCCGCCAACATTTCTGGTCAGTATAATCCTACGGGAGTGATCTTGTGGGCTAGGGCTTTGCCCCCATGTGTTGCCCACATATTCCTTCATGAACTTCCTTAAGTGCTTTCTCTACTTCTTAAGGTCTCAAACACTTCAAGTACGGGATGATAAAAGACCTCTTATACAGAAGGTCTTCGATTAGAGCTTATCTTAATGCTCTCACTGATAGCTTACGTGCCTCCAAGGCATTATCAGGTAGCCAACCAGTTTCAAAGTGAGCTTTGATAGTATTTATCCAGCAACTCTCTACATCAATTAGTGCCACCAACTTTGAATCGACGATCAGGGTCTTCAAGACCTAGAAGTAGATACTTCCGGCATAATTCTCTATCTCAGAAGAGGTAAACTTAGATAAGACATCGGTCTTGAAGTTCTCCTCCCTTGGGATGTGCTCCACATAACACTCGTCAAACTGAGTCATCACAGCTTTCACAATCCTTAAGTACTTTTCCATGGTTTCATCCTTGTCCTCGAATTCACCATTCACTTGCAAGTCTACCAGTATCGAATCTCCACATACCTTGAGGTTCTTGACTCTCAGGATCCTGGCCAAGCCAAAATTGGCTATCAAGGCTTCATACTCACCTTCATTGTTGGTCGTTGGAAAGTCCAACTTCAGAGCATACTCAACTATGAACCCATCGGGACTTTGCAAGACTAGGCCTACACCACTTGATTTTGTTTTTGATGCTCCATCAAAGTAAAGTACCCAATATTCCTTCTGGTCAGGTACAAGTTCTTCATCTTTATTCTAAAAATCATTTCCTTCTTTGGGCACTATATCTCTTGCCCCTCGACTTGTTGGTTGTCAATGGTACATTCAACCACGAAGTTAGCCAATGATTCAAGACTTATACTTGATGTCGAATTCTCCTAAATCGACTACCCACTTGATTAGCCTTCCACTGCTTTCGGGCTGTGCAATATGTTTCTTAGCGCCTGGTCCATTAAGACTTCAATTTTGTGTGCCTGGAAGTACGGGCGTAGCATCCTCGAGGCTATCACCAATGCCAAAGCAAACTTCTCGATGGCAGAGTAGTTCAACTTAGCTCCATGCAAGACCTTGCTCATATAATAGATAGATTTCTAAACCTTTCTCTCTTCTTTAACGAGTATGGCACTCAAAGCTTGCTCAAAAACTACCAAGTACAGATAAAGAGTTTCTCCTAGGCTTGGTTTGGCCAACAACGATTGTTCAAAGGCCTCTTGACTTTCTGGAGTCCATTCAAAATCCTTCACTTTCTTCAATGTTTTGAAGAATGACAAACACTTATCACCGAATTTGGAGATGAATCTCCCTAGGACTGCAATTCTTCGAGTCAATTTTTGAATGTCCTTTATGGAACGAGGTGGTTCCATATCTAGGATTGCCTTGATCTTGTCGGGGTTGGCCTCGATTCCTCGTTTCGAAACCCTGAGACCCAAAAACTTTTCTGATCCAATGCTAAAGGTGCACTTAGCTGGATTCAACATCATCTTGTGGTGCCTCAGCACTTCAAATGCCTCCCTGAGGTGTTCAATATGGTCTGCCTTATGTAGGCTCTTGACTAGCATGTCATTAACATAGACCTCCATGGTTTTCCAATTAGATGGGCAGATATTTTATTCACCAATCGTTGATAAGTGGCTCTTGCATTCTTAAGTCCAAAAACCATAACAAAGTAACAAAAAAACCAAAGTCAGTAATGAATGATACCTTTATGATGTCATCCTTATGCATCTTAATCTGATTGTAGCCACTGAATCCATCCATGAAGCTCAACATCTCATGCCCAACTGTGGCATCTATAAGTGTGTCAATTCTTTATAGAGGAAAACAATTCTTGGGACATGCATCATTCAAATCAGTGAAGTCTATGCACATCCTCCACTTTCCATTGGCTTTGCTGACCATCACGGGGTTAGCCAACCACTTAGGGAACTGAATTTCCTCGATGAACCCAGCTTCTAAAAGCTTGTCCACCTCTTGTTTAATGGCTTCCCACCTCTCTAGAGCAAAATTCCTCTTCTTCTACTTTACTGTCTTCCGTTTAGGATCCACATTCAACTTGTGGCATATAAGTTGGGGAGCGATTCCTTGCACGTCAGCTACCGTCCAAGAAAATACGTTGCTGTTCTCTTGTAGGAATGTGATCAATTTTCCCTTCAAGGGTTCTTTCCATGTCTTTAATAGGAAGGACCTGCCTCTCGACCACATTAGGCCTTAACGCAGTAACATAACAACTTATTGTCATCTTCTGATCACCTTTTTGCTCTCCTACACCATTCCTGGTCGGGAACTTGACCTTTAGATGATAAGTTGAGGCCACAGCCTTGAATGCGTGAAGTCCAGTCCTCCCAAGGATGGCATTGTAGGTGGAGGTTGCTTTGATAACCAAGAAGTTCAATATTTGAGTGGCCTCTCTTGGCTCCTATCCGATAGTTACGGGTAATTGAATTATTTCGTCGACTTTAGATTCTACTCCATTAAATTCGTATATCGGGATATTGGAAGGGGTCAATTGAGAGTTGTTACACCTCATCTTCACAAATACGTCATGGAAGAGGATGTCAACAGAAACTCCATTGTCTATCAAGACTCATCGCTTCACCTCTGAATTTCCAATCACAGGGGTTTTGACCAGCGGGTTATTATGAGGGAACTTCACCCCTTCGAGATTTGAATCGTCAAATGTGATTGCTACTTCAGTCCTTGCACGCTTCGGTGCTTCTCCAACAATGTGCATCACTTCTCGGGCATAAGCCTTCTAAGAGTACCTTGTTGTTCCAGTCGTAGTCGGGCCTCCCGAGATCATGTTGATCACTTGGCCTCGGGGTAGTGGGTTGTGATCTGGATCGTCATCCCTTCTATCATAGTCTCTACTCTGATTACCACCATCTTCACCCTTGATGAACTTACTTAGCTTTCCTCTTTTGATTAAGTACTCCATTTCACTTTGAGTTGTCTACAGTCATAAGTGTCATGACCCACATCTTTGTGAAATTTGTAGTACTGATTCTTGTTCCTCTTCTTGGGATCTCCCTTTAGTGGCTTCGGCCATTGGAAATCCTTATCCTTCTCAATATCCAAGAAGATTTGACTTCTTGGAGTGTTCAACCTTGCATACTCAGTGAACCTTGGTGGTTCTTCTTATGAGTAGAGTCATAGTCTTTGCCAGTTCGGAATTACTTGTCCCTGACATCATACTCTTGCTCCATTTTTCGCTTCTTAGAGTTCACGTTTCCACCACCTACGATCGAGATTTCTGCTTTCTTCAAGCTTTCTTAAGCCTTTATGTACTTACTCGCCCTTTTTTGGAGCTCAGCCATGCTCTCAGCCCTCATGGAGGTGCTTAGCTAACGACATCTAAAAATAGACATTTGATGTCCCATGTTGCAAGGCTATCATAGCAACATTGTTTTCCAAATCAGGGATATTCAACGTCTCCTTGGTGAACTACATAAGATAATCCCTTAAGTTTTCATTCTTTCCCTATACTACATGAATGATGCATAACTTTTTTAATGGACTCTTCCACTAAGGAATTGATTGATGAAAGTCGCGCTCAATTCCCTAAAAGAGCCAATAGCGTTTGGTGGCAGACGGCTATAGCATCTTTGCGTCATGCTCGTAGGATTTGGGGAAATGCCCTACACTTGAGTGCATCGCTTGCTGGTTGCAACAACAATGCGTTTGAGAATATTCTCACGTGATTCGCGGGAACCATTCCATCATAAACTTTTATGGTAGACATCTTAAACTTTCTGAAAATGTTATTCATCATCTTTTCAGTGAAGGAAGGAGTTTGATCAAAAATAAAAAATAATAAGAAAGTACAAATTATAATGACCTTTCTCGATTAATAATGGTCTACAAGATGACCTTCCTAGATTAATAATGGGATTTCCCCTGTACTTGAGCGACCTTGCCTTTGTTTACAAATTATAAGAAAGTACACTATTATTGTTGTTTCTTTAAGGACATCTTTACTGGATTGGTTCCGACGTCTGTAATTACTCAAAAATAAAATATAATTAAAAATTTTTAATGTTTTAGACAATTACTGCGACATGGGAAATTATTTTGTGCTCAAATTTCTAAATTCTAACTTAAGTATCCCTAAAAAGAAGGTGTTAGAACTTGCTCTTAGGGCTAATTATTCGGTTATAACCGAACCGAATTACCGAAATAACCGAAATATCGAATAACTCAAAAATCATAACCGAATTAAGAACCGAAATAATTTCGGTTATTTTACCGAACCGAATTAAATATTTCGGTTAAAACCGAATACCGAAATAAAAAACCGAATTGATATAAATATATATTTAATATATAAATATATGATATAAATATATATTTAATATATAAATATATAATAAAATATATATATATATATATAATATAAATATATGATATAAATATATATTTAGTATATTTATATAAATATATGGTATAAATAAATAAATAAATAAATAAATATATATATATATCAATATATATTTAATATATAAATATATATTTATATTTAATAATTTATATGTATATGATAAAATAAAATATTTATATATTATATATATAATAATTTATATATATTATATATAAATAAAAACCAAATTTAATATTTTTTTTACATATATGATATAAATACATACACACACACACACACACACACATATATATATATATATATATATATATATAATTTTGATTTTTCAATATATTTCGGTTAATTCGGGTTTTTCGATTAATTTGGTAAAATAGCCGAAAAAAATACACAAAAAATCATAACTGAACTAAAACCGAATTATTTTGATTCGGTTAATCGAACCGAATTATTTCGGTTATTTCGGTTTGGTATTCGATTAACCGAACCGAATGCTCAACCCTATTTGCTCTAATGCTCTGTCCCTGCTTCATTTTATTGATAAATTAATAAAGAATTAATTTATTGTTAACCTAATATTTTAATTAATTAACAAAACTTAGAGATATGAGATTTTTAATTTATCAAGATTTTTGAGATAATTAATTTATTTAAATTTAACTATCTCAAAATTCAAAAAAAAAAATTGAATGTGCATGAATCATAATAGGATGTGCAAATATTTTTTTGTGTGAAATGTGGCAATGTACAAAATTTAAATCTTAAATTTTAAAAGATTACGGTAGTTATATAAAAAATTATAAGAGCATCTCCAATGGGGTTGTCTAAAATGATTGGCTAAAATAATAGAAAATATTGATTACGTAAAATTTATTGAACCTGTAAGGTGTTGTGCTTCGATGGTACTGGCTATATTGATTGGCTATATTTTAAAAATAGTATATTATTATTATTTTAAGTTATTATAAATAGAATATATCATTTGAATATGATAAGAGATGATGTAAAATCTTCTTATAGGTCTCTAGAGGTTCGACAAATATAATCAACATCAGGATAGTGACTAAAAATATAGAAAAGGGAAATGCTCCATTGAAGGTGATTTTTTTTACATAATCTTTATAATTTTTATTTATAGCATGTTTTAATTAATTTTAGTTATGACTTCTACATGGTTGGAGATGCTCTAAAAGAAGAATATGCAAAATTGTACCAAAAATTTCTGTTGAGACAATCCTTTCATTTGAGATAATTTTTGATAATGAATTTGAAACTTTTACCACGATTTAAAAACATGTTAGTTCTCATATTTATGGCTTTTCTACAAATTCCCAGTTACTTTATCTTCCCAATAGATCACCATTGCATTGCATCCTTCCTGTTGTAATATTCCAACAGGTTTAATCAAGTCCAGCTTCTTCATGAACAGGACACTAAAAAATATCAGATGTGTTCAAAGTAAAAGTTGTTCTTACAACCAGAATTTTAACAGTTGCTCTTAACTGACAAAACCCACACAATAGAAAAACACACAATTTACTTGCAAAAGCAGGAACTGCTGTCTGCTGCTTCGAATTGGAAACAAATATTTTCTTGTAACAATCTGTCTTATACACTAACAAACATGGAGCCCTTAAGAAAGACATAAGAGCTTTGGTGCCTACAAGGCACTCATCACAGCATAAGTGAATAAAAGGTTTCAAGTTTCATAATGGAACTAATACAAACCTTTTTATTTGATGAAACTACAAACTATAGACTTAGCAAGAAATGTTGAAGTCAGAAGTACAGAAGTGATCATGTTCCAAATTGATCACCAACACAGCTGATGTCCCAGCTCTCAGAAGGAAAAAACCAGCAGTACGGTTTCGAATAACGATCCCAAACAACAGGAAGTTTTCCTAGCAGATTTCCATTCAACTGATAGAAAGAACATAAGTTTGCTGTTTCTGAGTAATTAACACAAACACAGTTACCTGCTCCCCAACCAGTCGTATCAACCACAGCTGAATTGAACCGACTTAAAAACAACGATTTTGGACCCAAGTCACGAACCGGTTTTACATGATCCATCTTCTTATGGTCAATTTCAAATAAAGAATATCGGTACTCTGTAGAATGATGTATAATCGCATAGAGGTTGTAGTCTGAAGCCACCATTTTCACAGACATATTTGACGGATATTGGAAAGGGATGTTGATGTAGAACTTGAAAACAGGATCTGCCTTCGGAATAAATTCTCCAAAAAATGCATTTAAGGTCAGAAAAAAGATTTTGCCATAAAAAATCTTTACATCTGAAATCCTGGCACTTGTATTTGAAAAAGAATATCTCTCCCAACTGCTGGCACCGCTTTCAGATAACAGTAGAAAATTTAGTTTTGAAGAGAAAAGAACCATGAAAGTTTTTGAAAGCCGAGTCGACCGAAAGAGGCGAGCACACAGATCTAAGTAACAAAATCCACCCATATATTCAGGAAGGACAGGAAAACGCAACTCATGTTTTGTCATTAAATTCACAAGCCAAAACCCTAAGTTTCTGTTGGTTGTTATCAAGTAACCACATGACAAACCTAGTAAGTTCTTGCAAGGCAAATCTGGCAGGATTGTTTTGTAACTTTTCTCATCAAACATATTATAGAGAACACAAGATTTTTTAGAATACTTTGGCCGAAGAACAACTAGGGGTTGCTGGTGCTTCATATAACATTTGCGGGAATCAATAGATGCAGACCTCCACAACTTACAGACACTGCTAAATGACATGTAGTCAATGATACTTAATTTTTTTAAGACCGACTCAAGAAGTTCATTCGGGAGATTGTCCCATGTTCCCCAAACTTTGTTACCCAATCTCTTGCAGGTCTTTTTCCGCTTTCTTCCTTGTTTTGCTGTTGGTGGAGCATTCCTTTTAACAAATAGGGAAATGAAGAACTCAATATTAAAACTAAATTAAAAATGCCCAATTGTCCATTCACACATATTATTCTTTTCGAAGTTTATACTTTCTTTTAGAAAATTCAGTAGTTCGTTGTAAACGGAATGAATCCCTTTTAAAGATGTTTCTTAAGGTCAGTGTCATCCTTCGCAAGATTTTTAAAGAACACAAGATAACAAATAGAGGAGAAACTAGTAGGATTTTTCCTTTTACCAGTGGATATCGATCCATAATCAAAAAATAAAGAACAGAAAAATACATTTGACAGATTAAAATTATAAAGATAGCATAGGTCTTGAACTTAAAACACATTAGTTGCGCTAAAAAAATTCTGCAGCTCGACATAACATGATAATAAATTATACTGGAAGCTAATAAATCATACTGCGCTAAAAAAGCAAATCACAGCACAGTTTTATTGTTAAGGCTACCAAGTTCTGAAATTTTATTTAGAAGAAATGGATAAAGTTTGTGAAAACTCGTTGTCCTCCTAAAATGAGAACTTCAAGATTCCCCCACAGCTTGCTTTTTGTAATAAGAGCGTAATGATCTTAATGTACCATCACTAAACATGGGATACCTTTAATACAGCAGTCTAGCTTAGGGTAAGCACCACTGTATGCCTAATGTATACTAAAAGAGAAAGTAGGAAACATATAACTCCAAAGTTTTTAAAGCCCTAATTTTCATAAAAACACATGAGTGGAATGTAAAACTTCAGTTTCTGTGTTAGTTCACTTGGGGGAAACTCCATGTTGTTTTGTTTAAGACTCAGTGGGTTAGTCACCAACATACGAACCCTGGGGGAGACTGTTGAAGAAAGCTATGTTGTGAAGAAGATGTTGAGAGCAGTTCCAGCAAGATTTCTGCAGATAGTTTCAGCGATTGAACAGTTTGGAAAGTTGGAGGAAATGTCCGTAGAGGAGATAGTTGGCTCGTTGAAAGCACATGAAGAGAGGATGCACGGACAAATTGAGAAAGCTCCAGGACAGTTGATGATGACTGAAGAAGAATGGGTGAAACGAGAAGCTAGTGAAGGGAAAAAATTGTTACTCAGAAAAGAGGAGTGGCTCAAAAGATCGAGTAAAGGAGGAACAGAGAGCAGCCATTCAAGAAACACGAGTACTGGGGGATTTCAAGGTGGACGTGGAGGTCATTATAAAGGTCGTGTGAGATGTTTTAATTGTTATGGTTACGGGCATTATGCTGCAGAATGCCGTAAGCCAAAGCGAGAGAAGGATTCAAGGCCTGAAGCTAACCTCACACAAGTCCAAGATGATGAACCAGCGTTGCTATTTACTAAAGCTGATGAATCGAAAGACAAAATGTTGCTGTTCAGTTGAACGAAGGGGACGTGGTACTTGGATAATGGTGCTAGTAATTATATGACGGGGGAGCATGCAAAATTTACAGAACTAGATGAGAAAATAACAGGGCGAGTTAAGTTTGGAGATGGGTCAGCAGTGGAGATTAAAGGAAAGGGATTGATCAACTTCAAGTGCAAGAACGGGGAGGAAATCGTACTTCGAGACGTGTATTACATCCCCACGTTATGCAGCAATATTATTAGCCTTGGACAGCTCTCAGAAAATGGGAAGGTGATTCTTAATTGAGTTTATTTGTGGATCTACGATGAACAGCAGAGGCTTCTCATGAAAGTAAAAAGATCTGATATATAACCGTTTGTATAAAATTGTTTTGGAAACGAGTCAAAGCAAATGCCTGATGTCAAGTGCAGAAGAGACGTCATGGTTGTGGCACTCACACCTTGGCCATGTAAACTTTCAAGCGATGGGACTAATGTCTGATCATCAAATGGTTTATGGCTTGCCCAAGTTCGTTAAACCAGAAGGAGTGTGCACAGGGTGTCTAATGTCGAAGCAAAACAGGAGGCCGTTTCCAAAGCAAACAACGTTTCAGGCGAAGCAATCATTGGAGCTTGTCCATGCGGATTTGTGCGGGCCACTTACTCCGGCAACCTTGGCAGGTAACAAGTACTTTCTACTGCTGGTTGATGATTTTAGTAAAATGATGTGGTTATATATGCTTGCAAACAAAGACGAAGCAATGGGCGCATTCAAAAAATTTAGGATTTTGGTAGAAAAGGAGTCAGAGAAGAAAATAAAGGTGCTAAGAATGGACAGAGGAGGAGAGTTCTGTTCAAAACAATTCTCGACATATTGTGAGGATACTGGTATTGGTAGGCATTATACAGAACCCTACACCCCTCAACAAAATGGGGTCGTGGAACGAAGAAATCGAACCGTGGTGGCAATGGCTCGGAGTTTTTTGAAAGAGAAAGGAATGCCTGCAACACTATGGGGGAAGCAGCTCGACACTCAATATATGTGCTTAATAGGTTGCCCACACGTGCCTTGTCAGGGATGACACCATAAGACGCGTGGACCGGTGAGAAGCCAGACTTGGGTCACTTGAGAATTTTTTGCTGTATGGCGCACATGAAGGTTACGAGCGTGCACACTACAAAGCTCGACGACAGAAGCAAGATGACAGTGCACTTGGGAAAGGAACCTGGAACTAAGGCATGTAGACTCTATGACCCAGAATCTGGAAAAATACAAGTCAGTTGAGATGTCGTATTTGAAGAAAATAAAGCTTGGAATTGGCAAAAAACAGAGGGGAACAACATTGACACTCAGGGTATGTTCACAGTGTTTGGGGGCTTCTCTGATGTGGATACAACTAAGAATTTGCATAACGAAACACTAACCACGCCAAGAAGTAGTGTCAGTGAAGAAGATACATCTACTCTTGAAAACATCATCTGAGTTGGGGGGAAGCAGCGAACCCAGGAAGTTCCGTTTGTTGGGAGACATTTACGATGAAACTCAAGAGATTGAGATCGAGAATGAATTGTTACTGTTGGGAGTTGATGAACCGTTGAACTACAGTCAAGCTAGTGTTGAGAAGGAGTGGGAAAATGCAATGAAAAGTGAAATAGAAGCTATTGAGAAGGACAATACTTGGAAGCTAGTCGAGTTGCCACCTGGTTGCACACCAATTGGGTTAAGGTGGGTGCACAAACTGAAACGAGATGCAAACGGAGATGTGATCAAGCATAAGGCGCGTCTGGAAGCGAAAGGATACGTGCAGAAAAAGGGGATTGATTTCGAGGAGGTATTTGCACCAGTTACGAGATTAGAAACTGTAAGACTATTGTTGGCTTTGGCGGCTAAGAATGGATGGGAAGTTCATCATTTGGACGTTAAGTCAGCTTTCTTGAATGGAGATTTGGAGGAGGTGGTTTACGTTACTCAACCTGAAGGGTTTGTGGTGGAAGGCAAAGCACATATGGTCTATCAGCTAGCGAAAGCTCTTTACAGGTTGAAACAGGCGCCTCGAGCCTGGTACGCAAAATTGAGTAGGTGTCTCGAGCAGCTGGGATTTGCTAAATGCCCCTACGAGCATGCAGTATATACTAGGCGAGAGGGATATGAAGTTCTTATTATAGGTGTTTATGTAGATGACATTCTAGTTACCGGAACTAAGGTGTCTAACATCGATAAGTTCAAGCAACAGATGGGAAAGGAGTTCGAAATGAGTGATCTTGGCAACCTGTCTTACTATCTTGGCATTGAGGTGATTCAAAAGAAGGAGCATATCATACTCAAACAAGCAGCCTACGCACGGAAGTTACTGGAAAAGGCTGGTATGAGTGAGTGTAACCCAGCAAAGTATCCTATGGAAGCAAAGGTACAAATCGGGAGAGATGAGAAGGGAAAACCAATCAATTCGACTTTGTTCAAAAGTCTGGTGGGAGGTCTTAGGTACCTGGTCCATACTCGACCAGATATTGCCTTTTCTGTGGGGATAGTTAGCAGGTTTATGCAACGTCCAACCAATCTTCACTTGAATGCTGTCAAAACGCATTCTTCGGTATGTTAAAGGAACACTTGAGTTTGGTCTGATATATGCTCGAGGTACTGGAAATTACTTGTTGAATGGCTACTCAGACAACGATATGGCTGGTAATGTTGAAGATAGAAGGAGCACAGGTGGAACGGCTTTCTACTTAAACGAGAGTTTAATAACCTGGGTGTCTCAAAAGAAGCGTTGTGTGGCGTTGTCTTCATGCGAAGCAGAGTTTATGGCTGCCACAGCAGCGGCTTGTCAAGGTGTGTGGTTACGGAATCTGCTCACTCAGATTACAGAAATGGGACATGGTCCTGTGGTGATTTATATTGACAACAAGTCCGCAATAGATTTAGCAAGAAATCCAGTTTTTCATGGACGCAGCAAAGACATCGACGTTCGTTATCACTACATTCGTGAGTGCGTGGAATGAGGAGAAATTGTGATTAAGCATGTGTGTACTGAGAATCAACGAGCAGATGTTCTAACCAAAGCCATGGCAACTGTGAAGTTCGAGAGAATGCCGGATCTGTTGGGTATACAGAATGTACAGAAGAAAGTTTAGATTACGGGGGAGTATGTTGGAAGTAATCTAAACTGAGTCTGATTATTGCAGCAAGTCCACGTCAGTAGCAAGGAATAAGTCTTTACTTTGTTTGAGATATTTTAGGAGCGTTTGAACAAGTGGATGTAGTGGAGTTTGAGTAGGAAGTTGTTTCTAGTTTTTAGGAGTAGTTTTCTTTATACCGTTGTATGCATTTCCTTACTTTGTTTTTATCAGAAAGTGAATACAAGTACGCTTTGTGAATTAGTAAAACCCACCTTTGTGGACTTTCTCCACCAACCTTCAAGAATTCTAGATGGGCGGCACCAATTTCGGCCACCGACCGTTGAATTCCGGCCAACCAATCTTGAAGCTTCCGACAGACTTTGTTGAATTAAGAGGGGTGGTAGGTGAGGTTAAGGGCTATAAATAGAAGCTCCTTCAACCCATTTGATTAAGTGAAGTTGGAAGAAAAAGAGAGAGAGACAGTAGAGAGCAGAAGGAGAAGAAGAGTGAATAGTGAGAATACATATATATAAAACATATATATAAATATCTCCTAAATATTAGGGTCTCTCCTTGGTAATATAAAGAGTGTTTTCTCCTACTATAAGAGAGAGTTTTATAAATTGTACTCTCCTTATTAAAGAGAGAAGGTGGTGTAATTCTTTCTCTTAGTGAAACCCTCCTACTTTTGCCTGTGGTTTTTCCCCTTAATTTATTTAAGGGTTTTCCACGTAAAATTTGGTGTCCACTTATTTTCAGTTTTTCTCAATTTTACTTTTCTTGCGAGCCAGCTGCGCCTGATAAATTCCTAACAGTGGCATCAGAGCTATAGGTTGCAGAGTACTATTCACGGATACGGTACTATTCACGGATACGGTACTATTTACGGATACGGTACTATTCACGGATATGATACTATTCACAAATACGGTACTGTTCACGTACTGTGAAATAGTGAAAATCAGTTCAAGTCCAAAAGTCGGAGCATCACTATGGTAGCAAAGTACGATATTGAGAAGTTCAATGGGAGCAATATCTCATTGTGGAAAATGAAGATTAAGGCTATTTTACGGAAGGATAATTGCTTGGAAGCAATTGGAGACAAGCCCACGACAATCACTGATGAAAAGTGGAAAGAGATAGATGGCAATGCAATTGCCAATCTACATTTAGCACTAGCCGATGGGGTATTGTCCAGTGTGGCAGAGAAAAAGACGGCAAAAGAGATATGGGATACTCTAACAAGACTGTACGAGGCCAAGTCACTTCACAATAAGATATTCCTAAAGAGGAGGCTCTACACTCTTCGAATGGCGGAATCCACTTCGGTTACCGACCATGTCAACACCTTAAATACTTTGTTTTCTCAGCTTACTACATTGGGGCATAAAATAGAAGAAATTTAGCGTGCTGAGATCTTACTTCAAAGTCTACCTGACACGTATGATCAACTCATCATCAACCTGACGAACAACATTCTTTCAGACTATCTAGTCTTCGATGATATTGCGGCTGCTGTTTTAGAAGAAGAAAACAGACGCAAAAACAGGGAGGACAGACAGGCAAGTTCCCAGCAAGCAGAAGCTTTGATGGTGACACGAGGGAGATCAACGGAACGTGGCTCCAATGGGAGTCAGAATCGTGGTAGATCGAAGTCAAGAAGCAGGAAAAATATTAAATGCTATAATTGTGGTAAGAAGGGGCACTTCAAGAAGGATTGTTGGAACAAAAAGAAGAACGGAGACCCTGAGTCACCAAATGCTCAAGGGAATGTAGCAAGTTTCTCGGAAAATGCCGAAGTTCTATTTAGCGAGGCAACAACAGATGAAAGTAAAAAGCAGTTCATGAATGTCTGGTTACTAGACTCAGGAGCAACATGGCACATGACATCTCGAAGAGAATGGTTCCATAAATATGAATCAATTCTAGGAGGTGCTGTACGCATGGGAAATGATCATGCTTTAAAGATCGTCGGTATTGGTACTATCAAAATAAAGATGTTTGACGGTACGGTTCGCACTATTCAGAATGTACGGCATGTGAAGGGCTTGAAGAAGAATCTATTGTCTGTAGGGCAAATAGATAGTCTTGGATGCAGGACCCATGTTGAAAATGGGATTATGAAAATTGTAAAAGGAGCACTTGTGATAATGAAGGCAGAAAAGATTGTAGCAAATCTATTCATGCTTGAAGGGGAAACACTATTGGAAGCTAATGCGTGCATTTTGTCAACCAATGAAGAAGAAGAATCAACGATGAAGTGGCATAATAAACTAGGCCACATATCAGAACGGGGGTTGAAGATTCTCTCCGACAGAAAGTTGCTTCCGGGGCTCAAATCAGTAAACTTACCTTTCTGTGAGCATTGTGTTACAAGTAAGCAGCATAGATTGGCTTTTGGAAGATCTGTTGCTAGGAGTAAGCACATCTTAGACTTAATTCATTCTGATGTATGGGAATCATCAAAAATATCACTGGGAGGAGCAAAGTACTTGGTGTCTTTCATTGATGATTATTCCAGGAGATGTTGGGTATATCCAATCAAGAAGAAGTCAGATGTGTTTTCAATCTTTAAAGAATTCAAAGTGCTGGTGGAACTTGAATCTGGAAAAAGGAACAAGTTGATAAGATATATTTTTATATACATTTTAGATAATTTTATTCTCATATTTAATTTCATTTTGCATTGATTTGGATATTTATTTAATTAATTTTGATGTTTTATTTCAGGAGACAAGAATTTCTTAGTTTGGAAGAATTTGGAATTAAAGAGCTATTTTGGAGCTAAAAATGGAAGAAATTCGGATTTATTGAGCTACACCCACTTCCTATAGTATTTAATTCATATCCGGAGTTGTAGGAGTCAGATTTGGACGATCTTACAGTCCACGCGAAACTTGGAAAATTATCTACAATTCAGAGGGATTAAATAAGCAAAAACCCGATTGGAGCAGCTCAAAATCTGAGGAACGAATGCAGTTCCGAATTTTAATGGTCAAAGTCAGCATCTTGGAAAGTTTTTTTTCAAAGACAGCATCTTTATAAGATTTTCAAAAGTCAGAAAATAAAACTACATCAAAGACTTTATAAGATTTTAGAAATCAGAATCTTGAAAGAGTGCAGCATGATTTTTTTTACAAAGACTTCCATGATTGCTTTCATATGTAAATAAAGTCCTATAAATGGACACTGCATTGGATGAAACCAGGAGAACGGAAACACACGGTGAGGAGTAGCTTAGAGGAGTTTAGACAAAAACATACACTGCATGCCACATCTTTTCATTCTATCATTCGGCAAGTTTATTCAAGGAGCTAAGGGCTTGATTTTCTTCTCTTTTATGTACAATTTGGCTTGATTCTCCATTCTATTGTAAATTTGAGGTACTCCTAAATTTTATCTTGTTTATTAATATATGTTTTATATGTCTTGTTTAAATATTTTTGTCGTTTCTATTAATAGCATGTGTGAGTAGTTTATTTCTAGGGTATAAGGGGAAGCCTTGTTTACACCACAATAATGCTTTAATTTTATTAGTTGTTTAACGGATATAAAATAATTCTAATCGATATGTTATAAAATTTAATTTGTGTTATCGGCCGGTATCATTAATTAATTATTTGCGAATAGGAATAATAGATCGAGAGATTTTATTCACTAGAGGCATGCATACGATTAGCGGAATTGAATTTTATTGCGAAAGCATAATTTGATTTCCGAGAGCATTAATGCTTGAAAAAGATTAACAAATGCTCTAATTATTTAAAATCCGTTAAATTACTATATCCGTATAATTTGTTTCGGTGTAAACATGGTGAACCCGGTTGCCCTAGACTTTTAGTTAATCGACTTTAAAATACATTTATTTGCATTATTTAGTTTTATAAAAATTCTTAATAATTGTTAAAATTATAAAATTCGTGACAATTAAATTAAAATCGATAAAACCTGCCTCCCTGTGAACGAACTTAAAAATATACCGCATCAAATTTGGCGCCGCTGCCGGGGAGGCAGTTAGTTTTTATAAATTTTAGTTTTATTGTCCGGGTTTTATAATTTTTAGTTGTAAATTTAATTTTTATGTTTTATGTATTAGAAAAAAAAAATAAAAAATTAAAGTAACAAAAATATTTTAGTTTTATTAAAATCTCAGTATTTGTTTTCTGTGTCTTTCTTTTTCTTCGAATACCCAGTTCCCCTGTTTTAGTTTATTTCGAAGCCCAGCCTTATTTTCTTACTATCTTCTTCAACCTTCCAGCCTCCCTTTCAAACCCAACAACTCCGTTCATCCCCTCCTCCGCTACTCCGCCTGCAAAACACACGTCTCCACACACATCCTTCACTCCGTTGCTCCTTGCTACACGCACAAACACTATCAAGCATCACCACACCTTCTCCCTCGCCTCACTCCAACCATCACCAACATCACACCCACCTCCGTTCTTCATCATCTTCTTCCTTGCTATTCGCACAAACACACAACCGCACAAACACTCTCCCCTGTCCTTCTACCATTCCATCCTCCGGCCAGAGATCAACTCGCCTCCACTTTTTTTTTTTTAACCACCATTCCGTTCTTCTCCGTCACACCCACCACACTCCTCCGCGTCTCCGTCCTTCCGCAATAGCTACAATCCCCCCTTTTTCCAGTTCGAGTTTTGTTTCTGAATTCTAGTTGTTAATTAGCTGCTGTTTGGAGTTGTTTTTGTTGTTAATTTAACTTCGAGTTTGCAGCGTTGCGAGTGTGTTGTTGGGTATTTAGTTAACTGAATTGCTGGGTATTCTTGTTGTTGAGACTGAGTTGCTGTCTGAGTTTTCGGTTGTATCTGTTTGTTGTTGAAATGGTTGTGAGCTTGTTTGCCGGTTGTAGCTATCGAGTTCGTTTTTGAGTTCGCGTATTCCTTGTGTGTGCTAAGTTTCACGGCTGGTTGTTTAAAGTCCGAATTCTGGGTTTTTGCGAGTTGCTGTAACTGTGTCACTGTCCTGTTTGTGGCCTAGTTTTAGTCACTGAGTTGAGGTATTACTGTGATTTGTAAGGAGATTGCCGAGTCTTGTGTCCTTGTTTCATGCCGAGTTTGTCACTAATTCAGTAAATTGCCGAGTTAGTTCGTGGCTGAGTTTAGTTCGTTTTTGTGCCGAGAAATCTGAGTCAACTCGGCTCCGTTTTGAATTTGCTGGAATTTAGTTTTGGTTAATTTAGTTCGTTAATGTTGGTTTGTTGCTGGCTAGTCGGAATTACGAACAAGTCATGCTAAATTTTTGAATTTTCTGTAAATAAAGTTTAATAAAAAAAAAAAAAAAAATTTAAAAAAAATACATATTTTATATTTTGTTAAATTTTTAATTAGTCTATTTTTCCATTGTCTCATTGGAACTTTGGTTCCAACTGAGATCTATTTTACTGCTTTTCTTGTTTTTGTTGTTGATGCACAGGTATACAGAAGACGAAATTACAACTCCTGATTCTACTCGGGATCTTGATTCTGGAATACCTCTGCAACAATATATCGATAAACAGAGGAATAAAACGCAGCGAAAGATCAATTTCTCAGAGATTAAAATGGCCGACCCTCCTGTTAAATCTTTGAAGAACTATTCACAGCCCTCTCCGAGTGGGGTACCTACTGGCCTTACTATGCCAGCGATTCAAGCAGCAAATTTCGAGATCAAGCCTGCTTTGCTCACTATGATCCAACAGAATCAATTTGCCGGGCTTACCTCTGAAGACCCTACAAATCATCTGCAACGGTTTCAACAGCTCTGTTCTACAATTAAACATCAGGGAGTCACTCCAGACCAGTTGAAAGTCATGTTGTTCGGTTTCTCTCTTCGTGATAAAGCTCAAAAATGGTTGAATGATATTAACTTGACCGAGTGGGATGAGATTGCTCAAGCTTTCTTAACTGAGTTCTTCCCTTCTAACAGAACCGACGATTTGATCGACAAGATGATGGGTTTTAAGCAAGATTATGGTGAATCTCTTCGGGATGCTTGGGACAGATTTAAGGATTATCAACGTGCATGCCCTCACCATGGTCTTGAGAAGTGGTTTCTGCTTAAACGCTTCTACAATGGTCTTGATCCTGAAACAAAAGGGATGGTTGATAACGCTGCAGGTGGCGTATTTTTAGACAAAGGAGTTGATGATGCACATGCCTTTCTTTCAAATTTGGCCGCCAATCACTTCAGTAACCCGAGAGCAGCCAAGAAAGGGGGTAAACTTGAAGTGGATGCATATTCTCTATTATCATCTCAACTCGCTGCATTGACTCAGGAGATCCACTCATTGAAGACATCTCAGTCCTCTACTCAACCTATGAGTATCAATGCATTGTCATCCATGGCTCCTAGGAATTATCCTATTTGTGAAGTCTGTGGCATCCAAGGCCACTATGGTAACGATTGCCAATACAATGCTCAAAATTCACAAAATTTTCAGATGGAGCAAGCAAATGTTTTCCAACAGAGACAGCAGTACAATCCTGGTTGGAAAGATCATCCGAACTTCTCATATAGGAACAACAACGCTCAGAATTCAAGTGTTCCTAATCAGCAGCAATATCAGCAGTCATACCAGCCTCCTCCACAGCAGCAGTATAGGCCTCCTCAAGGACCTATGAATCCCCCTGGATTCCAGAGGCCTCCTAAGAATTATACTCCTCAGGCGAATCAAGCTGCACAGGCTGATAATCAAGGTGACATGATGAAGATATTGTTACAAATGCAAAAGAATATGGAGGATACCAACAGAAAAATGAACCAGATGGAGATTCATAATAAGATGCTGGAAACTCAGATTGCTCAAATGGCTAGTTCTTCGTCTTCAAGACAACAAGGCTCTTTACCCGCACAACCAACTCAGCCAAAGGAAAACGTGAATGCCATTACTCTTAGGAGTGGTCGTACATATGATGCTCCTCCAATGCCTACTGACGATGTTCCTACTGAGAAAGAAAAAGAGAATGCTGAGGAAGACAAGGCAGAGAAAATTGTTGAAGACACAAATGAAGGTGAAACTGAGGAAAGCAAGGAAAAGGACAAAGAGAAGATTGCAGTTACCCCTCCACCATTTGTGCCAAAGCTCCCATTCCCTAGCAGGATGAACATAACTAAGGTGGACCAGCAGTTTGGTAAGTTCATGACACTTGTCAAGAACCTTGAGGTAACAGTTCCATTCACTGATTTAATTTCTCAAGTTCCATCATATGCAAAGTTTCTTAAGGATATTCTCACTAAGAAAAGGTCCTTTGGTGAGGTAGAGACAGTAGCTTTTACTGAGGAATGTAGTGCTGTTTTACAGAATAAGTCTCCACCTAAGCTTAAAGATCCTGGTAGTTTTTCAATCCCGTGTCATTTAGGTGCATTGTTCATTGATAGAGCTTTATGTGATTTAGGCGCTAGCGTCTCAGTCATGCCTCTCTCGGTTTTTCAAAAACTAAATATGGGAGAATTAAAATGTACACAGATGACTTTGCAAATGGCAGACCGTTCGATAAAATATCCCCTTGGAATTTTAGAGGATGTGCCTGTTAGGGTTGGAAAATTCTATATTCCTGTAGACTTTGTAGTTCTAGATATGGAAGAGGACAGCCAAATACCTATTATTTTAGGTAGACCATTTCTCTGTACTGCAGGTGCTATAATTGATGTTAAAAGTGGGACTCTCACATTGAGCGTTGGTGATGATAAAATTACTTTTACTCTAACCTCTGCTCTTAAATCCCCTTTGCTTGAGAATACTTGCTGCAGGATTGATGTTGTAGATGAAATTGTCCAAGATGAAACACCTCAGATTTTATTGAATGATGCATTGGAAGCAGTGCTCATGCTTGAAGCTTCAGAAGGAGAAGGACATGCTGAAGTCGATTCATTGGTTCTTGAGTTGGATGGTGCAGCTGATCCGAATTATGAGGTAACCAATACTGTCACTTCTTGTGGTGAACCTCAGGTAAACAAGTTAGAGCTAAAGCCTTTGCCATCTAATCTGAAATATGTGTTTCTTGATGATGAAAAGACTTGTCCTGTGATTGTTAGCTCTAGTCTTGATGATGACCAGGTTTTTAAGCTTCTCACTGTTTTGCGTGCGCATAGAAAAGCTATTGGGTATAGTATTGATGATCTTACAGGAATTAGCCCAGACCTTTGCATGCATAGAATTCACTTAGATGATGACCATAAGCCTTGCATACAGGGACAACGTCGCTTGAACCCTAACATGCAAGAGGTTGTTAAAAAAGAAGTTCTGAAGTTGTTAGATGCGGGCATCATTTACCCAATTTCTGATTCTAAATGGGTAAGCCCAGTTCAGGTAGTCCCTAAGAAAGGAGGAACAACGGTAATTAAGAATGATAAAGATGAATTAATTCCCACTCGAATTGTCACCGATTGGTGAATGTGCATTGATTACCGTAAGTTAAACACTGCTACTAGAAAAGACCATTACCCTCTCCCTTTCATTGATCAGATGTTAGAAAGACTTGCTAAGCATAAGTACTTTTGCTATTTAGACGGATATTCAGGGTTCTTTCAGATCCCTATACATCCTGATGATCAAGAAAAGACTACATTTACCTACCCATATGGTACTTTTGCATATCGTAGAGTGCCTTTTGGTTTGTGCAATGCCCCTGCTACTTTTCAGCGTTGCATGACTGCCATATTTTCTGATTTCATAGAGTCTATCATGGAAGTATTTATGGATGATTTCAGTGTTTATGGGTCTGATTTTGATGTATGTCTGCATAATCTCTCTAAAGTGCTTAAACGTTGTGAAGAGGTGAATTTGGTTTTGAATTGGGAAAAGTGCCACTTCATGGTCAATGAAGGAGTGGTACTTGGTCATTTGATTTCTGAACGTGGCATCCAGGTTGACAAAGCAAAAATTGAGGTGATTGAGAAGCTTCCTCCTCCTGTTAATGTCAAGGGAGTGAGGAGTTTCCTTGGTCATGCGGGTTTTTATCGTCGTTTTATAAAAGATTTTTCCAAAATTGCAAAACCCCTCACTCAATTGTTGCTTAAGGATGCCACCTTTGTGTTTACTAACGCTTGTTTGGAGTCTTTTAACAGGATTAAGGAAGCTTTGATAAGTGCACCAATCATTCAATCTCCAGATTGGAATCTTCCATTTGAAATCATGTGTGATGCAAGTGATTATGCAGTTGGAGCAGTTCTCGGTCAAAGGAAAGACAAGGTATTGCACGCCATCTACTATGCAAGTAAAACCTTGGATGAAGCTCAGGTTAATTATGCTACGACTGAGAAAGAACTTCTAGCTGTGGTCTACGCTCTTGACAAATTTCGAGCCTATCTCATTGGCTCCAAAGTCATTGTTCACACTGATCATTCGGCACTTAAATATTTGCTAGCCAAGAAAGAAGCAAAGCCAAGGCTTATTCGTTGGATTCTGTTACTCCAAGAATTTGACTTGGAAATCAAAGACAAGAAGGGTGCTGAGAATGTGGTTGCGGATCATCTTTCACGGTTGCATTTCAAATCTGACATTGCGTCAAGTACTCCTATTGACGATTCTTTTCCAGATGATCACCTGTTTTCGGTTGCTACTCAAACTCCATGGTATGCAGATTTTGCAAATTTCTGTGTTAGTGGATCTCACCCTCCAGAATTGACTTATCAGCAAAGAAAGAGGTTTTATCACGATGCTAAACAATATTTTTGGGATGACCCTTTCTTGTATCGAAAGTGTGCTGATGGAATCTTTCGTAGATGTGTCCCTGAGTTCGAAGTACCTGACATTCTCAAGCATTGTCATTCTCTCGCATGTGGAGGCCACCATGGTCCTTCTAAAACTGCTGCTAAGGTAATGCAATCTGGTTTCTTTTGGCCCTCTCTATTTAAGGATGCTCGTGCTTTCTGTTTGGCGTGTGATGCATGTCAAAGGACGGGTAATATTTCTAAACGTCATGAGATGCCTCAAACTGGTATTCTTGAGGTCGAGATATTCGACGTATGGGGTGTTGATTTTATGGGACCCTTCCCAAGTTCTTGTGGGTTGAGATACATTCTTGTTGCTGTCGATTATGTGTCCAAATGGGTTGAAGCTGTTGGATCAGTAACCAATGATTCCAAGGTTGTTATGAAGCTCTTTAAAAATATCATCTTCCCTCGTTTTGGAGTTCCTAGAACAGTGATAAGTGACGGTGGTTCTCATTTTCGCCATCGCCAGTTTGAAACTTTGCTAAAGAAATATGGCGTTACTCACAAGGTTGCTCTTGCATATCACCCCCAAACGAGTGGTCAAGTGGAGGTTTCTAACCGCCAAATCAAAAGTATTTTGGAGAAGATGGTTGCAAAGTCAAGGAAAGATTGGTACTTGAAGCTAGATGATGCTTTGTGGGCTTATCGTACGGCATACAAAACACCTATAGGAACCACTCCTTATCGATTGGTTTATGGTAAAGCATGTCACTTGCCAGTGGAATTGGAGCATCGCGCCTTTTGGGCTATCAAAGAACTCAACATGGATTTGAAGGCTGCGGGACAAGCGAGACTTCTTCAACTTAATGAGTTAGATGAGCTTCGATTTGATGCTTATGATAATTCTCGGCTTTACAAGGAAAGAACGAAGAAGATACATGATAAGATGATTCAGAGAAGAGACTTTCAGGTTGGTGACAAGGTATTGTTGTTCAATTCCAGACTTCGACTTTTTCCAGGGAAGCTCAAATCAAGATGGTCCGGACCTTTTACTGTCACCGATGTCAAATTTTATGGTGCTATTGAAGTTATGGGACGAGATGGAACAAAATTTAAGGTCAACGGTCAACGCCTTAAATTATATGTGGATGGTGCATTCGTAGGGAAGATGGAAGTGATTTATCTTGACAACCCCTCCACGGAGATCTGAACCAGCTGAGTCGAGCCAACGACGTTAAACAAAAGCGCTTCTTGGGAGGCAACCCATGGATCATGCTTCTGCAAAGGGGAGTTCTTCTTTCCTTTCGTTTTATATATTGTTGATTTCTTTGGTTAGTTAATGAGTCATTGAGGACATTGACTCGCTTAAGTGTGGGGAGGTGTTCTCGGTGTTCTCAACGTAGCGTATATAAAAAAAAATATATATATTTAAAAATCCAAAAAAATTAAAAAATTTGAAAAATGCCAAAAATAATTCTAGTCATGTGAAGATTACTTGTGAAAATGCACCCATGCATGTTTAGGAATCTTGTGTTTATGGATGCTTTTGATTAAGAAGTGATATGTGATGTTCTTGTGCACACACGTACGCTAGCAAGTAAAAACTAGTAAACTTATTGAATGTGCTAAATGATTAGAATGCCATGAATATGTGCAAGGTAATTTGGTCTATATGCTTTGAGTACAAGTAGGTGCATTAGAAAGACTGTTATTTGGGATTGATTATGCTTTGTCACACCAAGTGAGTTTTGAGCCTATATGCATATCTTTTGCATGATTTTTCGTTTGCTTGAGTGTCCACTTGTCGTTTGCATTGCTAGCACTTGCTTGAGATCTTTCTTGAGATGCATGACATTAATTGATGATAACATGATAAAGGCAATAGGATAACCTCATATTTCCTATATATCCAAACCATTATACATGATCCATTAGTTAACCCTTTAAGCCTAATCTTGTTCTTTCGGTGACACACCATGTACTTGCCATATATCCTTTTTATTGTATTAGCCTTACATTAATTTTGATCCCAATTGTCAAAGGCTAGTATTGTGCTTAAGGGAGTGATAAGGTGTGCATAAAAAGGGGGTTTTTATTAATGATCATAACTTTGGGGGAATATTTGGGGTTTGTTTCATAGCTTGTTAGTCGAAGTTTGAAATCATATTTATGGGATCATTTTTCTTGCTATTGCTTAGCTCTCTTGAAAAAAAAAAAGAGAGAAAAGAAAAAAATAAATAAATACGAGAGCATAATTATTCTTTGTGATCCTACTTTGATTCGACTAGTCAAGTTGTTTATAAATAAAAGCTCAAGTGTGGGGAAGTATTTATAGGTTTCAATAATTATGGGAGAACTTCAATGTCAGGTACTAGCTTTTGACTTAACCTTCTTTGGCTTTCTTAACATACCTTATCCCTAGCCCCGTTGCAACCTTAACAAAGACCTTTTGATTGTCATCGATGATGTATGTTGCGTTAAAGGTTAGATTGATACCAAGGACGAAGCATGTTTATGATATTGTTGGAGTTGAGTGATACACTTACCCTTTGTTTTGAGTGAATATTTTTGTGAGTGAACGGTGAGTTGTTGCTTTTGCATAGGATATCCCAGGTCGTGTCTTAAAGATGTGCTCTTGTGTGCTTAGCATGTTTACCAACTTATTCTTACATTTGACATGAATTTCTATGATCTTATGCATCTTCTTTGAGTACGCTATGTGGATACTTGCACTTTAGGCACCAAGGCATTGCATTTTCATTCTGATTCTTAAGCCGATTTCGCATGAGAGGACGGGTGTGTGTGGTGTTGTGTTGATGTGTGGTCTTTTGCATGAGCTAGATGAATTTTGTGGGTATATTCACTATAAACCTTCACGAGACAACACTCGTCCTACTAGGGCTGCCTAGGGGTTTAACGGCTTGTTGCATATGCTCAATGCAATCGTGTCATCTACGAAAGTGATAAGTTAGGATTTAGTTTTTATTTCGCTTATTTGCCCGAGGACGTGCAAATGCTTAGTGTGGGGATATTTGATAAGATATATTTTTATATACATTTTAGATAATTTTATTCCCATATTTAATTTCATTTTGCATTGATTTGGATATTTATTTAATTAATTTTGATGTTTTATTTCAGGAGACAAGAATTTCTTAGTTTGGAAGAATTTGGAATTAAAGAGCTATTTTGGAGCTAAAAATGGAAGAAATTCGGATTTATTGAGCTACACCCACTTCCTATAGTATTTAATTCATATCCGGAGTTGTAGGAGTCAGATTTGGACGATCTTACAGCCCACGCGAAACTTGGAAAATTATCTACAATTCAGAGGGATTAAATAAGCAAAAACCCGATTGGAGCAGCTCAAAATCTGAGGAACGAATGCAGTTCCAAATTTTAATGGTCAAAGTCAGCATCTTGGAAAGTTTTTTTTCAAAGACAGCATCTTTATAAGATTTTCAAAAGTCAGAAAATAAAACTACATCAAAGACTTTATAAGATTTTAGAAATCAGAATCTTGAAAGAGTGCAGCATGATTTTTTTTACAAAGACTTCCATGATTGCTTTCATATGTAAATAAAGTCCTATAAATGGACACTGCATTGGATGAAACCAGGAGAACGGAAACACACGGTGAGGAGTAGCTTAGAGGAGTTTAGACAAAAACATACACTGCATGCCACATCTTTTCATTCTATCATTCGGCAAGTTTATTCAAGGAGCTAAGGGCTTGATTTTCTTCTCTTTTATGTACAATTTGGCTTGATTCTCCATTCTATTGTAAATTTGAGGTACTCCTAAATTTTATCTTGTTTATTAATATATGTTTTATATGTCTTGTTTAAATATTTTTGTCGTTTCTATTAATAGCATGTGTGAGTAGTTTATTTCTAGGGTATAAGGGGAAGCCTTGTTTACACCACAATAATGCTTTAATTTTATTAGTTGTTTAACGGATATAAAATAATTCTAATCGATATGTTATAAAATTTAATTTGTGTTATCGGCCGGTATCATTAATTAATTATTTGCGAATAGGAATAATAGATCGAGAGATTTTATTCACTAGAGGCATGCATACGATTAGCGGAATTGAATTTTATTGCGAAAGCATAATTTGATTTCCGAGAGCATTAATGCTTGAAAAAGATTAACAAATGCTCTAATTATTTAAAATCCGTTAAATTACTATATCCGTATAATTTGTTTCGGTGTAAACATGGTGAACCCGGTTGCCCTAGACTTTTAGTTAATCGACTTTAAAATACATTTATTCGCATTATTTAGTTTTATAAAAATTCTTAATAATTGTTAAAATTATAAAATTCGTGACAATTAAATTAAAATCGATAAAACCTGCCTCCCTGTGAACGAACTTAAAAATATACCGCATCACAAGTGTTTGAGGACAGATAATGGAGGAGAGTACACAGATGGTGAGTTTCTTGCTCTTTGTAAGCGAGAAGGTATCAAACGGCAGTTCACAGTTGCATACACTCCACAGCAAAATGGAGTAGCAGAGCGGATGAACAGAACTCTTGCAGAACGAATGAGAGCTATGTTAAGAACTGCGAGTCTACCTAACTCTTTTTGGGCAGAAGCAGCTATGACCGCCTGTTATATTATAAATCGGTCGCCATCAACTGTAATTAACTTAAAGACGCCGATGGAAATGTGGACTGGTAAGCCAGCAGATTACTCTTCTTTACATTCTTTTGGATGTCCGGCATATGTAATGTATAATTCCCAAGAAAGAACAAAATTGGATCCAAAATCCAGGAAGTGTATATTCTTAGGGTATGCTGAAGGAATAAAGGGGTATCGCCTATGGGATCCCACTACCCATAAGCTCATTATCAGCAGGGATGTGATTTTTGTAGAAAATCAATTACAACTTAAAGAAGAAAATGATAGCACGACAAAGAAAAGTTCAGAGACTACAACTGTACACGTGGAAAATAATCTAGAAGAAGAAGCATTAAATTCTTCTGAATCAGAATCAGAGCATGAGACAAACGAACCAGTCGAGTCTGAGGAAGTTCGCCGGTCTACTCGTGGAAGAAGGCCACCAGCTTGGCACTCAGAGTATGTTACAGAGAGCAATATTGCATACTGTCTTTTAACTGAGGACGGAGAACCTTCAAATATTCATGAAGCTTCTAACAGCCCAGATGCATCCATGTGGAAGACAGCAATGCAAGAAGAAATCGAAGCTCTACACAAGAACAAGACTTGGGAGCTCATACCATTACCACCTGGAAGAAAAGCCATTGGTAATAAATGGGTCTACAAGATCAAGCGGGATAGCAATGATCAAGTAGAACGGTATCGTGCAAGATTGGTAGTAAAAGGATATGCTCAGAAAGAAGGCATTGATTTTAATGAGATATTTTCTCCGGTAGTACGACTTACAACAATCAGAATAGTCCTGGCTATGTGTGCTACATTGGATTTACATTTGGAGCAATTGGATGTAAAAACTGCATTTCTTCATGGTGATCTCGAAGCGGAAATTTATATGCTCCAACCAGAAGGTTTTGCTGAAAAAGGCAAAGAGAACTTGGTTTGCAGATTGATCAAATCTCTATACGGTCTCAAACAGGCGCCGAGGTGTTGGTACAAGAGATTTGATTCCTTCATCATGAGCCTTGAATACAACAGACTTAGTGCAGAGCATTGTACGTACTACAAAAGGTTTGAAGAGGATAATGACTTTATCATTCTATTGTTGTATGTGGATGACATGTTGATAGCAGGCCCCAACAAAGATCGAATCCAAGAATTAAAGGCACAGTTAGCTAGGGAGTTTGAAATGAAGGACCTTGGACCAGCAAACAAGATTCTAGGGATGCAAATTCACCGAGACAAAAATAATAGGAAGATTTGGCTATCTCAAGAAAATTACTTAAACAAGATCTTGCGTCGCTTCAACATGCAAGATTGTAAGCCAATTTCTACCCCACTTCCTGTTAATTTCAAGTTATCCTCAAGTATGTCACCTAGCAATGAAGCAGAGAGGAGGGAGATGTCTCGAGTACCGTATGCATCAGTAGTGGGAAGTTTGATGTTCGCCATGATATGTACAAGACCAGATATTGCACAAGCAGTGGGAGCGGTTAGTCGGTATATGGCAAATCCTGGTAGAGAGCATTGGAATACAGTAAAGAGAATTCTGAGATACATCAAAGGAACCTCAAATGTTGCATTATGTTATGGAGGATCAGAATTGACCATCAGAGGTTATGTGGATTCAGATTTTGCAGGAGATCTCGACAAAAGTAAATCCACTACAGGTTATGTGTATACACTTGCAGGAGGAGCTGTAAGCTGGATGTCTAAACTACAGAGGGTTGTGGCTTTATCTACAACAGAAGCAGAATACATGGCAGCTACACAAGCTTGCAAGGAATCAATCTGGATACAAAGGTTATTGGAGGAACTTGGGCACAAACAAGAAAAGATCGTTCTGTTTTGTGACAGTCAAAGTGCTTTGTACATTGCAAAGAATCCAGCCTTTCATTCACGGACGAAGCACATAAGGGTACAATACCATTTTGTACGAGAAGTAGTGGAAGAAGGAACTGTGGATATGCAAAAGATTCACACTAATGAGAACCTAACAGATGTTATGACCAAGCCGGTCAATACAGACAAATTCATACAGTGCCGATCCTCCATCGGCCTGACAGAAACATAAGCAGCATGATATTGGCAAGAGAGGAAGGGTTGAAGATTGACCACAAAGTGGTTTTAAGTGGGAGAATGTGAATTAGTAAAACCCACCTTTGTGGACTTTCTCCACCAACCTTCAAGAATTCTAGATGGGCGGCACCAATTTCGGCCACCGACCGTTGAATTCCGGCCAACCAATCTTGAAGCTTCCGACAAACTTTGTTGAATTAAGAGGGGTGGTAGGTGAGGTTAAGGGCTATAAATAGAAGCTCCTTCAACCCATTTGATTAAGTGAAGTTGGAAGAAAAAGAGAGAGAGACAGTAGAGAGCAGAAGGAGAAAAAGAGTGAATAGTGAGAATACATATATATAAAACATATATATAAATATCTCCTAAATATTAGGGTCTCTCCTTGGTAATATAAAGAGTGTTTTCTCCTACTATAAGAGAGAGTTTTATAAATTGTACTCTCCTTATTAAAGAGAGAAGGTGGTGTAATTCTTTCTCTTAGTGAAACCCTCCTACTTTTGCCTGTGGTTTTTCCCCTTAATTTATTTAAGGGTTTTCCACGTAAAATTTGGTGTCCACTTATTTCCAGTTTTTCTCAATTTTACTTTTCTTGCGAGCCAGCTGCGCCTGATAAATTCCTAACACGCTTGAGTTCCAGTTTGTGGGCTTTATCTGATTCATATACAATTTTAGTTGTGTGTGTACTAATCATCTGCAATTCTAAAACCAATATTATTCACATAGAATTCAAGCAACACTCAATTGTGTTTATTTCCAAGGATGCCTATGGTTTGATTTGCTGGATATTAATTACTTCTTGGGACTTGTAGCCTTACTATTAATTGAGTGCAAGGTTCAGTCTCCCACACTATTGTTTCTCCGAAACTTCAAGATACAGATCACAAAATTGATATAGAGAACATTCAAAGCAAAGTTACCTGAAAAATTCCGCTAAGAAGCATCCTGCAAGAATATCAACAACTCGCATCGTAATATTATAACGGAATGCCTTTTCCATTCCACCCAAGGCGAAGGCAGTGTTAGAGTAGGTGTACATGAAGACAAGAATAATACATTGCCAAGAATGTATTTGATGATGATTGAAGAAAGGGCAATACCTTGCCAAAACCAAGAATGTTTCCATACCTTGCTCACTCCACAATCTATCCTATTTAGATTGCTATATAAACATGTATTGTGCCATTGTAATGAGCATCGAAGATTATCCAACATTAATACAATGTAGACTATTGTGTTATCTCTCTTTAGTCTAGTATAGTTATTATCTGTATTATATAAAACTATACAATTATATTCTATTATGGTATCAGAGCTAGGAGGGAGCATCAAGGGCCTCACAGCCCTCCCTTCGATCTTGCTCAGTTTTTTATTATTATTTTTTTTTCGCTTCCGCACAAGGCACTACATGGAGCAAAGGACAAACGCATCATTTCGGAAATCACCGACATCATATTCATCATCTTTTCAACAATAACAGCCCCATACAATAGCCCAACATCAATCAAGTCTCCATTCTTAGAGAGACTAATGAAGCAAAATCTGCATCTTCTACAAATTTCTGAAAATTTCTGCAGTTTTCTACATCTTCTGAAAATTCTGCATTTCTTGAAATGCGCAAGCAACATCAATTCTCGACCACATCGAAAGCTACAATTCAAGCGGCTGTTCTTGTTTAGCTTAGAAACCGATGCCGGAAGCCCAGAGCCAGAGCCAAAAGAGCCAGAGCCAAGAGCCAAAGAGCACGAGTCAAGAGCAATCAAATTCAAGTCCGCAAAAGTTAATGCTAGAGAGGGTCATTTCTTCTTGTTACTACTGCGTCCATGTTACTTTCAAGCATCCGGTTGATCCGGGAGCGATATTAATGGCGTCTTCATCGTCTTCGCTCAAGCAACATTTGAAAAGTTGCTATATTTCTTCTCTCTTCCTCTTGCTATATTGCTTCTCCCATATGGCTATTTTGACTGTTATGTCCGTTCTGTGTATCTTCAAGTTGCACGTTACCGTTTCTCTCCCACGTCCAACTTGAGGGGGAATGTTAGAGTAGGTGTACATGAAGACAAGAATAATACATTGCCAAGAATGTATTTGATGATGATTGAAGAAAGGGCAATACCTTGCCAAAACCAAGAATGTTTCCATACCTTGCTCACTCCACAATCTATCCTATTTAGATTGCTATATAAACATGTATTGTGCCATTGTAATGAGCATCGAAGATTATCCAACATTAATACAATGTAGACTATTGTGTTATCTCTCTTTAGTCTAGTATAGTTATTATCTGTATTATATAAAACTATACAATTATATTCTATTAGGCAGGTCTCCCAACCACTTCCATGCTGCCGTCGTTGAGAAAATGAGCTAATTCTCAAGCTCTTGTTCTTCTTGATAATCACAGAATGGTCAGACTGGAAATAACCACAAAATAGTAAGATTGGAAATATTTGAGGTTTCCTCGCGCTTGTTTCTGACAATAACTGCTCCTGTTAAAGTTTGTAAATTTATTTCAAGTTAAAAGGATATGTACAGAAAACAAAATCTGGAACATCCATATAAAAAATTAAAAATTGATCGCAATATTTATAGATTTGCTTGATCTCCCAGAGAAATCATCTACTAACCTATCTTTTGACAGAATAAAAACATTTTCTTTGTTTTGGGCTTGCCTTTGTCACTAGCATCACAAACATAAATTTAAGCTCATGACAGCTAAGAAGTATGATTTGAGGGTCAGAAGAAAATTCAGAAGGCCAAAAATTGCTACTTCTATGTAGTTGTCTCTCTATCAGGTTGCTGTACAAGACACATACTACCTAGATAATTTAACACATGAAAAAGAGATTTTACAAAGTAGGATATATATATATCAGAATGTCAAAGTTACGTTACTTCCCAAAATCTCTTTACAACATAACTGGTGTTTAGTTGCTTCTTAAAAGTAAATATATTTACATCAAATAAAAGGTGCACATGCTACAAATGCTGTCTGGTTCCCCAGGTGCGTTCATGCATGTTTGTGACTGTCTATAAATTGCCCACTGACTGTCACAGACTAATGAAACGAGGCAACACTTAATATGTCAAGTCTCTGGACTAAGGAAAACCATTATGTATCAGGAAAAAAAAATCATAATGGGCCTTTGAGCCAATATTACAGAGGTACATCCCTGCTACCTGTCTGAGACTCACCCAGTGAAATGGTCAATCAGCTACAATTGCTCCTAAAGAGATATCCTAAATGCCTCAACTCAAACAAAGAACACAGACTCATTCTCTGGTCAAAAGAAACTACTAACGGACTTCTTCACAAAATTACAGGTTACAACATATAGAATCAGTTAACTAGTTGAAAGAAAATAGGTGCTGCTATTAATAAGCCCAAAATGGCCATTTATTTAGCACACTTGAAAGCTTGGCAGGACACCTAGGCTGCAACGCCTGCTAACTAAAACGACCACCAACAAATTCCCCAAAGTGGATTAAACAGGTTCCTCCGCTAACACAAGTAACACTGATTTCACACCAAGCAAAGACAGAAAAGAACACTCTGGTATTTACAAAAAGCGTCTCTTTGGTAGTAAAAAATGTTGCATCTCACTGATGCATTATAATTTCATATCAACTTCACAATTATGAATTCTTACTTCTTAGTACACAGGTGATGCAATGAAAAGAGAAGTATCACTAGAGGATTAACGACTTTGTTCTAAATCACACTACTATGAAGGAAATTCTTCTTTACAAGTTTACATGCCAGGAAAGTAACAGAGGGAAGAACAAAGAAGAAGAAAAGATCATCAAATTGTTCTTATACTGCTAAAGCATTTTCTATAAGCAACCTACGCTAATTTTTTCTTGTACTAAATCATGTTCCTTCATATTTATCAGTAAATGTATGGAATCCATATCATGATTCACTACTTTTTTTTTTCTAAATATTACGATTGACTATATATTTACAAGTTTCAGATTTTACAGTTATCAGCAATTTTTTTTAAGAATTAAGATACAGAAAGCTTGATATCATAAAGACCAGGAATTGCAGAAGGTAACACAATAATATTAAGATAATGATATGCATTAGATTCTGACAGAAACAAAAATAAAGGTGGTATGCAGGGAAACAACCAATTAAACTGATCAGAAGATTTATAACAACTTAACAGAACAATAAATGAATTACCATACTCACTTCCAAGCTTGCAAATTCAATCAATATACTTATTGAATTGCATCAATGCAAGTGAAGTACTAAAATTTTATAATTAAAGCAATCAAGATAAGACATGGCCTGCTAACAATTTCACTTTATCAATTCATTCCTTTACTTGTCATGGAATAAGACCAGACTGAACTAGCATCTAGTTGGGATGTCCAGCGAAACAAGAAATTAATATCACTCAAGTAAAGCAAATGTACAATCCTCTAAAAGGAAGAATTTCTTGTTGGAGATCTGATAGTGACTGGCATAAACTGAACAGAAATGACAGTGAAACTCTCCAAAATAACTCAAAAGAAATTACCCTTGTTCGACGCAAATCGCCCCCTGATGTGCTCCCAAAATTCCTCGAAGAATAATGAGCCCTAGGGTGACATTTGCTGATATATGGAGGAGTGGACAGTCGGGATAAGGTGTCGGGTTGGCGAGATTACACCAGATGGTGACACATGTTGGGACAGCTGTACCCCACTATCGATCATTCGAGGTGGGCCGGATCAAGAGCACTACCCCCGAGGCCTATTACTCGACCAATGATAGGATAATGCTGATGGACTAATAGATCTTTCCCAAAGCCCATGATCCATATATTAACTTAGTCAGGAATTCACTTTTTTATATTTCATCCAGTAACTTCATGTATACGTGTGACTTGTGACTAACGTATTTAGAGTGTGACATACTAACTATATCCAGGCAACACTTAAACTTGCAGAAAATGGACGAGGACATATTAAACTGAACCAGTAAAAATCTGTGAAAAAGGTAAGTCTAAATTGCACACATACAAATTTTTGTGTTGTCTAAAGAAGTTCAAATATAAAGATTCTGGTTTTTAGTGGAAAACTAACAAACTTTGAGTCACTTTCAAATTTCTCTTATACAATAAATGATAATACCACGAAAGCATCCTAAACTAAAATCTAAATTTAAATACACTTGCTTAGCTTTTCTAAGCCGCATTCCATAAAGTTTAAACATTGGTCTTATTTAGTATGCAGCAGGAGTTGCTAAATTCAACATCCGATCTGCTGCTTGCTAGGTGATCAAAACTAATACAGGGTATATAGCAAAAATGTCTGTCCATGGCCAAGCATGCTACAATTATTTTTTCGCCCAAAACTTTTACTTTTGCATTATTGTTCCTTAAAACTTAATCTTTTTAAACTGATCACTGATGTCTTGTATTGATGACCTGTTTGGTAGCTATTTCGAAAAAATTGAACACTGGACAGTCATCAATATACAAGAAGAGTCCTGGAATGCTAAATAAGTAAGTATTGTGAAACCACGTACTAGATTTCAAAAAATAAAATTACCATTACTATCAGCCATTATAATATGACCACCTACGAAAAACAGCTGCTCGTACCTGGTTCCTTCTTCTAGACCATTTCGCAGCAATTCTACATTCTTGATTATCCGACAACCAACGTTACCTCCTCACACCACCTTCTCCACCGGCCCAATGTCGAATATTACAAGATGAATGCATTCTGTCCATTGATTGGTCCCAAAGGTAATGAATTTGAAATTATGTACCATGAACAACCACCTATGCACCACCAAGTTAGACAAAGTTTTCGGTGGCAATAACATATTAGAGTAAAGGGAACCTAAAGTTAACTTTAGATAATTTTCTAAAATTAACCATTCAAATGAAGACACATATGCATAATTATTGATGCCCCTGCGGGGCCCTTTTAAATAAATGATAAAAATGGACCAAAACTACGTAGTTTTAACAGTTAACTTTAGGAAATCCACCTACAGTTAACTTTAGATTCCTTTTTCTCAACATATTAATATATTATAAACCTTCATTTAACTACACTAGCATTAATTTTATGCAAACTAGTCTACAGTAATTGAAACTTCAAAACAGGATGACATATACATGTAAATTAAAAATGACGAGCACAAACAAGAAAGATTAATAGGGTCAATTAATACCAAAGTTGACGGTCTTTTTCCCATCAGAAATTTGCAGCAAAAAAACATCACACTCCATTGATGAAAAGATTAGAAAGTACCCCAATATTCCCAGTTATAGCAAGATCGACAAAAAGAGGTACAATTTGACAGAAACTCCTTCGGAGGGCTGCCGTTTATGAGATTATAAATATGAATAGCATAATTCCTCCATCTCACCCATTTGTTTAAAATTGACCGGAAGTTTAAGAAAATGTATATCCATAGCCCAAAATAATCATTTTTGTGATCTAGTGGCCCAAAATATTGATTCTAAAAAAAATGGCCCAAAATACCGACGGATACGGAGTTTCGGCCTCCATATTAGAGGAATACGTTACACGGTCCACCGTGTTATGCATGATACGGAACACCGTGTTATGCATGATACGGAACACGGTCCACCGTGTTATGCATGATACGGAACACCGTGTTATGCATGATACGGAACACGGTCCACCATGTTAGTGCTGCGCACCCACCTAACACGAGAAACAATACACCGTATTATACACATGGCCTGTTACGAGAGACGATGTATCATGTTATACCTCATATCACGGTGCACGGTTTACAGTATCCCGTCAGTAAATCGGGCCTTTTGCTTCTCCAGATGAGGTATTTTGGTCATTCTTTCCATCCATGACCTACTTGTTTTCGCAATTCAAAGAGAAAATAAAAATTTTATTAATTTGTTCTCGATTTTAAAAATTATAAAATAAATTTAATTTCAAGTTACAATTTAATTATTAAATTCAAAATATTATAATTCAATTAATAAGGACATATTTGAAATATTAAGTGTTTTTTAAATAACCACCACTTGCATTCAATTTCATCTCTTTTTTGGAATGAAATTTTTGGGAATAAAGTTTATAAATTTTTCATTACCTTCACTTGCTTCCCTTCCTAAGAAAAACTCGGGAGCAGAATGCAAATTAACTTATTTGCTTTCTACTCCACTTCGTCCCTTTTTAAAACTCGCGAGCATTGTGTTAGAATCAACAAAAAGTTCAAGAAAATTTAAAAAAAGAATAATGTAAAGTAGGAAAAAATGGTAAAATAGTGAAATTAATATTTAATACTCCCTCTGTCCCATCCATTTCTTTACAATTTCCTTTTTGGGCTGTCCCATCATTTCTTTACATTACCCAAAATAGTAAGTTTTAACATTATTACACCCACTACTTCACTTATTTTAACAATACTTTACACTATTTCACCCACTACTTAACTTATTTTAACAATAAAATCACTATTACACCCACTACTTCACTTATTTTAACAATAAAATCACTATTACACCCACTACTTCATTTATTTTAACAATATTACACTCACTTTACACCCACTATCCTTGACCTCCGTGCCCAGCCGCCATGTAAAGAACTGGCTGGGACGGAGGGAGTAGTACATAGAGAGTATATTGGAGTAAAACAATAAAACCAATTAATATTTAATAAGAGTACAGTGGAGTAAGTAGTGGATGTGCATTATAAAATTGTACTTTCCCTGTACCAATAGATTGTTAGCACTTTCCTTTTTTGAATATCTCATTCAATTGTTAACATTTTCTAAAGAACATATTTTTCTTCACTAATTTCAATATGGGTCTCAGTAATTTACCCAATTTTTTTTTTTACCTTTCTTAATCTTCGTGTCTTACCCAAATTTAATTGTTGATAAAATAGTAAAAAAATTCCTCTTGTCTTGACAACTTAGATTGGATAATATCATTTTACCTTTTATTTTTTCAATTAGTCCGACTCGGATAGGAAATTCCTTTTCCCTGAAATAGTTCACATCCTCTAGTGAAATATGAAAATTTCCATGCTGATAATTGGATCACCAACGGCCCAGTACTTAGAGCTAATCAAATATGTTCGCTAGACATTTTAAGACTGCGATCACGATTTAGGGATCGCGCTCGCATTTGGTTCCCTATTGAGAGATCATATATGATTTATCTCTGCATAGGGGTCCAGTGTTGACTCTTATGCTAGCCCGATCTCGAAGTCACATCTCCATGTTAAAACACCCTCATCTTTAGATGATCATATTTTGTTTATACCTCCATATGAAGGCTCATGATTAAGCATTAAGGGATCGCATGAGTGAAAGTATCTCCTTATTTGGGATCGCATGACTAAGCCCTTTTGGGGTCGCATGAGAGTCCCAAATCAGTTCTCCAGTAACCTCGCAGTTGAGGCCTAGTCACTCTAGCATCGTGATAGCCATTGGTAGTCTTCATTGAGGCATGGGCTATGAGTAGAGTTGATGGGTTATTTGCATCAGCCCATAAGTGTCTAGTGTACTTGGGCTAGGATGGATCTCTGGAAACCCTATCCCGTCTAGGTAACTTGTTCTCCAAGAATTACGTGTGGCTTGATTACCTATAAATAAGGTACGTAGGCTTCTTGTTAGGATTGAGAAACAGTTTGCCCTGAGAGAGTACTAACGTATTTTCTCTTGTATTCTACAAATCAACAAGCAAAATCAGTCACAAACAGTTACAAATCTCCTTCGTGTTCTTCATGTTCTTAGCAAAATATTCGTATTTTGCTTCGTGATTCCAACAAACCTCTAAAACATTGTTATACCAAATTCTCCCTATAACAGTGTAGTAAATTGAAATTAAATTTATAATAAATCTATACTAAACTATAATACGCAAACTAAGGGATAATTGTTCATAGTTTGGTTCAATGGTTCAATCATACAAACAATAGTGATCATTAGATTTTTAGTAAATCGATGAAAAGGTTAGATCTAACACTAAGGAATATTCCATATTTGTGCTAATTTAATGAATACCAAAGGTTCGAACCCCGTTAACAATTAATTAAATTTAAGAATTTATCAAATCGATGAGAACTATTAAATCTAACACTAAGGGATATTCCATATTCGTGTTAAACTATAATAAGCAAATTAGTGGATAATTGTACGTAGTTTGGTTCAATGGTTCAACCATACAAATTATAATGACCATTGTATTTTTAATAAATCGATGAGAACCGTTACATCTAACACTAAGAAATATTCCAAATTTATGCTAATTTAATGAATACTCAAGGTTCGAATCCCATTAACAAAAAATTAAGTTAAGAAATTATAAAATCGATGAGAACCGTTAGATTTAACACTAAGGAATATTCCATATTTGTGCTAATTTAATGAATACCCAAGGTTCGAATCTCGTTAACAAGAAATTAAAGTTAAGAACTTATATTATTATTAATTCTAAACAATACATGAGTTTTTAACTAGATTTATACCCGTGCGATGCACGGGTAGCCTTTATTAAAATTTTGTAGTAAAATTTTGATTAGAATTTTTTTTCTTAAAATTAGTTTTATACCATTTTGAATAGTTTGTTTTTATTTTTATTTTTAATGATAATACTAAATATGTTATATTGTATGTTGTATACATATGGTATGTTATGGGTTTTTCCTATTTTATCCTTATTTGTTAATTTTGTGTAATTTTTGTGCTACTACAACTCTTTCTTCTATAATAATAATAATTTATTAAGTTGATGATGAATATTTTATTAGTTTTATTAATTTATTTTAAATTTTATTGTTGATGAAATTTAATATATTTTTAACTTTTAAATTATTAAATTATTATAGGATTTTTTTGTGATTATTATATTTAGATTCTCTATAAATTATTTTATTTTGAATTTTTGGATTGTTTTTTAAATTTATTTACAACTTTAGTACCGAATCTAGAATATTTCAAAAATAATAAAATGTTAATTTATTGATTTTTGTTGACTTTTGTTAGTATAAATTTTAAAAACACGTTTGTTGTAAAATCTAGAAGTAAAATTTTTTAATGACTTTTTTTTAAAAATAAGGTTTTCTTGAAACTCTTTATGTGGTAAGTTTTTTTTAAAGTTATATTTTAGACATTAATCTAAAATATTTTTATATTAATTTTAGTTAATAATAATTTTATCAACTTTAATTTTTTTTTTTCTGTTTTATCATGTATTATTTTAGTGCATTATTTTTTGATTACGCGAATTTTATATAGGATATAATTCTAAACAATACATGAGTTTTTGACTAATATATATTATATTAAAATTAAAATAATTGTTAAACTAGAAAATTAGATAAAAATTTTATTTTATTATAAAAAAATATTATATCATATTTAAAAAAAGCTCGTGCATTGCACGGGTGATAAACTAGTATTATTAATAGATGTCATCTATATATTCAAATCAATATATATATATTCAAATCAGTTTATCCCTAAAACGAATTTGGTTATGCTGTGTTAGTTGGTCAGACAATGTCAAAGTTGCAGAAGCAAATCAACATAATTTTATGTCATTTTCTTTTGACACATTCGAATTTTTGAATTTTAAAGCTGTTGAAATTTTTAGGAAATCAAATATAAAAAGTCAAGAACAGGAATGTTACAACTAGATTCTTTACTTAGGCCATGTTTGTTTTAGGGGATTATAATCCTTGGAAAATTACACTATCTTTCTTAAATTTAAAGGATTATAATCCCATGGAAGTATTTTGATTCATTTCTATGGGATTATAATACCTTCTTTCACAAGGTATTATAATCCCATGGGAGTGAACTAAAACAATGATCAAAATGTGAATTCATGGGATTATAATTCCTTACGTTTGGGATTTATAAGGTAATAATTTGGGGATTATAATCCCTTGAAACAAACATGGCCTTACTATACAAGTCTTGGATAAGCATTTGATAACACATTTTAATTATACATTTTTAGTGAATAATTAAATAAAATGGTACATTATTTTTACCATTTTATGCTTGGTGTGTATATATTTTGATTGTGCAGATTTTGTAAAGATTTCCATGATTCTCTTATTAAAGAGAGAATATGTGTATTAAATCAAGATATCATGTCACATCGTCACGAGTCAGCAGAATCGTGGTGAATCAATCAAGAATCATCCAAAAAGGGAAAGCTGAGCAAGCAATTTGTCACAAGGATTGTTGTAAATCAATTAAAAATCTTTGTAATCATTGCTTCTTTGTAAATATTTTAGTATAAATAGACATGTTAGATTCATTGTATAGAACATCTAGATTTACTTCATCGTTTCTTTAGCAAAAATATTCCTCATTATATTCAAGTTATCGTGCGGTATAAAGTCAAGTTTTTCTTCAATTTCTGGTATTAGTTCTTTAATTTATATTGTTATTGTTGTGATCATGCTAGGCTAAGAGCCCTTTCTAAGGGACGAATGTAGTCGGTTGAAATATCATGATTTTTGTGGTGTATGTGTTTTAAATGACATATTTATTTTGCTAGTCATTTCAAATATCATGTTTATGTGATTATTTTCATATGAGGCACACAAGTAGAGTTTGGAGTTCGTATAGTTAGGATCCATAAAGTTTTGAGAATTGACTTGATTGGTGGTTTAAATAACTTTAAATTATATTTGATTCGAAATCATTGGTTGTCTTTATTTCGAATACTTATGTGTTTATTGTTAGTGGAAATCAATTTTGATGCAACACCATAATTTCATCCAAATTCTTCGTTATGATCATCTTCTCCATCCTCGTCCTTATCTCCGTCTTGATATCGATGTCACCATCATCGTTTTTGTCATGTTTGTCTTCAGAATCCTATTTTTTTCGTTATTGGTATGAGGCAATCTTTTCCTCAAATCCACTATGCCCATCATTATCGTCGTTATGTTTTCGCTTTATCGTTATCTTCTTTCTCATTCCCTCATGATCTTTCTTTCTTTCATAACTAAGAACTCTCGCAGATATGAAAATACACCTAGAGGGGAGGGGTGAATAGGTGTAATGACTAACAATGACCAAATAAAAATTATGTCTGAAAATGTATGCTGGCAGCTAGCTGAGTTAACTCGATGCAACAAATAAATGAATACGCAGCTAGCTAGGATATGCAATGCAGAAAGATAAATTGCAGTAAGTAAAGAACACCACGAGTTTTAGCTAGGTTCGACCCCTAATCTTCTATGGTCTACGTCCTAGTCCCTTACCAAATTGGTAAGAGAATATATTATTGATCACAATAAACCCAACTACACGATACAATAATATATCTCCCTTAAACTCCTAGTTACTGACTGCAGCTAGCTGGAACACCTGTTTCCTGAACACAGCTCTCTAAGTTCTATACTACACCAAGTATTAACTTCTCTAGCCTACTGTTCCTCAACCCTTGTTCCACTAACTTGACAATCCAGTAGCTACCAACTTTACAAGTTGAACAATACAATGGATAAAAAGAGATTACAACTCAAAACTATGAACTCTAAAATATCGATATACAATATAGTGCTAGAGCTTGTTTGTTGAATCTGAAATGAATGTGCAGAGTTGTATCTTGTATTCTTGAATATAGCTCTCTGGTGTATCTTGCAGAGAAGAACCACGCAGCCCTTTATAGTGAAGTGTAGGAGTTGAAATCTTGAACAATCTTGCAACGATCTTGAAGATAACTTCTCACGTGTGGCTTTGTTCAAATTAATTGCCCTACTAACGTTCACCTGCAGGTTGATAAGTAAAGATTCTCATGCAGAGAAAATATTCAGTGGAGAGAGATGAGAAGTGTTTAAGTTTGAATAAAGCCGTTAGTGATAGATAAAGAAAACAATGAATTTGATAATAAGTACATGTGTTTTCTTTTGATACATTTTCTTCAAGACAACAGATGGTGGAGTTGTAGTAGCATGAAATATTTGACTTTAAAAGAGCATGCTTGAAAAGCAAGCACATGGGTTGTCTTGGTGGAACATTAAACAATTAAGAGATTCCTTTAATGAGTGAAAGTTGTCTAGCATGATACTTCTACTTGAGTAGTGTTCTAATATATATAATATCATGTTTGAATATATATTAGACTATTCTTACAACTGATTTCGACAATATTTCTTTATGAACGTACTCCCCTTTGATATTCTGAATATTCTGGACAGTCTGCCAGCTTGCTGTGTTGCCCTGCCAGCTAGCTGAGATGCCCTACCAGCTAGCTGAGATGCCCTGTGTTTTGCTATGAGTTGATATGAATAATGAACCTGCAAAACAATATTAGTCCAGAACAAATACCCAGCTTGCTTCCTATGTATGATCATAAAAATTATAGAGTTTCAATCTCCCCCTTTTTGATGATTATACACCAATTTGAGATTGAGCTAAAACTCCCCCTCAATCTAAGCATCCTGCAAAATAAAATTTGATAGGAGGCTAATATATATTTAGTAACAAGCAATCAGCTTGTTGCATTGTGTCATCATCAAAACCAAGCAGTCAGCTTGCTGCATTGTGTCATCATCAAAACCAATAGGGTTTCAAGATATTTTTCTCATGATCTCTCACATGTTTTTTTTCGTCCCCACGACCTCTCCCTCTCTCTTTCTCTATATATTGGTTTAGATCATAGGATTGTTTTTTTTAACCTTTCTTCTCTCTTTTTCTCTCTTCTGGTTTAAGTTTATAAATTGGTTTCTTGGTTATAATTTGGATATGGATTTGAATTTGGATTCAGATTCGATTTTGATTTTGGTTGGATATTAGGTTGCACAAAAATTTGCTGTTTATATTGGATAAAGTTGTTTGGTTGGATTTGTATACTGTTTGGATTCGATTCTTGTTTTAGGTTAGGTTTGGATTTGGGATTGGTTTAGATTGGCTATTGGGTTCGATTTGGATTCGGTATTAGTATAGTTTTTTCTCTCTCTTGTTTTACGGGTGTAACTTTGGATTCGTTTAGAAGTGTTTGGCTCGTTTGGGTTCGTGATTCTATTTTTTGGATTTGTTTGGAAGCTCTTGATTTTGGAGTTAGTAGTTTTGGATTCGTTTGGATACGTTGTTCCGTTTCTTTTTGGCAAACTCCCAATTCTCAATCGTCATCATGAGTTTGAGGGAGGATTTTAACATATATAATATTAACATATTATTGGATAGTTCTAATATTATATTGGTTTCTTTATTAAGATAATTTCTTTTATTATTGGATGCTGGCTATATAAGGCCTTTTTATATTGTAACTAAGAACAAGTTTCATTACAATAAAATTCTTTTTTTTTTGAAAATTAGGGTTTTATTATAATGAAATTTGTTATCGATTACAATATAAGTATTGCTTATATAGCCAATAACTAAAGAATAATAAAATAAATTATCCAATTAAAGGAAAATATTACAATAATAAAACTATCCAATAATAATAACCCGTGCGATACACGAGTTTTTTTTATATGTTATAAATTTTATTTATGCTATAATTTTGTTTCATATAATCATTATTTTAAAATTATTTTAATATTAATTTAATATTATTGAATATAAGTTTAATTAATGATATGCATGATTTAAAATTTATATTATAAAATTTTAAGTTAAATACGTCATTGACGGGATTCGAAACTTGAAAATTTAGTAAAGTAATTTAATCATAAAATATACCTTTAATTACATCTAACGTTCTTATTAATTACTAAAAATCTAATAGTAATATGGTGTAATTTTTTTGGGTATACATTAATGATTGTAAAATTATATTTTAAATTAAAAGACAACGTATTTAATTAGAAAAGAAACATTGATGATTGGAATATATAGTATAATTGATGTTTTTAGTTGTTTATAAAATGTAATATCAACTAAAAGTAAACATGAAAAAGGTAATCGAGTAATTACCATTAATTATATTATTCTATTATTTATTTTATTAATTAGGATAACCAAACCGAAAACCAAACCGACAAACTTTTAATCTTTCGATTTTGATATAATAGTATTAAAAGGTAAGGTATATAATTACGAAAAAAACATTGATGACTGGAAGATATGGTATAATTGATGTTTTTAACTATTTATAAAAGGTAATATCACATAAAAATAAATATGAAAAAGATAATTGAGAAATTATCATTAATTGTATTATTGTATTATTTATTTTATTAATTAGGATAACCAAACCGAAACCAGACCTATAAACTTTCAACTTTTTTTTTTTGCCAAGAAAGAAAATAACTTTCATTACTTCAAAACGTTCATCAATACAATAATGAACTCTAGATGAGCATTACTCATCGTCCAGATACGATCAGCTATAGAACTACAATAACTCGCTACAAAGTGAGCTAAGTGGTTCGCAAACCATTTAAGAAAATAAAAAACAGTACAACACCAAGAACGACAAAAGGAATATCCATAATATCGAGGCATATGAACAAAAGAGCCCATAAACTTCAGAAATTACCGCATCTACATTGATCTGAATCCTGACTTCCGTTAAATTGATCTCGCGCTCTTTTTGAGCAGATATCCATAGATCCAAGATAAGCTTTATAGACATAATAACTCCCTCTGAAATGGAATCTCAATTAATCCACCCGCAAACCTCTACAAAATGAGCCTTCATCGAACCAAAATGACATACTGGTAGACGAACAAAGCAAGACACATGCCAAAAGGCAAGACACATGCCAAAAAGCAAGACATTCAAACTGAAAATAAAACAACAACTAAAAAGACATATCGGCGAAGATCTAGGAACCAAACTGAAAAATCCGAATGGATTCTTCAAAGATTTCAGAAATCAAGCTCGATTTATTTGGAAAACTGAAAAAAGGAAGAAAACTTAATCGACTCTAATCGGAGATAAACTCCGGCAAATCTGTGAAGAAGAGGAGGGCAGAAGAAAAAGAAGAAGAGGAAAGGGGGCGGCGGCTTATTAGAGGAGAGAGAAGGGAGAGAAAACCTCAAAACCGATTATAATACTTAATCTTTTCTAAAGATAAAGATAACTTTCAACTTTAATATAATAGTACAGATGTGTTAACCTCAAGAGAATAATGTTCCTAAGGTAAGAAACTTACTTGACGTTATGTTGTTTTTTAACACAATTTTTTAATGATAATTTTGTAATAATTGAATACTTGTATTTACAAAAATAGCCTTATATTTATATTATTTTTCTTATAACCAGGAAAAGCAAGCCCTAACCTCAATACTATTCTCTTATTGTTCCTGAGTTACCTTTTATGCTAATTTTTAATACAATTTTTTTAATAATAATTTTGTAATAATTGAATACTTGTATTTACAAAAATACCCTTATATTTATATTATTTTTCTTATAACCAGGAAAAGCAAGCCCTATCCTCAATACTATTCTCTTATTGTTCCTGAGTTACCTTTTATGCTAATTTTTAATACAATTTTTTTAATAACAATTTTGTAATAATTGAACATACCTTTTTGTATTTACAAAAATAACCATATGTTTATATTATTTTTCTTATATCGTCAAGATTCTTACCTAAGTTAATATCAGTAAACAAACCCATTCCAATAATCATCAAATCCATCCATCAAACTAATACCCACTGTGTTCCAGAAACAAATTTTGAAAAGAAAAGGAAAGAAATGTAAAGAATAATTTCCACAACTTGTTCCAGAATATTTTTTTTAAAAAATAAAAGAAAGCTAAAGAGTAGGGAATGGGTTTCCAAAATTAATAATCATCAAAATTTTTTATCGTCTCTTTTTATTTGTTTCCAAAATTTTCTTCACATTTTTTAAAATATTTGGAGAGAAAAGAAAATGTTTTCTTTACTAGGTTCGGGAACGCGTAAAAGAGAAAGGGAAGAGAGAGACGAGAGAGGGAGGGAGAAAGAGAGAGAGAGAGAGGGGGGGGGGGGTGGTTTTCAAACTTGACAGAGATTTTAATTTGGTGACAGGATAAGTTATTTTAGGGTTGAAAGAACAGAGTGGCTGTTGGAAAGTGAATTAGCAAGGAGGATGAATGGCGTTAAAGTGAATTATTACTCCTCATCGTCAAAAGATAAGCAGAAGAAGAAGAAAGTAATCATCAACGTGTCATGGTCTGAACTTGCTCCGGATGTATTGGGTGAAATTGTGAGCAGACTCTGTCTCACTTTTTCCACCCAACCCGATTCATTCACCAGATTGCATCTACTGTATGATAGACACTTACTACACTGACAAAATTTCTGTTATAACATATCGCAATGGTGATAAAGAATGGACTGCTAGAGAATTCAATAAAGTTATTGGTTTTTGGTCTTGTACTTTCCATCCTCTCATCCTTGATGGAATTATCTACATTGTTTCTCGTTTTGGGCAAGTAGCGTCCTATAATATCCTTAGGTTATGTTCACTTGGATTGAATGGAATGAGGGGAGAATGGAATGAAATTTATACTATTATTTGGGGGAGATGGGGGAAAGTGTTTATAAATTTCATTCCTTGCTTCATTCCTCTCCAAATAATTTGAACTAGAATTCTAACCCACATGTTTTGGAAGGAATGCTCCATTCCCTATCTTCATCATTTTCCTTGCAATCTTCATCATAAAAAACTTTTTCTCCCTCATATTTGTTCATTATTTCCCCCTACATCCCCCTTTCTTCATAAATTTTGTTTACAATTTTCATTCCATTCCTACCTCATTCCATTCTTTCCAAGTGAACACACCCTTAGTGGAGAATTCAACTTTGACTGTTTGTCTGTGGACGAGCTTCTTGTTCAGAATGATATTTCAAAAAGGAGATCGAAAGTGTTTGGGTTGAATGAAGAGCCGATGATACTATATTATGACCCGGATGGAACAAAGGATGACACTCATCCACAATGTATAAAAAGGTATGATCGGTCACGCAAGGTTTGGATTCCTGCAACCACTTTGCTGGGCTACACATTATTTTTTAGCCAAAAGATTTTTAATGTTTTGCTAATTAATACAAAGGGTAGGAGAAATAACGGAGTATTATCAAACAAGATATACCATTTTGTCAATGGCGGGTGCCATGTTTACTCCTTAGAGAATGGTAACTTAGTTCGGTTTAAGTCTATAAATTCAAACTTGTTGGAGGATGGTGGGGGTGAGTTATCTGAATACAAGTATAATTATGATGGTATTCCAGATACACATGTAATCTCAGCTTACTGGTTAAAACCTCCTTGCGTCTGCTCCTCCTCAAACAATCAAGGAGACTCAGTTAGAGAAAGCTGTGGAGGTGGACAAGGCTGTGAACAATGAAGATGAAGATCTATACGTACGCACACAACTATCCCCTGTTTTAGTACTTGTTAGCATAATCATGAACTGAATTAGAAATTTCAGTTCTCTTCTCTCCATACTTTATCAATATGTTAATGTTAGACACTAAATAGACTTATCTAACAAAAAAGCAAGCTAACCGGAAAAATTTGTTAAGGATGTCTCTCTGGTGCTTAGCAATGTCATAGGCACTTAACTAGAATAAATAAATCTACCATGTACTTGGAAGTATATGAACTTTATATATGTGCCTATGAATGAGTAATATCTACCATGTACTTGGAAGAATGTTCATTTCAAATTTCATTCTATTTGACATCCATGTAATGTGGCTAGTAATAATGTTTTAACAAAATAAGCACTTCCTTCAACAATCTATATATATTATAATGCCTGGAGATCGGAAATGTACCAGAACAGTTCAAGGTATTTTTCTTGAATTTTCGTTTTTTTGATTTTTTTTATTAAAATTATTTTCTTGCATTAAATAGATATTAATGCCATTTTAATTAATCATTAATTACACCTATTAAACATATATTAAATTTATTCTATTTAATTTGTTTAAAAATTAGCAAACTTTAGTTGAACATTGTAGTTATTTTTCCAATATTAAATATTAATTATATATAGTTATGCTTATTTTTAGTTAAAATGACGAATAACAATTGTTTATATTGCGTTATTTTTTATTCCCTATTCAAGATCACTATAATTTCTTTTCGGGTGATTATAGGGTACACGATCTTAACTTTTCAAGCAATTTTTATTATCAATAATTGTGAAAATCGTAATAAATTATGGAAGTACAAGATAATTATTTAATATATATATGGAATTGTATGCAAACAATACAGATAGATTTTCAATTTTGCACATGAATAAATAATACATGAGTTATGATCAAATCGATTAAATTTAACAAATCCAGTCATTTATCGGAGAGACTTGCACTCAGAAGCTTCAAAATATTTTTCTTGAATTTTCACATTTCTATTTTTTATTAAAATAATTTTCTTGCATTTAATTAATAATTAATTATACCTATTAAATAGATATTAAATACACTTTATTTCATATTTAATATAAAAGTTTAACAATTTAATTAGAACATTATTATTATTATTATTTTGTTATAAAGTATTAATGATTTATATAAATATACCATTATTTTAAGGTAAAAAAATAAAATAAAATAATTTTTATCGTCACTTCCAATCCTTATTCAAAATCATTGCAAATTTTTTGGCAATAAATAATAGACAATTTTAACTTTTCGATAAATTCGTAATCAATGATCGTGAGAATCGTGAGAATCATGATAGGGTACACGACCTTAACTTTTCAAGCAATTTTTATTATCAATAATTGTGAAAATCGTAATAAATTATGGAAGTACAAGATAATTATTTAATATATGGAATTGTATGCAAACAGTACAGATAGATTTTCAATTTTGCACATGAATAAATAATACATGAGTTATGATCAAATCGATTAAATTTAACAAATCCAGTCATTTATCGGAAGATAAAATTGATAAAAAAAGCTATACACCCATTGTTTCGTTATATTGTATTGAAATAATTTTTTATTGTAATTAAACAAATTCTTATACTATTATTGAATATGTATATTATGAGAGGGCTGTCGGTTTTAAAAAACATTATTAACCAACTTCTCAAATAATCTTTATTATCAATGATTGTGGAATCGTAGTAAATTATGGAAGTACATCGATCTTTACTTAATATCTGAAATTTGTAAACAAATCATGCGCATACACACATGAGTTATGACCAAACTAATTAAATTGAACAAACTCAACCATTTTATCGGAAGATTAAATTGATAAAAAAATTATATGCCCATTGTTTCATTATATTGTGTCAAAATAAATTAATATTCAAATTAAATAAATTCTTAAACTATTATTGAAGGGTGAAAAATCAAAATACCCACATTTTAATATCTCCTGCCCAAAATACCCACATGCGGAACTGTCCGCCCTTTTTACCCACGGACCGCGCATGTCTCACATGCGTGGAGTGTATACGCAAATCAGCAATGCGTACAGATGGTATACGCAAGTGACCACTGCGTGGTCTTTGTAATTTCCCATTCTGCAAACGTCAACAGTAACCTTGAACACGCATGTTGAACATGCGTGACTCAATATACGCATGTCCAACATGCGTATATCAAGTGACTGTTCATCGTCTTCGTCGACGTGCCGGAGCAATTTTTTTACCAAAACTTTGCCGGATCCGTTCACTCCTTACACAGATCGAACACTCACGTTCTACATACCAAAACAATCCTCTTCTCACCCTCTACATGCCTGTACCAATCAATTTTTGTTTGTTTCGCCGGATTTGAAAGTCCCAAAACCAACTATTTTTTCCGATCTAATTACCCGGCATGGCTATACACGCCCCTGCGGGGCCAAAACTCGATAAATGAACCGGGGAAATTGATCATCCAGGTCTGGGAATCATTTTAATAGCCTCAAAAAGACTGGAGGTAGCCTGGGCTGGGAGAACGATGATAGGCGATTTCGAGGGCGATTTCGAGCTCACCTGAGCGTCGGTTGTGGTTGTGGAATAATGACGTGGCATGACGTCATCACGCATTCTGAGAATGCGTGACCTGCAATACGCGAGTACAACATGCGTATATCAATGTACGCATTCTAAGGATGCGTATACCGTGGTTAAAAAGGGCGGACTGTCCCGCATAATGGTATTTTGGTGAGAGAGAGTAGGAAATTGTGGTAGTTTGGGCATTTTCTCTATTATTGAACATGTATATTATGAGATGGGTGTTGGTTTTAAAAAAACGTTATTAAGTTGTATTCAATATTTGTAACTTTTGATTGTAAATATTACGTTCATATTGTATTTTTTATTTTTATATGTTTGTGATGTTTTTAAGATTATCAAAATTTTAGATATATATAATGAAAATATTTTTCCAAATAATAATTCATGTAAATTATTTTTAAATTAATTTTTAATAGAAAATTCATAAGAGACCAATCAATTTTTAAGAATAATATAAATTAATTTATCTATTACAGTACTTTTATATAAAAATTTATTATAATAACAGGAAACTGTAGAGACTTGCACTCAGAAGCTTCAAAATATTTTTCTTGAATTTTCACATTTTTATTTTTTATTAAAATAATTTCCTTGCATTTAATTAATAATTAATTATACCTATTAAATAGATATTAAATACACTTTATTTCATATTTAATATAAAAGTTTAACAATTTAATTAGAACATTATTATTATTATTATTTTGTTATAAAATATTAATGATTTATATAAATATACCATTATTTTAAGGTAAAACAATAAAATAAAATAATTTTTATCGTCATTTCCAATCCTTATTCAAAATCATTGCAAATTTTTTGGCAATAAATAATAGACGATTTTAACTTTTCGATAAATTCGTAATCAATGATCGTGAGAATCATGATAAGATACATAAGTATATATATTTTTCGATTAACATCTACAATTTAAATAAAAGTAATATCGTAGAAATTACATTTATAGCTGAACAAATTATACACGGGGTGTGACCAACTCGATTAAATTGAATCAAGTGGACCCTTTTTTTCGTCAATTAAATCAATAAAAAAATTACTCATTCGTTGTTTGATTATTTTGTGTTAGAAAAATTAATATTCTAATTAAACACATTCTTATACTATTACTAATCAATTAATCATGCATTTATGTTATGAGATGGGAGACGGTGTTTAAAATCGTTAATTAGTTATATTTAATATTTACAAATTTTTATTATAGGAATTATGTTGACATTGTAGTTTGGTATGGAAAAAAGTAAAAGGTGTTTAAGGAGTTGATTTTTGCTATTTTAAACAAATTCTCACTTTTTGAGCATTAAGTAAGGGTGTTATAAAACGAGCATCGGCTTTAAAAACAATTATATGTACAAATTTTTTATAAAATTTAATAAAAGAATATTAGAATATATGAGTATCACTTTGATGTGTCCATTAATTTAATTTTAATGTCACAAACAAAACAGTTCATATGAAATGCTCTGAAAAATTAATTAAATGTAGAGATACGGGTGTCGGATCATTCCAAAAAAACATGAAGCATGACTTACAATATGCATTTGAATTCTGCTTTTTTCGTCATAAAACCTACTAACAAATAATTTAATAGCAAATCTATCTATATCTATAAATATTATAATGCCTGGAGATCGGAAATGCACCAGAACAGTTCAAGGTATTTTTCTTGAATTTTCGTTTTTTTGATTTTTTATTAAAATTATTTTCTTGCATTAAATAGCTATTAATGACATTTTAATTAATCATTAATTACACCTATTAAACATATATTAAATTTACTCTATTTAATTTGTTTAAAAATTAGCAAACTTTAGTTGAACATTGTAGTTATTTTTTCAATATTAAATATTAATTATATATAGTTATGTTTATTTTTAGTTAAAATGACGAATAACAATTGTTTATATTGCGTTATTTTTTATTCCCTATTCAAGATCACTATAATTTCTTTTCAGATGATTATAGGGTACACGACCTTAACTTTTCAAGCAATTTTTATTATCAATAATTGTGAAAATCGTAATAAATTATGGAAGTACAAGATAATTATTTAATATATGGAATTGTATGCAAACAGTACAGATAGATTTTCAATTTTGCACATGAATAAATAATACATGAGTTATGATCAAATCGATTAAATTTAACAAATCCAGTCATTTATCGGAAGATAAAATTGATAAAAAAGCTATACACCCATTGTTTCGTTATATTGTATTGAAATAATTTTTTATTGTAATTAAACAAATTCTTATACTATTATTGAATATGTATATTATGAGAGGGCTGTCGGTTTTAAAAAACATTATTAACCAACTTCTCAAATAATCTTTATTATCAATGATTGTGGAATCGTAGTAAATTATGGAAGTACATCGATCTTTACTTAATATCTGAAATTTGTAAACAAATCATGCGCATACACACATGAGTTATGACCAAACTAATTAAATTGAACAAACTCAACCATTTTATCGGAAGATTAAATTGATAAAAAATTATATGCCCATTGTTTCATTATATTGTGTCAAAATAAATTAATATTCAAATTAAATAAATTCTTAAACTATTATTGAACATGTATATTATGAGATGGGTGTTGGTTTTAAAAAACGTTATTAAGTTGTATTCAATATTTGTAACTTTTGATTGTAAATATTACGTTCATATTGTAATTTTTATTTTTATATGTTTGTGATGTTTTTAAGATTATCAAAATTTTAGATATATATAATGAAAATATTTTTCCAAATAATAATTCATGTAAATTATTTTTAAATTAATTTTTAATAGAAAATTCATAAGAGACCAATCAATTTTTAAGAATAATATAAATTAATTTATCTATTACAGTACTTTTATATAAAAATTTATTATAATAGCAGGAAACTGTAGAGACTTGCACTCAGAAGCTTCAAAATATTTTTCTTGAATTTTCACATTTTTATTTTTTATTAAAATAATTTCCTTGCATTTAATTAATAATTAATTATACCTATTAAATAGATATTAAATACACTTTATTTCATATTTAATATAAAAGTTTAACAATTTAATTAGAACATTATTATTATTATTATTTTGTTATAAAATATTAATGATTTATATAAATATACCATTATTTTAAGGTAAAACAATAAAATAAAATAATTTTTATCGTCATTTCCAATCCTTATTCAAAATCATTGCAAATTTTTTGGCAATAAATAATAGATGATTTTAACTTTTCGATAAATTCGTAATCAATGATCGTGAGAATCATGATAAGATACATAAGTATATATATTTTTCGATTAACATCTACAATTTAAATAAAAGTAATATCGTAGAAATTACATTTATAGCTGAACAAATTATACACGGGGTGTGACCAACTCGATTAAATTGAATCAAGTGGACCCTTTTTTTCGTCAATTAAATCAATAAAAAAAATTACCCATTCGTTGTTTGATTATTTTGTGTTGGAAAAATTAATATTCTAATTAAACACATTCTTATACTATTACTAATCAATTAATCATGCATTTATGTTATGAGATGGGAGACGGTGTTTAAAATCGTTAATTAGTTATATTTAATATTTACAAATTTTTATTATAGGAATTATGTTGACATTGTAGTTTGGTATGGAAAAAAGTAAAAGGTGTTTAAGGAGTTGATTTTTGCTATTTTAAACAAATTCTCACTTTTTGAGCATTAAGTAAGAGTGTTATAAAACGAGCATCGGCTTTAAAAACAATTATATGTACAAATTTATTATAAAATTTAATAAAAGAATATTAGAATATGTGAGTATCACTTTGATGTGTCCATGAATTTAATTTTAATGTCACAAACAAAACAGTTCATATAAAATGCTATGAAAAATTAATTAAATGTAGAGATACGGGTGTCGGATCATTCCAAAAAAACATGAAGCATGACTTACAATATGCATTTGAATTCTGCTTTTTTCGTCATAAAACCAAATATATCGACAAGTGAAATCAATCACACCTCTCATCACATTTACATTCTAATTCTTTTCATCGTACAATCAATTTTACTAACAAATAATTTAATAACAAATTAAGCATTCACGTCTTTTATGATGTCATCGACAATAGAAAAGATTCACAAATGTTATTTTACTTATTCAATGTCAAACTTTGCAAATGTTTGTCAATTTTGGATTTCAAAAACATTTTTTATGCGACAAAATAGGTTCGTCAATATCTTCAAATTTATTATTATTATTATTAATATTCAAGAATTTAACTGAAACATGTTTTTTTCACCTAATTCTTTTCTCTTTAATTTTTAGACATTCAAATTTAATTACATTTCACATAATTTTTAATTTTTCATATTAACTTTCAAATAATAAAATTTAACAAACAATAATATTATATGTATAATTTTTAAAAATATTTTCGTGCCGCGCGTAGCGCGGTTTTGTTACCTAGTATATTATAATGCCAGGAGATCAGAAATGCACCAGAAACATTTTAAATATTTTTCTTGAATTTTCAATTTTTTGATTTTTTATTAAAAATATGTTATTGCATTAAATAACTCTTAATGACCTTTTAATTAGTCATTAATTACATCTATTAAATCTATATAAAATTTACTTTATTTCACATTTTTAAAAATTTTAAAAACTTTGTTTGAGCATATAACTATTATTTCAACATTATATATATATAATTATAATTAAGTGTATTTTTAGGTAAAATAATGACCGAAAATTGTTTATATCTCATTCTTTTTCATTCCCTATAAGACTACATTAATTTCTTTTCGAACGATCGTAAGTAGTAAATATGATCTTAACTTCTCAAACAATTTTGATTATAACTCATTTAGAAATCGTAATAAATTATGAAAATATATAGATCTTCACTTAACATTTGAAATTTGTATAAAAAAAAATACAAACTATTATTATTTTTGCACATTAATAAGTTATACATGGAGTATGACCAAACCGATTAAATTGAACCAACCAAACTATTTTTTCAGCGGATTAATGGATAAAAAAGTTACGCCTGTTGTTCATTATATTGTGTCGAAATAAATTAATATCCTAATTAAATAAATTCTTACTCTAATATTGAATATTTTTGTGATGGGAGGGGTGTCGGCTTTAAAAAATGTTATTCTATTTAATATTTATAATTTTAATCGGAAAGATTACGTTCGTATTGTCATTGCTAATTTTTATGCTTATTCTATTTTTAAGATTATCAAAATTTTATTTATACGATGAGAGTAGTTTTCTAATTAATAATTTATATAAATTGTTTTAAATCAATTTTTGAGGAAATTATTAAGAGATCAATAAATTTTTAAAAATAATAAAAATTGTTTTATCTAACTTCAATATTTTCAAATATAAGTTTATAAACCGCGCGAAGCGCGGATTACAATGCCTGGAGATCGGAAAGTTAATAGAAGCGTTCAAAATGGCTTTCTTGAATTTTGGTTTTTTTAATTTTTTTTATTAAAATTATTTTCCTGCATTAAATAGCTCTTAATGACATATTAATTAGTAATAAATTATACCTAATAAATGTATAATTATTTTATTTTATTTTATTTAATTAAACAATTATAAAACTTTATTTGAGCATTATATTTATTATTTTAATAGTAAAAGTAATTACATTTATAATTAAGTTTATTTTTAGGTAAAATGACGACTGAAAATTATTTACATTGCGTCTTTTTTATTTTCTGTCGAATAACACTCCAATTTTTTTCCGAATAATTGTAATACAGATACCCTTAACTTCTCAAGCAATCTTCAATATTAGTAATTATGATCGTAATAAATTATAGAAGTATATAAATTTTCGCTTAACACCTATAATAAAAATAATACAAAGAGTTTTTATTTTTACACATGAATAAATTACACATGGGTTATGACCAAAGCAATTTAATTGAAAAAACCCAACTTTATTGATAGATTAAATAGTCAAAAAAGTTATATACCCGTTGTTCATTATGTTGTGTTGAAATAAATTATTAACATTCTATTTAAATAAATCCTTACACAACTATTGAACATGTACGTTATGAGAGGGGCGTCGGTTTTAAAAAGTATTATTATATATAATATTTTTAACTTTTGGTTACGTTTGTATTATAATTGTTACTTTTTATGTTTATGATATTTTTGAAATTATGAAAATTTTAGATATATAAAGAGAGTTGATATGGGTTAAAAGTAAGCCCTAAAAACATCATTAATATGACATTAATTAGACCTAGTATGGTCCAAACGTAGGGCCCACCGGGATGCCCAAAAACCCTAGTTAAATATTAATTTCGTAATTAATATTAGGGATAATAACCAGCTCAGCAATAAAAGTCAAATAAGGATATAATTCTTGCCTGACTTAGCCTCCAAGATACATACTTCAACATGGAAACTGATTCCTACAAGGAAGGGGTCTAGAACCTTCCTCAAGGCGGTGGCTTGCCCACCAAGTATTCGAATCCTACCATAATTCTAAGGCTTCACAGCCTATATAAAGGGCCTGACCCCTCATTCTCAGAACTACGTTTTGTTGGCTTGATTCTCTAATACAGAGATACGTAGGCATTCTGTGAGGACCGTTTAGTCTCGAACGCAGAAGCAGCCATTAAAGCACGAAGCTCACGCACCTTAGCATTAAATACATCAAACCCTAGCCGCAATCTAACAACCTAGTTTTTATTCCACAACATTTGGCGCCGTCTGTGGGACAAAGACATCAACCATGGTTTAAACACGAAGAACTGCACCAAGCACTACGGAGCCAATCACTACCGAGGCTCTACCTCTTAGCTCTGCTCCGCCCCTTACTGAACAAGTGCTACCGACATCTGAGCAAGTACCTCCAACATCCGGGACTATCGTTCCATATCAAGTTTCTCAACCCCTAGGGACGACTACCCATGTTGAGAGTACGCTACCTCCGATCGTCCACACAATTCCAGGGACTAACCCGGGGATTTCTTCCCTGATTGTAGACCCCAACAACCCTACACGAGGGGTTCATATCCACACCACGGATCTCCCCATAAGCACTAATCCAATGTATGGGATGCCCAATTACGGAGCTGGACCGAGTGGTCATGCCCCATATATTCGAGATCGAGATTATCGCGATTTTTCTGGTCCTTATTCAGATGAATCATCTTCTGGCGATGATTACGAGCGTGATGAAGCTCCAAGGAGGCGACGTGCAAGTAAAGAGCCTATGGGGAGAACTCGAACTATCCATGATGGACTCACTTCAACAGCTGCTGAGAGGATTAAGGCTTATGAAGCCGAGATCTTAAAGTTAAAGGAAGATATGGCCAGGGAGCAAGCCAGATCAAATCAGACTTTGCCACCTCCCACGTCAGGACCGATTCCCTTCGTAGATCTGGAGAGGCCTCCAAGGAGGCAAAGAAGGACTACCGTCCCACCTGAAAGAACTACAAGGGTGGAAACCCCTAAAAGCAACCCCAAGGATCTGATGCCACTTGGGGACCCTGATGATCCCACACCTCCGTTTACTGAGGACGTGATGAATGCTCGTATCTCAAAGAAGTTTAAGATGCCAACAATCAAAGCTTATGGTGGAATGGGTGATCCTGCAAACCACGTTAGAACGTTTTCAAACGCACTGCTGTTGCAGCCCGCAAGCGACGCTTTGAAGTGTAGGGCTTTCCCTCAAACTTTGTCAGGCATGGCTCAAAGATGGTATAGTCGGCTTCCTGCAAACTCGATTGGTTCCTTTAAGGAGTTGAGTGCTGCTTTCATTAGTCAATTTATCAGCGGAAGAACGCATGAGAAAAGCTCTGCGTCTCTTATGTATGTGGTACAAGGGAAGAACGAAAGTCTGAGAGACTATCTTAAGAGGTTCACCAAGGAGACTCTGAACATCACTGATCTGGACAATAAGGTTGCAATGGTAGCCTTGGAGCATGGTACCACCGACCTATACTTTAAGAGATCTTTGGCAAAGCATCCCCCGGAGAATATGGCTGATCTCCAACGAAGGGCTGATAAGTACATCAAGGCCGAGGATAGCACGAAGAAGGAAGTCACATTAGGCAATGGTCAGGGAAACAATGATACAAAAAAGCGTAAGCAGGGGCAGGAGTACGATGCTAGGGACAAGTATCCCCGAACTAGCAAAGACTCTGATTCGCCACCAAAAAAGAACTTGGGACCAAGGTTCTCTGACTATGCAAGGTTGAATGCCCCTAGAAGTCAAATCTTGTTGGAAATTGAGAAGGATAAGGACTTCCGATGGCCGAAGCCACTCAGGGGAGATCCCGCAAAGAGGAATAAGGATCAGTACTGTAGGTTCCACCGAGATGTAGGACATGACACGGATGATTGCAGACAGTTGAAGGACGAGATTGAATTCTTGATCCGTAAAGGAAAGTTGAACAATTTCACAAAGGGTGGAGATCATGGAACCCAAAGAGGGGATTACAACAGGAGAAACAATGACAGAAGGGATAATGATCGTGATCGTAGCACGCAGCCCCGAGGGCCAGTTATCAACATGATCTGGGGAGGCCCGACAGCGGCCGGTACAACTCGAAACTCTCGAAAGGCATACGCAAGAGAAGTAATGCACATTGTGGGAGAAGCCCCGAAGCGTGCCAAAACTGAGATGGTAATTGGTTTCGATGATTCAGACTTGGAAGGAGTGAAGTTCCCCCATGATGACCCACTGGTCATAACTCCTGTGATTGGAAATTCAGAAGTAAAACGAGTCTTGATAGACAATGGAGCTTCTGTGGATATTTTGTTTCATGATGCATTTGTGAAGATGGGATACAACGACTCTCAGTTGACCCCTGTAAACATGCCTATATACGGATTTAATGGAGTGGAGTCCAACGTTGAAGGGACTATTCAGTTGCCCATGACTATTGGGCAGGAGCCTAAGGAGGCGACTCAGATGCTGAATTTCTTGGTGATTAAGGCAGCTTCAACATACAACGCAATCCTTGGAAGGACTGGATTACATGCGTTTAAGGCTGTGGCCTCTTCCTATCATATGAAGATTAAGTTCCCGACACGGAATGGTGTCGGAGAACAAAAGGGTGATCAGAAGATGGAAAGAAGTTGCTATGTAGCCGCTTTGAGGGCCGATGGAGTCGGGGGGCAGGTCCTTCCAATTGAAGACATGGATGTCCGTGACGATGAAGAGCATAGAGGGAAGCCAGCAGAGGATTTGATTCCCATACCCCTCGAGCCGAATGATCCTGAAAAAGTTACTTATGTTGGAGCATCTCTGAAAGAACCATTGAAGGGCAAGTTGATAGAATTCTTACAAAAGAATAGCGACGTGTTCGCTTGGACAGCAGCTGATATGCCAGGGATTGATCCCCAACTTATAACTCATAAGTTGAATGTTGACCCCAAGAGGAAGACAATAAAGCAGAAGAAGAGAAACTTTGCTCCGGAGAGGCAAGAGGCCATTAAGCAAGAAGTGGATAAGCTCTTGGAAGCTGGTTTCATTGAAGAGATTCAGTTTCCCGAATGGTTAGCAAACCCTGTGATGGTCAAAAAAGCGAATGGGAAGTGGAGGATGTGTATAGACTTCACTGACCTGAATGATGCATGTCCAAAAGATTGTTTCCCCCTTCCAAGGATAGATATGTTGATAGATGCCACAGCTGGACATGAGATGTTAAGCTTCATGGATGGATTCAGCGGCTATAATCAGATTAAGATGCACAAAGATGACATCCCTAAGGTATCTTTCATAACTGACTTTGGTGTCTTCTGTTATCTTGTTATGGCGTTTGGTCTAAAGAATGCAGGAGCTACTTACCAACGCTTGGTGAACAAGATATTTGCCCATCTGATTGGAAAAACCATGGAGGTGTATGTTGATGACATGTTAGTCAAGAGCCTATTCAAGGCTGATCATATTAAGCACCTCGAAGAGGCATTTGAAGTGCTGAGGCACCATAAGATGATGTTGAATCCCGCTAAGTGTGCCTTTGGCGTTGGATCTGGAAAGTTTTTAGGACTGATGGTTTCAAAGAGAGGCATTGAGGCCAATCCTGACAAGATCAAAGCGATTTTAGACATGGAACCACCACGTTCTATAAGAGATGTGCAGAAGTTGACCGGCCGAGTAGCAGCCTTAGGAAGGTTTATCTCCAAGTCGGGTGATAAGTGTTTACCTTTCTTTCAAACATTAAAGAAGGTAAAGAATTTTGAATGGACACCAGAAAGCCAAGAGGCCTTTGAACAATTGAAGAAATATATGGCTGAAGCCCCGCTGTTGGCCAAGCCTAGCATCGGAGAGACTCTTTATCTATACCTGGCGGTATCTGAGCAAGCATTGAGTGCAGTCCTCATAAAAGAAGAGAATAAGGTTCAGAAACCCATCTACTACGTGAGTAAGGTGTTGCATGGAGCTGAGTTGAACTATTCCACCATTGAGAAGTTTGCTTTAGCATTGGTAACGGCTTCAAGGAAACTACGACCTTATTTTCAGTCACACAAGATTGAAGTCCTGACGGACCAGCAGTTGAGAAGTATCTTGCACAGCCCTAAGGTCAGTGGAAGGTTAATTAAGTGGGCAATCGAACTCGGAGAATTTGACATTGCATACAAGCCTCGGACAGCCATCAAGGCTCAGGCATTAGCTGACTTCTTGGTTGAATGTACCATTGGCAACCAAGAAGTCGGGGGGAAGGAGATAGTAACCACCCTTGGAGTTGAGAGTAAGGATGAAGAACTTGTACCTGATCAGAAAGAGTATTGGGTGCTCTATTTTGATGGAGCATCAAAAACAAAATCTAGTGGTGCAGGTTTGGTTTTGCAAAGCCCCGATGGGTTCACAGTTGAATACGCTTTGAAGTTGGACTTTCCTACAACCAACAATGAAGCTGAATATGAAGCATTAATAGCTGGATTGGGATTGGCCAGAGTCATGAGGGTCAAGAACCTCAAAGTGTGTGGAGATTCAAGACTGGTAGTCTCACAAGTGAATGGTGAGTTTGAGGCCAAGGATGAAACTATGGCAAAATACCTCAGAGTTGTGAAAGCTGTTATGACTCAGTTTGAGGAGTGCTACCTGGAGCACATTCCTAGGGAAGAGAACGTTAAGGCCGATGCCCTCTCTAAGTTCGCTTCTTCTGAGATAGAGAATTATGCAGGCAGTGTTTACTTCCAGGTCTTGAAGGCCCCGACCATCAACTCTAAGTTGGTAGCACCTATCGATGTTGGAAGCTGTTGGATAGATCCTATTAAAGCTCATCTAGAAACCGGATGGCTCCCCAGCAATGCCTTGGAGGCACGAAAATTGTCAGTGAGAGCATTGAGATATGCCTTGATTGAAGGCATCTTATACAAGAGGTCGTTTGTCATCCCATACTTGAAGTGCCTAAGGCCCCAAGAGGCAAGAGAAGCACTGGAAGAAGTTCATGAAGGGATCTGTGGGCAGCACTTGGGGGGCAGAGCCCTAGCTCACAAGATTACCCGCCTGGGATTCTATTGGCCGGAGATGTTAGCAGATGCCCAGGATTATGTCAAGAAGTGTGACAGATGTCAGAAACACGCCCCTGTTGTGAGGCAGCCGCCTGAGAGGTTAACCTCAATCAGCTCTCCCATTCCGTTTGCAATGTGGGGGATGGACATTCTTGGTCCTTTCCCCATGGCTTCAGCACAAAGGAAATTTCTGATTGTCGCCATCGATTACTTCACTAAGTGGATTGAAGCTAAGCCATTAGCAAAGATAACCACCAAGCAAGTTTCCCAGTTCTTTTGGGAGAACATAATCTGCAGGTATGGAATTCCCCGAATCCTTGTGACAGATAATGGGACACAATTCAACAATGAAGAGTTCAGGAAGTACTGCGAGGAAAATGCTATCGAGCTTCGTTTTACTTCAGTAGCTCACCCGCAAGCTAATGGACAGGCTGAGGTAGCTAATCGGATTATCCTTGATGGACTTAAGAAGAGGGTCGAACGATCGAGAAATACTTGGGTGGATGAATTACTGCCTATACTTTGGGCATATCGTACTACTTGCAAGGTAACAACTGGGGAAACTCCTTTCCTACTGGCTTATGGAGCCGAGGCAGTTGTACCACTAGAAGTCATGCATGCATCACCTAGAATTGAGGCATTCGAACCAGAGACTAATGAAGAAGGCATGAGGCTCGCCCTAGATTTGATTGATGAAGTCAGGGACGAGGCAAATGCCAGAAATGCGGAGCATCAAAAGAAAGCATCTTTCTACTACAACCACAGGGTTAAGGAGAGGTTCTTTCAGCATGGTGACTTGGTTCTTAGGAAGATCGAGGCTTCTGGAGTTGGTCAGAAGGGAAAGCTAGCCCCGAACTGGGAAGGGCCGTATCGAGTCAAGAAAACACTAGGACGAGGATCCTACAAACTGGAAACCTTGGACGGGGTTGAGGTGCCCCGGACTTGGCATGCATTGAACCTCAAGGTTTACTATGTTTAAGCTCTCCTGAAAAGGACCTAGCTTTTTGCCTATGTAATAGAAGTAGAAATAAGGTCGATGAAACCATTCCAAGTTTTTACAACTTGAGATATTGGAAATAGAGTATCTATGTAAGGGCTGTGCCCATTTCTTCATATTAATAAGACTATCCTACATTTTCGCATAAGATATGAACCTTACTTATTGATATATGTGCACAAAATGCTAGACTACGCATGCGAATATGAATAAGTTGAGAAGCATCAAGGACAATGAATCACGAATTTAAAAGTTATGCCCGAAGGCAGAATACATAAACGACTATCTCAAAATAAGTTAACAAGAGTGCAAAGTCATGCCCAAAGGCAGAGTACATAAATAGATGGATAAAAATATCAACTACTAAGCATCTCCAGTATGCTCATCCTCTCCAGCTGCGCCAAGATGAGCAGAGGAATCTGGCTCCAGGATCCTCTCATCATCCTCCTGGTCCTCCTCCTGAGTGTCCTGCACTGTCAAGGCCATAGGAGCATGGGGGCTAGGGAAGTCCGAAACATTGAGGATACCAGGAAATCTCCTAGTAACCTCAGCAAGAGCTCCGTCCCATCCCTGAGTAAACTGGTAAGGGAACAGAGAGTCGTCATGCTTCTCCATGAAGCCCACATACTCCTGGGAGGAAAGGTAGTCATCAATCAGGTCGTCCTTGTCCTTCCTGAGAGTGACATTTTCAGCCTGAGACTCTAGAAGCTCCTTCTCCCTCCTCGCTAAGGTAGCCTTGATAGAGCCCAGTTCATCCTGGGAGTCATCATACTTAGCCTTGTAAGTCTCATAGTTGGAACGCCAAGTCTTAGCCTAGAATACGACCCCCTGGAAGTTGGCATTAGCCTACAAAAGACAAAGTTAAAACCACGGTTCAAGTGACAAAACAAGTACATAAAAGAGTGGATAGTAAGAAGCTTACAGCTGCAAAGGCCTGAGCTCCAGCACTCTCAGCTCCTTCAAGAGTGGAGCCAGATACATAGTCCTTGAAGTCACCAGGGGTTATGGAGTGATAGGACCAATCCATAGCATGCCTGCAGTCTCCAACAATGGAGTCCTTCTTCCTAATACCCCAGTTGGGACGCCAAGCGCTCTTGGAAGAGCCATCTACCTCCTCAACATCAGCCACATGGGGCCTCAAGTAGGCATCCGTGGCTGTTGGGGCTCGAGGATCTTTCCCTGAACGAGCCCTTTTCAGCCTAGCAGTGTCGCCATCTTCTGGCTCATTAGTCTTGTTGATAAAAGCTGCAGCTGCAATTACAAAACAAAAGACAAATAATGGGTATGAGACAATCATATTCAAATAAAGGAATGCAAAAAGAAAGAAAATTACCCTTATTGCCCACTCGGGAAAGTCCCAAAGTTTTAAGCTGGAACTCATTCAGGAGATCTCAAGCCATAGTAGAATAATTATCCTTGATGAGCTCCTGGTAGGCATAGGCCTCTTCCTCATTCAGCTCAATATCATTGGCACTGCCATCTACGACCTTACCAAAGGTACTACGAAAAACATTGCCCCAATCTCCACCTTCCCATATCAAGTACATGAACTCCTTCTTCCACTTTGGGTTGGAATCAGGAATAGATTGGGGGTGAAAGATTGGAGGAGTAGAAGAACGGTGACTAATGTAAACCCAACCCGGGGTAGATTCAGCAGAATTTTTAAATTGAAAAATTTTCCTAAAAAGAGCTACAGAAAGAGGGAATTTGTTTTTAAGGCAGAGGACCAGAAAACAGTTGATCACCCTCCAAGAATTGGGAGGAAGTTGACAAGGGTTAACTCCTACATCTGCTAAAAGCCTAGGGATAAACTCATGAAAAGGGAATCGAACCCCTGCAACAATGGCACCCCTGTAAATACAAAGTGCATTGGGGCGCCAATGGCAAGATCGATCCCCAGGCTCAGCTGGGATAAGCCTATAGGGTGATTCTATTTTATACATCCTATTATAGTCAGTGATTTTTTCTATGTCATGGAAAATGTTGCTATGATTATAGGAATCAAGGTGTGACAGGGATGGAAAATCTTCTTTACGATTTAAAATCATATCTTGTAAACTCATGAGGGAAGAACGAATGATGATACCTCTTTTTGAGGCCACTTGCAGTTTCTGGAAACGTTGAGTAGCACGATCTTCAGCCATTTCTTCAAATCTTCAAAGAAAAATTTTGATGATCAAAGAAAATCTGCAAAGAACGAAGAAATTTTTAGAACAATCTTCAAATCTTCAAAGGAATTGAAGGAAAAACCCAGAAAAAAGATAATCTTCAAACTATAAAACTAGAAATTCTGGAAAGTACCTTGAGTGTTTTTCAAATCTTCAACAACAACTGGAAAATTTCTGGAAAAATTCCCAGAAATCCTTGAGCAATCTTCAAATCTTCAAAGATTGGAAGAAAAATCGCCAGAAAACTTGAAGGATGCCTTTGAATCTTCAAAGAAAGAGGATCAAACTCAGAGAAAATTTCTTAAGGAAATTTGGAACTTTTGAGAGAGTTTTTTAGAAACTTTTGTGGTGAAATGAAAGTGAAAACTTCGGCCTTTATATAAGCAAAAGTTAGGGGATTTCAACCGGTTAAAATGAATATCAACCGGTTGTAGCCTGTTCAAAACTCTTATGGGCTGTTAACACATGTTGGGCTCTAAAAAGCCCAAGAAACGCCAGGCCTGTAAAGCCCAAGTCGAAGTCAAGATGGGGCTTCAAGAAGAAGAGCCCAAATACATAATTAGGGTAGGCCCAAATGGTTTGAAGACCAAGGCCCATGAAAATTAAAGTCCAATAAAACTTGGACCAAAGATTAAAAGGAAGCCTGAGGTCGTAGCATTTGACCTCGATTCTTAGTGTAAGTACGAGCTTGACTAAACAACCTGGAAAACTCAGTTTGAGGTCGTGAGTAGCCTCTAATTTTGAGGTCGTTACAACACAGTTTGAAATTGCAAATTCTAGGTTGAATTTGTACTAGAAATTCAAGAAAATCCGCACGACCTAGGACCCTTTTGAGGTCGCTTTTTCTTCATTTTGAGGTCGTTAAATCCAGGTCGAAGTTGAACTGGGAAAATGGGAAATCCATACGACCTGGGACTTATTCGAGGACAAATCGAGGTCGTGAATCCCAGGTCGGAAAAGAACTAAAAAACGTGCAAAAACTACACGACCAGGAACCATTTTGAAATTTTTTTTTCTTAAGATGAGGTCGCAAGGCCGAGGTCGAAAAAGAGCTGTAAATTGAGCTCGAAGCTCACGACCTGGGGCCTATTTGAGATCGTTCTAGACTTATTCGAGGTCGAAAGGACGAGCTCGAAAATGGCTTAGAATTTGAGATCGTTCTGCACGACCTGGAAGCTGTTTTCAGCTCGAAAATGGCTTGAAAATCTGAGAAAAATAAAAACCCCGAATCCCGATTGTGATCCACGTAATTTCTGGAAAATTCGAAAGATTTTCTAAGGGATATGGATCGAAAATACATTAATTTCTTCTCGAAATTTCCAGGTCGAAAATGATTTAGGAGACGTGAAAAATAATTTTACGCTCGAAGCGCAATCTAATATTTTTAAACTAGCACCGTTTAGTGCCGTTAAGCACCGTTTAGTGCCGTTAAGCGCCGTTTAGCGTCGTTTAGGGCCGGTTAGCGTTGCTTAACATTGTTTAAGTATCGTTTAAGGCTACTTAGTGCCGTTTAGCATCGTTTAACATTGTCGTAAAAGCGTCGGTCGCTCCACGCTTTACATTAAGACAATACTCGTGAAACACTAGTGTAAGCATGAACCCTGACCCAAGTCACAGATAAGACCGTTAAAACTTCAAGGAAAACCTGATCAGTTTTCCTAGAAGTTGGGGGGCAAATGATATGGGTTAAAAGTAAGCCCTAAAAACATCATGTTGATGAGTGGATTTCGTAATCAACTTATATGAGGTTTACAGGTAGTTGTATAGGCTAGCGATCAACTGTTCTACGAAAAGGTTTGGGTTGTGTTTGTAGGGGTTGAGCTGTGCTCGAGGGTATCTCCAATAATCTCAGATGCCTTTAGAGAAGATTAGAGAACTTAATGCGTCCTCCCCTGAGGTGCCTACGTACCCTTGTATTTATAGGGATCAAGCTCACGTAGTTCTGATATGATTCTGTCTCTTACTGGAATAGCTGTATTCGGTCACCTAGTTCGTGTTGGACTCAGGTTCCTTTAGAGCCTTTCACGAACTAGTTTGGCTAAGTGGAGTAGAACTCGAGTTCGTACTCCACTTATGATTCTCTCATTGGTTAGAGTTATTCTAGGATCATCTGCGCCCTAGAATTATACTCAGATACCAATTTGTTTATCTGTTCTAGATGACTCCTAGAACTTTCTGTTGGCAACTCGTAGGAACCTGGTGCTCAGGAACCTACATTTCAGGAGCCTGTTTCTCAGGGACCTCCTTATTTCGGGACATATCACTTAGGGACCTCCCTTTTGGTGTTAGTACCTGCACAAATAACAAACTAGTTAGATTGGATAACTCTTTATATGCTTTTATCACCTCTATGGCTGTTGCTATGCTAACTCGAACTCTTCTGCTGGGAGGAACCTGGTCTTCGAGTGCTCAACTCAGCTTCCTGACCATTGGGAACCTCCTAATACTCATACTTCCTTATTCATTTCTTCTATTTGATCTTCATAACTCGTACTGGATCATTCTTCTAGCTTGTATGGATCGGACCCTATCGATTAATGGGCCTAAATCTAGCCCATGGAGATTTTGGGCACAACAAGTACCCCCCGGTTCCTTGAAATCATGTAAATGTGAAAGGAACCTATTCTAATTCTACGATCAAAAGTTCAATGCTAAACCATTCTAGTAACAATACTTCGCTTCAACATTTTATATCCAAGCCTACATGAGTTAACTCGGCGTAGGAAACAGGACATAAAATATTTTCAGCTTAATATAATCTTGAGTAAGCTTCCTTTGTATTAAGGAACCTGTTATCTTGCTATTTTCTTCTTCAGATAGCTGCTCTCGAAGTCAACTCGATGCTTGCATTTAGCTCCTCTGGAAATCTAATTCGTCACTCAACTCCACGTCTCTTTAAATTTAATAGTTTAAGAATTTATAGGAAGAGATAATGGTTGGCAGCTGGAGATAACTCAAAGTTCGAATTAAACTTATCACTTACCAAAGCTGCAGTTAATGTATGAATTCCCAAGGTTCACACGCCTCTGGTGCGTGTATCCCTTTAATTACTGTCCCAGTAGATTACTGCCACGTGTTCACTGCTGCCTCCTATTTACCTCGATTATATAAACACATGAATGACTTCATCTTCATTTTTACCTTTACCAAAAATTTTTTAAAACCCTCGGAGAGAAAAAAAAAAGAAAAAAAAAAGAAGGAGTCCGACGGTCATCTGCTTAATCAAAACTCTCTGTCGCCGTTTTCTTCAATCCAAGGTATGATTCTGAATCCTTTCTTTCTGTTTTTTCATAATCTCGATTGCATTTTTAACTATCTGATTGCTTCGATCTTGCATGCTGTCTTTTATCTGATAAATGTTTGTATATAGTCTTCATATCTCACACACACAAACATCCATAATACCTTCTCTATTGGTAGTTCCGTCACCGATTTGTGGCTTCATCACCATGATTTTACTGAAATGCTTTTGACTGTCTGTTTGTCTTCTATCTCAATTTGTTTCGTATTCATGTCATAGTCAATACTTATCTCTGTGAATGTATAACCTCTATATAACTCTTTAAAAAACTTACTTGACATAGTCACAGTAGTTCAATCGTCTCTAGACCACAGGTCTCCCTTTAAGAATTCCAAGGTCTGACCTTTCTTCGTCTATTTCTTGCAGATGTCTTCTGATTCAACACATTCTGACCACCTCTCTTCCGTAAAACCTGTTTTTGTCGCATCTGTAAGTAATAGAACTAGGTCTAGGGTCTTGATTCCCGACACTAGTGATCCTCAAGATATTCTGATGAAACCTCCAAATGCTATTGATCCCCTAAGGCCTTTAAGCTTAATTGATTTAGGAGATGACTGGTCTGATAATGAAGAGGTATCAAAACCTGAATTTGAACCTGAGTCCTTCCTAGAACCTGACTTTCAAAGTGAGATATCTGTAGAAAGAGAACCATTCAAACAAGAGATTGTCCCTTTTTGTGAAAAATCTGATTCTATCATGACCTCAGTTAAACTGGAAAAACTATTTGAGGAATGTCACCGCCCTGTCTGTAAGATAACAATCCCAGAACCTGGTGAAAGAGCTCACAGGTTTGATTTGAAAATCCCAAAACAAGGTATCCCCCATGCTGTTATATCTGCCGCTTTCTTGAGGGTAGGTGTTTCCATGCCTCTTCATCCTTTCTTACGAGAGGTTCTTGACTTTTACGAATTAGCACCAATGCAACTCACCCCTAATTCTTATCGGTTAGCCATCAGCACCTTTATACTATATTCTAGCAAATTTACAGTTCCTTTGACAGCCCCTGAATTGGGCTATTTCTTCAGACTGAAAGACACTGGGAGAAATTCTGGCTGCTTTTACCTTTCAGCCTGGCCTTGTCACCAGGGTCAGTGCATAAAAAATGTCAAACAAAACTTTGAACAATGGCCAGAACAGTTTCTCTATTGCTATGACTGCCCCTACGTTAGATATGAGTTTAATCGTCGTCCCAATATCCCTAAGCAAACCGTCCTCACGGGAGTCTGCTTGGAAAGAGCAACTGAGATTTTAAAACTGTCAGCCTCCACTAGAGATTGTCTGGTCTTAATGACCCCTGATAACCTGATGACTTTAGGCTTTATTCCTTCGACTTCTGGTAGGAGTTTCTTTATAGTGATGCCTTTCTTATTCTCTGTATTTGTGCAATTTCATTCGCTTACTTCATATATATACCTCTAACCTTAATCTATTGGCTTATGCAGACATGGCTCCAAAAGTTCCTTCATTTGTGAAAAGATCTAAAAATGTGGAAGAAATTTTCAAGGTTGATGATAATATGAAGGAGCTTTCGCTTGCTGCAACTCCAATTAATCAAGTTCCGACCCCTGTATCTGTCCAGACTCAACCATCAGGTTCCTCAAAACGTAAATTGGCTCAGACCACACTTGACTTATCAGGGAGCTCCCAAACCAGGTCCATGAGGAAAAATAAAGCTGTGAAGGCTGATCCTACCGCTGCCCAGAACCAGTTTAAGGACTTGATTGACACTCATGTTCCTGCTGAGACTATTACCGGCTGGTCAAAAATGGACTCTACTGAAGCTTTGGAAGCTATGAGGTTCTCTGCGGCCCAGAACGCCTTCTTTACTCTCAGGTTCTGTGATGATTTTGCCTTGAAGATCCAATATGACCTCAGGTTACAAGGAGAAATCTCGAAACTCAAAGAGGAGCTGGCTGCTAAAGAGGAGAGTGTGAATGTTGCCACTGCTGCGGTAAGGAGGGCTAAAGCTGTTGAAACCTCACTAAAGAGTAGCAGGGATGAGCTTCAGGAACAGGTGAAGAGTTTGCAGGATGAGAAACTATCCATGCTAGAGAAAGTCAATGAACTAAAAGCTCAGGTTGATGCTTTAAATGCTGCAGCTGTTACTGTCAAATCATCTCTGCTTGTCCAGGAAAAAGCTAGGTATGATGAAGGTTATGACGAGGGCGTTCGTGACTACATGAGATCCATGTAGGAGAAAATGCTCGAGCTGAACTGGTCTCTCCTAGGCGAGGATGTAGTGGGGATGATCAAGGATTTTGGGAATGAAGCTGCTGCTGCGACCTCTGTACCTCCCGAGAAAACGGTTGAGAGGTCTCCAGGTGTCAACCTTGAGACTGCAGAGGTTCCCCCTCCTGAAGTTATTCAACCTATCCTTTCAACTCCTCCTGTTGCTTCCAAGGGTTCTGGTGAGGTTCCTCCTTCATAATTTCAACAAAATTCTTTAAGAACTTTTGATAACTTTCGATGAGGTCGCGGGCTCCTCGTAACGCCTCGCAATATGTAACTTTAAATTTGGTTTCCATGGCCTTCGTGCCATTAACTTTTATGTTGGTTTTCTGGGTCTCTGTACCCATAACTCTCTTTATGATTTATAATATTTGCTTTTGCTGCATACTTTTCTTCAAAACCTTATGAAATACTTCACTGTTATGCACTAGAGAATAATTCAGCTTCCTTATTCATATGATCAAGCTTACGTGGGCTAACCCATTGTAAGAAACAGAACACATGCATATTTCCACTTGTCTATTCTCAAAAATAAATGCAACAAACTACAGCTGAATTGTAAAACTGGAACCTCTGTGTTTATATTTTGTATCGATAATCTAAACCGTAGTCTCCTTTAATAACTTCTTCTTCATCATGACCAGGTTCCTTGAGTATTAATCCTGCAAAATAAACATAAAACAAAAAATAGTTAACGTTAGTAAAAGCTTTCTTTTGTTTAATTCGGGTCACCTCTTGGAAAGGTTGCCTGCTTGGCTCCCAATCCTAATCTCTAGGTCCCAACATGCCTCGAGGCCTGTTGGTTCCTTTTTATGCCTCGGGGCGATTCTAGGAACCTGTGTGCCATTCTGGGAGTCCACACAGATTCCTCTTCTCCATGTGTCAGGCTAGACATCTTATGAAGGTAAATGCTAAGGATTTTACCCCTTCTTCCCATGTGCCAAAGGCGGTTCCACATGAGGGAGAGCTTGTTAGGCTTCTCTTTAAGGTGCCTTTTGTCAGGACTTTAATTCTCGTGCTCAAGGAACTTGAGGCTTTTGGCAACAATGTCGTGCTCAGTCAACTGAGGCTTTTCAATCTCATTTGCTCAGGAAGCTACCTGAAGCTTTTCTCGTGCCCAGGAAGCTACCTGGAACTTTGCTCAATGCCCAGGAAGCTACCTGGGACTTTGCTCAATGCCCAGGAAGCTACCTGGGACTTTGCTCAATGCCCAGGAAGCTACCTGGGACTTTGCTCGATGCCCAGGAGGCTACCTGGGACTTTGCTCGATGCCCAGGAGGCTACCTGGGACTTTGCTCAATGCCCAGGAGGCTACCTGGGACTTTGCTCAATGCCCAGGAAGCTACCTGGGACTTTGCTCGATGCCCAGGAGGCTACCTGGGACTTTGCTCGATGCCCAGGAGGCTACCTGGGACTTTATACTTTTCTCAACAATCTGTCCACAAGCTAATTCTGATCAATCAATCGTAGTCTGCACATTCTGTCAATTCATATTCATACTTCACATATACTGTCAATGCTACAGGAACCTGTTAGCTTAGGTAACCTGCAAAATGCAACACAATGCTACAGGAACCTGTTAATCTAGGTAACCTGTTTCAAAAATTTCAAATTGGCATATGGAATATCAAATAGCATGTGCAATACTGTCTAAGTAGGAATACTACCCCCCAGTTCTTTTGGGTAATGATTATTACGTAAAAGAACTATTAAGGAGTTATAGCTGCAAATAATGCACTCAAAATATTCAACGTAGAGCTATACATCGCTCAATACTAAAAAAATCGTCTTGCAAGTAGAGAGGTTCACATTAAGTACCCCCCGAGTACATGCATAATTGAATACTGGAATCAAAATACTGGTCAGCTATAACTAATAAGCTGCCTTTATTCTTGGGCTGAAAGAGCCTTACTTTTCCTAAGAAAAACACATAAAAGAGTTACTGATAATACTTCTTGAGATGCTCTGCATTCCAAGCTCTCGGAATGAGGTTCCCATCCATATCCATCAAGTGGTAGGTTCCTTCCCAAATGGCTGACTTTATCTGGTAAGGCCCTTCCCAATTTGCTCCAAAAGCTCCATGTGCCAGAACCCTGGTATTTGGCATGACTTTCCTCAAAACTAGGTCTCCAACCTTGAAAGGTCTTGCCTTCACCTTTTTGTCGTAATACCTTCGAACTCTCTGTTGATATGCTGCTAACTTCACTTGTGAATCTGCTCTCAACTCTTCGACCATGTCCAAATACAGTCTATGATTGACCTCATTGCTCTCGGGATCAAAATACTTTCTTCTCAAGGAACCTGTTCCAACTTCCACAGGTACCATAGCTTCACAACCATAAGTGAGGGTAAAAGGAGACTCACCAGTTGTAGTTCTAGGCGTGGTATTATACGACCACAAGACTCCAGGAAGCTCCTCTGGCCAGCTTCCCTTCTTATCTTCAAGCCTTGTCTTCAAAGTGTGCTTGATAATCTTATTCACTGCTTCAGTCTGTCCATTACTCTGCGGATAATACACTGCTGAAAATGCTTTTTGGATTCCAAACTGCTCACACAATCCTCTAAGCTCTCTACTATCGAACTGTTTCCCATTGTCAGAAATCAGCTTCTGTGGAATGCCAAACCTGCATACAATAGCTCGAAACACAAATTCAGTCAATTTTGACGCTGTAATCTTAGCAAGTGGTTCTGCTTCTGCCCACTTTGTAAAGTAATCGACTGCGACCACTGCGTATTTCACTCCTCCTTTTCCTTTCGGGAGCTCACCAATGAGGTCTATTCCCCAAACAGCGAATGGCCAAGGGCTAACAATCGGTTTGATAGGTGCTACCGGACGACTATCAAAATTGGCAAACCTCTGACAATTACTGCATGCCTGCACGAACTTTGTAGCATCTGCTTTGATGGTTGGCCAATAATATCCTTGTCGAAAGACTTTCATGGCTAAAGAATTACCCCCCGAGTGATTTCCACATACTCCTTCATGAATTTCCTCGAGGATATACTTGCATTGTTCTCCAGCTACACACTTGAGCAAAGGCTGATTGAATCCTCGTTTATACAGAACTCCATCATAAATTACATATCTGGCTGCCCGATACCTTAGCTTCCTGATATCACTTTGATTGGGAGGTAGCTCCCCTTTGTCCAGGTAACGATATATTGGGGTCATCCAGGAATCTTCAACTGGAAATTCAATGTCCATTACCTCTTCCTTGAAAACACTTGGTTGCTCCTGGATTTGAAGTGGAATTACTCCCAATAACGTGGATTCTCTCTGTGACCCTAGCTTGGCCAATGCATCCGCCTTGGTATTCTTTCCTCGAGGTACCTGATCCAACTTCACCTCTTTGAACCTTGCGATCAACTCCTGGGAGTACCTCAAATATAAGTCTGTTCTTGGCCCTCTCGCCTGAAAACCACCACGAATCTGCCAAACTACTAACATCGAATCACTAAACACCCTGATATTCTCTACTTTCATCTCCAAAGCCAACTTGAGGCCTGCAATCAATGCCTCATATTCTGCATCATTGTTCGTGGCTTTAAAAGCAAAATGAATCGAGCTATAGAGTTGGTGCCCTTCTGGACTAACTAGTTCTATGCCTGCACCTGCTCCACCACTATTAGCAGCTCCATCTACATACAGTGTCCACCAAGGTGCACAGTTGTCATTGTCTGCCTGTTTTTCCACCACCTCTTTTGGCCCCTATTGGCCAGTAACCTCTACATGAGGTGGAAACTCGATTAAGAAATCTGCTAAAGCTTGAGCTTTGATTGCTGTCTTTGGCTTATATTCTATGTCGAACTGACCTAGCTCCACAGCCCACTTTAACATTCTTCCAGAAGTTTCTGGCCTATGCATCACTTGCTTAAGTGGATATGAGGTTCTTACTTCAATCTTGTGAGCTTGGAAATAAGGTCGCAGCTTCCTGGAAGCCAGAATCAACGCGAAAACCAACTTCTCCATTCCTGTGTACCTCGTTTCTGCATCAAGTAACCTTTTACTAACATAGTAAACTGGGCTCTGCTGTCCATTCTCTTCTCGAACCAGAACTGCACTAATAGAATACTCTGACACAGCCAAATAAAGTATCAATGTTTCTCCATCCACAGGTTTGGCTAACAATGGGGGGCTTCCCAAATGCTTCTTTAGCTTTCCAAACGCTATCTCACATTCTGCGGTCCACTCGAATTTGTTTCCTTTCTTTATTGCTTTAAAGAACTCCTGACACTTATCAGTGGACCTCGAAATGAATCTATTCAAGGCTGCAACTCTACCTGTAAGAGACTGAACCTCTCTCACAGTTCTCGGTGACCTCATATCAATCAACGCTTTAATCTTGGCTGGGTTGGCTTCGATACCCCTGTGGTTTACCATGAAACCTAGAAACTTTCCTGATTCTACCCCGAATACACATTTTTGTGGGTTCAGCTTCATTCTGTACTTCCGCAAGATTCCAAACATTTCTTCTAAGTGCTTCACATGGTCAACAGCTTCCTTAGACTTAACTAGCATATCATCCACATATACTTCCATAGTATGGCCAATTTGGTCTTTAAACATCATATTCACTAACCGTTGGTATGTGGCTCCAGCATTAATCAATCCAAATGGCATGCATACATAGCAATAAAGACCTCTATCCGTAATAAAAGAAGTATGCTCTTGGTCAGGTTCATACATAGGGATTTGATTGTAACCTGAATATGCATCCATGAAGCTAAGGAGGGCATGTCCAGCTGTTGCATCCACTAACTGATCAATCCGTGGTAGTGGGAAACTGTCCTTCGGGCATGCTTTGTTGAGATCTGTGAAGTCCACGCAGGTTCTCCATTTTCCATTTGGTTTCTTTACCAAAACAGGATTCGCCAACCATACTGGGTAAAAAGATTCTTTAACTAATCCTGCATCCAATAACCTGTCGACCTCTTCTTTCAATGCCTGAGCTCTTTCTCCACTAACTGGTCTTCGCTTCTGTCTCACTCCTTTCTTTTCTGGATCAATATTCAACTTATGACACATGACCCTTGGATCTATCCCTTCCATATCTGCATGACACCATGCGAACACATCCAGGTTCTTGCCCAAAAAGGTAATGAGAGATTCCTTTAAGGCTGGATCAAGTTGAGCTCCAATCTTCAATACCTTTGTACCATCTTTATCATTGATCTTCACATCCAGAGTTTCACCAGCTGGTCCAGCCTTAACCATGGTTTCTGGCATTCGAGGATCTAAGTCTACCTCCATCTCTGTGGTTGAGTCCTCTTGAGGTTCCTGGACGGTAGACGGTTCCTGCACTTCGTGCATGACATTCCTTCTCTTTGATGCTGGCTGACTGTCTTCATTGCATCCATTATGTTTCAGTTTCCGGGATTTTTCTTCATCCAACCCTTCTACCATACACACATCACCATCCTTGTCCGTAGGGGGTGCACTTTCTATCAGTAAGTAGGGGGTATCTGGTCCCCGAAAAACGGGAATCTCATCATGAGGTTCCTCTTCTATGATCTCTTCAATTCTTATAGCTCTACAGGATGCTGACACAAAACCTTCCAAAGGTGAATTGCGCAGGTCGACCGTTATCTTGTCTGGGTTCTTTCCTGGAAAACTATCAGGAACCTCGTCCATAGGTTCTGGCAATTTAGCAGCTCTAGCAGCATGTTGCAAAGCTTTGGTGTAACACTCTCTAGACTCATACTGACATCCTCGAACTATACCAACTCCATTTGGTGTCGGGAACTTCATAGTGAGGTGGTAAATGGAGGTTATTACCCTCATCTCCTTCAAAATGGGTCTTCCCAAAATAGCATTATAATTCATATTCTCTTCTATAACGATGAATTCTGCCAACTGTGTAATGCAACATGGTTTATCACCTAAAGTTACTGGCAAACGAATCTTACCTTTAATAGGAACCTGATTATTAGTGAATCCGTACAAGGTATCGTTTGTTGGAGTTAAGTCTTTATCCAGAAAATGCATCTTCTTGAAAGCTGAATAAGATAGCAAGTTTACAGAGCTTCCATTATCAACTAACACTCGATGAACCTCATACGACCCAATTCCTGCCTCAACAACCAAAGCATCAGTATGGGGATGATGTACCCAGGAAGCATCTTCTTCAGTGAAAGTAATATCTGCATCCTCTCCTTCGAACAACTTTGGGGACCTCTGGGACAGATTGTAAATACTGGTCAAAGGACGTTCTTTAGCCTCACGGGTATACCTCTCCATGGCATTCCTGCTGCTTCCTCCAATGTGGGGACCTCCTATAATTGTGCGTATGCACCCAGCCTTAGGTGGTCCCTCCATCACGACAGGTTCCTGTGTCTGTGTCTTCTGAGTCTTCTCATCTCTATACTTCTTTCCTTCCTGAGCCACCCATTCACTCAATTGCCCTTGTCTGATTAGGGTTTCAATTAGATCTCTGAGGTGACGACAATCTGCAGTATTATGCCCATTATTATCATGGAAGTCACAGTAGGGGCGTTCATTCTTATTCCCTGGGGGACCGGTTCTGAAAGGCTTCTTAAACCATGAGGACTTCTCATTCACTGCGTAAATATGATCAATCGGAGCTACCAAAGGGGTGAAAGTCTCATAGACAGGTCTCTCATGTTTATTGTTGTTATAGGAAGCTGGTGGCGGTACCTGACTCATGACAGGTTTAGTAGGATTCACAGCTTCAGGCTTCACCTGGGATGTGCGACTAACCACCTTTTTATTGTCACGACCATTGGGGCTTCTTTGCCTCGGCCTCTTGCTTCCACTCTGCCTTACAAAATCTGGATCCTTCCTTAATTCAGCTAGAGACTCCTCCACCAGACGAAAGGGTTCTGCCTGGGCATAAAAATCTGCCAACGTCTCTGGTTCTTTTCCTTGCAGTGCTTTCCAAAAATCTGAGCCTCCTTTGACTCCAGCAATTAAGAAATTCTTTATTGTTTCCTCAGATGCTTTCCTAACTTTAGGAACCTCCGCATTAAACCTCTTAAAATATTCTGTTAATGTCTCACTAGGTCTTTGCTTGATATTGGCTAAGGTATTGGTTGGTGGTGCGAATGCAACAGATGCTCTAAATTGAGTGACAAAGAGCTTCCCCATACTTGCCCAGGAACCAATCGAATCTGCAGGTAACCTTTTGAACCATTGATGGGCTCCGCCCTGTAGAGTTGCAGCCAGTAACCTGCACCTGGTGGCTTCCTTCACTTGAAAAACATCCATCTCTGTGTCAAAACGACTAAGATATTCAATGGGATCAGTAGTCCCATCGAATTTCAATTCATTCGAAGGCCTGTAAGACCTAGGCAGAGCCGACTTTCGAACCTTCTTGGTGAAAGGAGAAGCTGTTATAGGGTTTACAGCAAGATTCTTCTCGTCCTTGAGTTGAGCCAAAATTTTCTTGACATCCTCCGCTGTCACCTCCCCAGTAGCTTCCGCCTTTGTCTTCTTACTCGTTCCTTCTTCCTCTTGCGACTCTGCAGCGCTTGATTCTTCAGTATCCTCATCTGAATCCGTGATTTCTTGTTCGATTACCTCGACAGACGGGTCTTTATCTTTCTTCTTTTTCTTTGAGGAACCTCCAGTCTTGGTTTTCTTCTTTTCCTTGGACCCTGTATGGCCCTTGCTACCAGTTTTACTCTTCTCAGGGTTCTCCATATCTTCTTCACCATTATCTTGCTTCGGTTCTCCACCATCGTCTGGAACCTCCTCTCCATTCTCAGATTCTTCAAAATTCAACTGCTTCGGAGTAACCTTCGACTTCTTGCTTTTCTTTGCCTTCTTTTTCTTCTTTTTGCTTGAAGCCTGCTCCAAAGTCGACAAACGTTCTCCCACAGTCTTTAAGATTTCCATCATGGCTGCTTTAGTAACCTTCGGTGCTCTGGGAGGAGATGTGTTCCCCTCATGAATCTGTCGTTCAGAACCGGTTGCTTCGCTATCCGTGTTGCCTGACATCTTTTCCACTCTTAAGATATTAACTATGCCCTCCTTCTAGCGCCAATGTTGATGAGTGGATTTCGTAATCAACTTATATGAGGTTTACAGGTAGTTGTATAGGCTAGCGATCAACTGTTCTACGAAAAGGTTTGGGTTGTGTTTGTAGGGGTTGAGCTGTGCTCGAGGGTATCTCCAATAATCTCAGATGCCTTTAGAGAAGATTAGAGAACTTAATGCGTCCTCCCCTGAGGTGCCTACGTACCCTTGTATTTATAGGGATCAAGCTCACGTAGTTCTGATATGATTCTGTCTCTTACTGGAATAGCTATATTCGGTCACCTAGTTCGTGTTGGACTCAGGTTCCTTTAGAGCCTTTCACGAACTAGTTTGGCTAAGTGGAGTAGAACTCGAGTTCGTACTCCACTTATGATTCTCTCATTGGTTAGAGTTATTCTAGGATCATCTGCGCCCTAGAATTATACTCAGATACCAATTTGTTTATCTGTTCTAGATGACTCCTAGAACTTTCTGTTGGCAACTCGTAGGAACCTGGTGCTCAGGAACCTACATTTCAGGAGCCTGTTTCTCAGGGACCTCCTTATTTCGGGACATATCACTTAGGGACCTCCCTTTTGGTGTTAGTACCTGCACAAATAACAAACTAGTTAGATTGGATAACTCTTTATATGCTTTTATCACCTCTATGGCTGTTGCTATGCTAACTCGAACTCTTCTGCTGGGAGGAACCTGGTCTTCGAGTGCTCAACTCAGCTTCCTGACCATTGGGAACCTCCTAATACTCATACTTCCTTATTCATTTCTTCTATTTGATCTTCATAACTCGTACTGGATCATTCTTCTAGCTTGTATGGATCGGACCCTATCGATTAATGGGCCTAAATCTAGCCCATGGAGATTTTGGGCACAACACATCATTAATATGACATTAATTAGACCTAGTATGGTCCAAACGTAGGGCCCACCGGGATGCCCAAAAACCCTAGTTAAATATTAATTTCGTAATTAATATTAGGGATAATAACCAGCTCAGCAATAAAAGTCAAATAAGGATATAATTCTTGCCTGACTTAGCCTCCAAGATACATACTTCAACATGGAAACTGATTCCTACAAGGAAGGGGTCTAGAACCTTCCTCAAGGCGGTGGCTTGCCCACCAAGTATTCGAATCCTACCATAATTCTAAGGCTTCACAGCCTATATAAAGGGCCTGACCCCTCATTCTCAGAACTACGTTTTGTTGGCTTGATTCTCTAATACAGAGATACGTAGGCATTCTGTGAGGACCGTTTAGTCTCGAACGCAGAAGCAGCCATTAAAGCACGAAGCTCACGTACCTTAGCATTAAATACATCAAACCCTAGCCGCAATCTAACAACCTAGTTTTTATTCCACAACAAGAGTATTTTCAAACTTATAATTCAAGTAAATTGTTTTGATTCAATTTTTTGTAAAAAAATTTAAGAGACCAATAAATTTTTAAATATAAATCATATATTTTCAATATTTTAAATAAAATTTATGAACCGCGCGAAGCGCGGATAAATTTCCTAGTTTATTTTTAATGACATTCTACCACTCGTAAGTCGTAAATATATTACACGTGCATAAATGAGTCGACATATGCCCCTCAATATCTGAATTTAAATGTCGTATATGTGTTAAAATAATTATATGTATATGTGTTAAAATAATTATATGTACGTGTACCTCATCATTCATTTACATGATGTTTTGTTTGTTAGTGTTTAACATGAGTTGGTTGCTAACATGTGTCTACTGGGAACTAGATCAGTTTCCCGCACACGGGGAGTTCAAACCCCATGCGTTTGACAAAGAAACCCTCCATACTCCTTCAAAAATTGAGCTTCCATTGTATGAGTACCTTGGCAGCATGGATTGTTTGAAAAATTCGTGTTATTCCCACCCTTCATTTGCTCCTGCAACAACAAAACAAATTACTACATGCAGTGATGCAAATTACAAACAACTCCTTCATATATTATAGTTAGAACATGTCCGTAACTCGCACGGATTATAAAGCTAGTTAGATTATAATAAACTAAATATTTTTTTAAAATAGAAACAAGTGAGCCCATAATAGGAAAGATAAAACAATACAAGGGGCACACGAATGGGCCGGGGTTACATGAATAACACAGAGGCCAAAAAGAAGTGATTTTCCCTCGAGAATTATTTCCAAATCACACAGTACATTGAAAAAGAATGCAAGAGTAATTAGGCAAGAAAAACCCCAAGGAAGTAGACGGCTTGCATGGGGCACTCTAAGAGCATCTCCAACGTTACATATCCCTTCCCAATATATTAAATAGCTGGCCCATTTTAGGGTTTTTTATCCAAAAAACACGCTCCAACAATCACCTCTATTCTCAATACATTTTAGAGGAGAAAAATTCGGACCCTACATGTGAGGTTCCAAATTACTCCCCCCATAATTGCCAGGTTATCTCCCGCTACTTCCTCCCGTTATATCCATATAATTATAGGGTTTATCATTGGAGTAAATCATACTTTTGAATCCTTATAATTTTAATAATCATTATTTTAGGGGTTATGAAAAGGGAAGCTCCTTGGAGTTGCTCTAATGGGTCAAATAAAAGGCTAAGGAAGCAGTAATGACACAATAATTATGAGGATAAATTAGGAAGGTACAATTGTCAATGCACAATGAATAAAAAATTATATAAGGATAAATTAGGAGGGTAAAATTGTCAATGTATAATGAATAAAATTGCTGAGAAAATCCCTGTTGTATTATCAATGTGTTTCATTATTATTTTTGTTATATAACAAAACTATGATCCATAAAATAAAAATAAATATATTTCACCGGGATAACAATATACGTGCATAGCACAGGTATACCGTATAAGTCAAGGGTATCCTAAATTTTACACATAATTTTGGTAATACTATAAAAAAAATTGTTACATTTTAAAATAATTACATGAAAATTTTAAGATTTAACCCGATTAAAAATACTTTAAAATTAAATAATTGAATTATTAGCTTTTAAAATATTAACAAATTTTAAAAACTAATAATGTAAAAGTATTTGAAAAATTATAAAAAAATAATTATAAATATTAAAAAAGAGTCGGTTGCACAGTTATAAGATAATTTATATTCTTATATATTATAAGCGTAAGAGTGATCTTATGATAGACAACTTTAACCGATTTTGTAGACATAATTGAATAAATTAACCTTTTTACTACAACTCAAGAACCTTTTTACTCATAATATGCGTCATGACTTAAGGTGACTGTAAGCCATATAAATCCCCTCATGACCATTTCGTGAAGTACATCTTCTACATTCAACTAGTCTTCTTGAAAGAAGAGTTTGTCCTGTATATTAATTAATTCTTCCTAGTCTCGTGATCCTTCACATCCCCTGTATTCCTAAGTTTAATATCCTTGATATTTATAAAAAATATTATATATTTTTAGATTTTATTAATAAAAAATCGGATTTTTATCCGAATTTCTTAAAAAGCCCGGACTTTTATCCGGGCCGCACCGGACTTTTATCCAGGTTTTTTAAAAGCCCAAAGTCCGGGTTTTTCAAAATCCCGGGCTTTTAATCGGACTTTTCAGACTTCGGGTCGTGCCGGGCTTGATGAAAAATAGGATGCCCATCTTAGGCTCAAGGGTCGGGCCGAACCGGGCTGGGATTTTTCGGGCCAAATTTTTAGGGATTTTTTGCGAATTGGATTGGGCCGGATTTCGGATTTTAGGTTTTTTGAACATCTTTAACTATACCTGATGGGTTACGCATTTATTCATGAAGTAATACTTAATACGCATATTGCACTGGAGTAACCTGTATAATATGCTTACCTAACATGCATAAGCATAATGAGAATGCGTAGTACTTTGTTGTCCATTTGTTAATGATTCAGCGTGTGTCCAGACTGTTTACGGAAAATACGGTTTCAGAGCCGTTGGATCGTTGATCCAACGGTTCTGATTTTAAAAAAAAAATTGTATCGTACCGTAGAAACTTTCCGCAGTACGGAGAAATTACCAAAATGCCCTCACTGTTCACGTACCGCAGAAACTTTCTACGGTACAGTGAACAATAAATTTTTTATGTGAAAACAGGGGCATTTTGGTAATTTCACCGTACCGCAGAAACTTTCCGCGGTACGGTACAATTTTTTTTAAAAACAGAGCCGTTGGATCAACGATCCAACGACTCTGGAATCTTGTGTTGTGTAAGCCTTATGGTGCAATCGTTTGCAGAAGACCGGGAGCCTTATAAAATATGTATTATATAACTTAATACACATTCTGTGATAAAAAGGGAGGACCTAAAACACATAGTATTATTTTGTAATATTCCAGGATACGCAATTGAAATATGGTATCCTTAAATTAAAAAATTCTTTTACAAAATAAAACCAAATATATGGTATTCAAATTCAAATATTTAATTAAAAATTTATTTTTTTTAATTAAAAAATTGAATATTTTTAAACCTCAAATTGAACCCATTAAATTCCAATTAAAAATTAATTAAGCCCAAAGGAAATACCAATAAATTGTTTTTTCTTACTGAGTTCGGATTCCTGATTTGTAAGGGGACCAATCTTGATTTTTTTAAAATTAGGATAAATTAGGGTTTTGGTTCTAGTGTTTAGGGAACCCTAAACCCTAAATCCTAAGTTCGTATACGGTTTATTCATCGTTCTGAATATTTCTAAAACCCAAAATGGAATTGTTGAACACTGAAGGTTAACTGTTGAACCCTCAAGGGAATGCAGATAAAATATAAAACTTTAATTAAAAAATTAAATATTTCTAAAATCCAAGATGGAATTGTTGAAACCTAATAGTTAACTGTTGAATTCCTAAGAAAATATAGATAAAATTGCTTATACGCATTCAGTAGATGGGTATCTAGAATATAATACATATTATCCGATTGGGTAACCAGTAATACACATTCATTAGTTGGGTGATATGCAATTTATTTTAAATATTACGTATGTGTCAATGAAGTATAAGCTACACTAAATTGAATATTGGCACAACTCTATATGCTGAGTCAGATTAGGGATGGGCATTCATCCTGATCCGTTCGATCCCGATTCGATCCCCGCATCGAACGAAACGGGGAATCGGGGATTTTTCGGGTACGGACCGGGGAGCGGGGACAATTTTCAAAAAAAATCAGGGAGCGGGTCGGGACCGGGATTCTATTTCTCCCCGGCCCGATCCCCGACCCCCGTCCCGATTCTCAATCCTCGACTCGATTCCACCACATTATAATATATACAATATATATTAATAATCATATATTAATATATACGAATTTTCAATGCTTTTTATTGGAAACGAAATGATATTTTAATCTTATATGTTTATCTTTCTAATAGTTAAATAACTTCATTTTCATGTTATTTATAATTGTTTATTTAAGTAATATTTTTTAACCTTAATTTAGTACATATGAGCTATTGCTTTGTAATGTTCAGATTTCAAAAAATAAATAAATTAAGAAGTAACATAGATGCATGTGAATCCGAGTATATACTTATTATGTGATCAATGGTGATGGAAATTATTTCAAACTTTTTAGTTAGTGTTTAAAATTGTTTAAAATATTATTTTTTGTTTAAAATGAAATTCCCCGATTCCTCGCGGGGATCGCCGTTACCCGTTTGGGCCGAGGACGGGGAATAAAAAGTAATCCCCGACGGGGATCGGGCCGGGGACGGGGATCGGGTTTGAATTCGGGGATGGGGGCGGGGATAGCACTCCCGACCCCGAAGTACCCCGATGTCCATCCCTAAGTCAGATATGTCGTCTAAATAACGAAATACACATTTTACAAAGGTAGGTCCGAGCGGGTAAAATTGGACACCATATTCAAACCGGTTATTTCCGTATAATTTTATAATAAAAGGTTTAATTGTATCATTCTTTCGATCTTATCCAATTTTTTTGTAGCATGGTCATCAACCAAAATAATACACATCATTGGATCTTAAAATAGATACATGTGAACTGTTAGATCTAATATTTTTTAAAAAATTAATATTCTAAACCAAATATAAGTAGGTTTTCGAAATTGAATAGAATTCAATGTAAAAATTGTTAACATTCTTTTCTCTTCAATTTCCGAGTAGTTTTAGTTGGATAATAATTGTTAAACCACACTACACCATAAACAGCCTACGGTAACACAAAAAAAATGTTACAACAGGTACATTATATGTTACCTTAGGCCCATAAAGTAGCTAAGGTAACATTTTTCTGGTGATAGCTCTCAGCATGTTGCCTTAGGTGTCTAAGGTAACATCTTTGACCCCTAAGGTAACATGCAATTTTATGTTACCATAGCTTGCTATAGCAACAAAAGTGAGGTCTATGGCAACTTAATATATATGTTACCTTAGAGGCCTAGATTTTTTTTAAAAATAGTGGGGCCCATTATGGTCCCCACTGTTTGAGCCACTTTTGTTGGCTAAGGTAACATTTCTATTAGCTAATGTAACATCTTTTCCAGAAAAAAAAATTGAAAAAAATTGCACATACATATTATGCATCTCAAATTAAATATTCTGTTCATCCGAAATTGGTAATCTTCCAATGTCATAAGTATCACCCCAATATCATCACATTTGGCAAAAATAAATATTCTCTAGTACAAAAAAGATGGTAAATAAAAATCCTAATGGTCATTTCTTCTTTTCACCCTTGGCGGCATCTCCGGACTTACCTTGCATAGACACAAAAACGTGTTCACAAATTAGCTAAGATACATTAAAGATAGTTTAATAGGACCCAGTTATGTTCAAGTTTAGAAAAACTGACCTAATTGGAAGTGATCCCATGATTGCACCACTATAGTTCAGCGCTACAATAGCACTATCAGCCTAGGCGAAGGAAAAAATTCAAATTACTACAGCTCACTGAAATGACAAGAACGTGCAAGTGCCTTCAACAAGTACAGCTTATTGAATTTATCTAGCTACCTTAATTCTAATTTCCTAACTTGATAACAAGTACAGATCTGGAGCTTTTTTTAAAATGTTCCCCCATATATCCATACCAAATCATCTACGTGTGCTCAAGTAACAGTTATATACACGCACAGACATAAGCCAAAATATATTTTACGACTCAAGTAATACTATATATTTTTACAACAGAAGAGAAAAATGATTTTCGGACCTTTCCCAACAGCAAACATCGCATGAGAAGCATGGAATTCATGTATATGTACTTGGAAAAAAAATTGAACTTTAAATATATTTACAACATTCTTATGGCAGTTGACAATTGTAAACAAAATATTTTTCTAGACATAGCAGTTGACAAACTTTGCTCTGGCTTTCAAGTAATTACACCATTTGAATCTACATTAGTTCTATAACACAGTAAAACTATTTTGTGTGAATGGCTGCCAGGCCCGTCTCCAGTATTTTGGAGGCCCTAGTTTTCTTATACCAAATTTTTTTTAAGACATCATATTTCATGAATTAAAACCACACAAAAAAATTACAATACGACTTTAATCCAGTAAAGGGTTGGTGCAATGGTTGAGGTCTTGACTTCTCTAAGAATGGTCAAGAGTTCGACTTCTACCGTGTGCGTGTGTTTAACTATCAAAAAACTATATATATAATAATAGAGGCAAGTTAAGTTGAGATTAAGAAGTTAATCTCCTCGCTTTAACTAGTGCAAAATCTCTAATCAAAATAATATAATCTAACTTATCCAACATTTTTTTTCTGAATAGACAACATAGTCAAACTGTTGAGTTTCTCTTGTGACATGGGATCAGAGATAATTTTTTATGAGCTTCAATTTAGAGTAGCTACCGTAACTGGTATAGTTAGATACTTATACATCAGCACACACTAATGGGCTTTTTTATAATCAATGGACGGGCCTCTAAATATATATAAACTAATAAATAATAAGAACCCAAATGTTCCAGCCTTCAACTTCAAGACCCATTAATCAAATATCTTTTTGGACCAAATAATCAAATACTTGATGCCAATAAATAGATACATAAACATTACTTATAATAAAAAAATGTGGCCCCCTTAATTTGTGTGGCCCTAGGCAGCCAACCATGGCAACTCCCACAAGAGCCGGTACTGATGGCTGCTAACAATTACTAAAATTGTATTTTTTATCAACCTCACTTTTATAATATACACAGTAATAATGCATCTTTTAGCAATGGTTCAGATAGGCCACTGGGAAGAATATATTATTTCTTTGAAAGCGGCAAAATGAAAAGAAAAAAGCACAAGGCAGTGTTGCTTTTCCCGGAAAGCCCCATGCTTGCTTACTAGTTTATGTCAGAAGACTTCAAATGTATTACCAACCCAATGTAACAGTACTATGGCTGGCATGGTATCTGCAACTTTATATGCAAGTCTATAGATTTGAAAAATTATGGAGACCAGTCTAGAGAGGAATCAGGGAACAAGTGAAAAACAGAGATGCAGGATACAAGTTATAGGTGTTCATCAAAGTCAATTATTAATAAGAAAAAAGGTCAATGTAGACATGTTAAAAGGCACAACAGAAACCATAAATAGTGCATTTTACGACGTAATTAAGAACTAGTGTGATGAGCTAATAGTAATAAGACCTTTCTCGCCAATATAACTACGTCCGTGATTCCCTTTTTTGGTAGAGTGTCCGACACTGCAGATGGAATCAATATTCCTGGGTGTAAAGCCTTGTTCATTGTTGAATATCAACAGTGTAGTTGGAGCTCCTGTAGCAGTTATATCTCGAGAAGTTATTACAAACTCAAGTGAAGGGTCCACTCCTTCTGCATACTCATTGTCTTCTGCAGTAAAAAGCAAAAACAAACACAATAAAAACATACGATTAATTACATAGTAAATTACAGAGTAGTCACCATAGTTTACACTACATAACAAAAAAAAAGTTTTAACTTCTCAAATTAATGGCTAGGTTTTATTTCACGTTTCAAATAGATGGCTCCCGTCAATTCCTAACTAAAGCGGAAGTAACGGAGGTAGGTGTAGTGTTGGGTTTATATCCATGCAAGCAGTTTATATCCATACACTAAAAACAAGATAGTGCAATCAGCTCACATTAGATGATAATTCACAATGCAGCATTACCACAATAAATAAGCAAAAATAAAACACCAACACACCTCAAATGTCGAAAAAGTGCAGCAACAATAGTGGCAGACCTCGGAATCTGCCAACCAGACCACAACTGAATAGGTAAATAAACATCAACCAACATAAAGATGAATCAATGTATTTATATACAGTAAATAGCTATACAAAGATGAAGAAAATAATAGGTGTAGCTAAAATAATATCAACGCTGACCACTACCATTTTACATAAAGCCTATAAAATAGCTAAGTGACCAAGAGAAGAAAGAAATGGTAGAAAGAAAACGGAAATGAATAAGGAAAGAAGTTGCGCATAGCTAGCAGCAAATTTAATATGTTATGGTATTAGCACAAACATCTAAGAATGAAGCATGATATGAGCAGTTAATATATTCACAACTTCAGGTCAAGGTTTAAACAACCTTTGTCAGATTTTTTAAAGCATGATATGCTGGGAGGAATATTTCAGGTTATGTTTATACATGAAATCTATGTATGGTTCAGAACATGCCCATCTCGAAGTCACACTAGCATAAGAGTTCAGTATTAATATGGTTTTACATAATAAAGATTGTATAACTTGTAAAAGAGACCACATGTCAAAGCTAGTGTAATGAAGATTGTAAACTTACAAGCCTAACTACCAGTTAGATTGTAAAGCATATATTTTAAGTGGGTACATGTGAGGGCAATTCCAATTTGAAATGAAGTGTTCAGACTAGAATGTTTAATTTTTAGCATATAGAAGTAATGACTGAACTTTCTAGTCTATCCCAGGCTTATTTTATCATGAAAATAATATTTGGTTCACCTAGCCTTGCTAAGCATACCAGCTCAAGTTAAGCTCAAACTAATTCCAAGCATGGATTTCTCGGTGCAAACTGCAGCAACAAAAGGTAAGTTCAATGAGCATGAAAAATTAAAATTTACAAAGAGGAGCATTTACCTGCTCCATTGGTATCAACCAGTTTCTCCTTAGGCAACAAGATTACAAGAACAGTGAAACCTTCCCATCCTCGGCAACTACAACCGGATCTGCACCTTGAATTATGACTGTAATCCTTTTATGTGCTCCTGATTGAACCACAACCATACAGAGGAATCAATATGCTCAATTACCCATAAAGAAGATTTAATATATACTAATTACGAACACTTATAATTAGATAAAATTAAGACAACCTGTTGGGCGATAGCAGAGATCCAAAAACAATCACACACACACACATTCAGTCATTCAGATAAGAATCGTATTACTTCAATAACAAACCTGACCAGTACGCAAATACACGAATCAACCGCAGACTTCCACTCCTCCATCATTTTCTCATCAATTAGTTCCAAAAAACTTTCCGAAAAGATTCGGTGGGTTCTTACAGTACTTGAGAGTTGTAAGAGCTCCCAAATCTGAAGCCCTGAAATTGAAATGAAATCCTAATCAGTTGAAGCCCTAATTAAGTGAAGAAATCAAATCAATTAAACTCAAAATGAAGAACCCCTAATTTGAAAAGCCCTAATTCAAAGAAACTCCAATTTAAAGAAACCAAATCCTCAAACCGAACCCATATTCAATAGAAAAGCCATAATTTGAACCTATAAAATTGAAGAAAAAAGAAAGAAGAATGAGTGTGAGAGAGAGTTTTACGAGAGAGTCGAGAATGAGAGAGAGGCAGCCAGAAAGGAAAATGAGAGTGAAATTTTGGCCGCTCTGATTTTTTTAAGGCATTGAGTTTTCACACAAGCGCGCATTTTGGCCGCCTTAATTTTCACCGGGAGCTGTGACATTTATATTTTTTTGTCTTTTTAAGAATTTTTGTAATTTTTTTAAAATTACATTTTAAATTTAATAAATAAAGAGAATTTGAAAAAATGATAATAAATAAAAATCTTAATTTTTATAAATAGTAACTCATTAACTTAATAAACTCTTAATTTTCATTAAAATGAATTGCTTTCATGGTAAATATAATTTTTAGCACATTTTTTTAATTTTTTAAAAATATAATTTTGTACCTTATTGGTAAGTTTTGTTGTTTATAATAAATTAATTAATTTTGTAATATAATTTTTTCAACTTGTTATTCTTATTCAACAACCTACTGACCAAATATACCTTATTTTGCTTAGTATAGTATAGTATAGATTATTCTAAAATATTTATGAATTTTTATTTTAAAATAATTGTACATTTAAAATTTAATAATAAATAGAAATTGAAAAAATTAATAAATAAACACTCTTAATATTTAAAAATTATAACTCATTTATTTGGAAAATAAAAATGAAATATTATAAAGGTAAATGTGATTTTTAAATAATTAAATAATTTTTTTGGTTAAAAAATTCAAAATTGAGTTTTCTTAATGATCTATGGTAACATATCATGTATGTTGCTAACATCCAACACTTTAAAGCTAAAGTAACATCACGTTTGTGGCTAAGGTAACACAAAAAATAAAATGTTATATTAGGTCCAAAGTAACATGCTAAGGTAACATATTCTAGCAACATCCATGAAAAAGATGTTGCGATAGCCCATATATGGCGTAGTGCCATCACTAAATTAAAGATGATTTCTTGAGTTTTGTGTAACCTGCAAAATCGTCTAAATCGGATTTTTAGAACTCAAGATAAAAATAGTAAATTAACCGTGTGAAGTCTAATAAATAACATTTTTTTTATCTATTTATACTCAAATTTGGTTATTTTTTCTCTAAGTTTTTCAAATGTAAGAGTTTTTCCTTTTCTTCAATAAATATTAAAATTGATATAAAAATCAAATTCAATATTAATAAATTTTTATAAATATAAATATTAAGAATATTTGTTTGATAATATAATTTACATAACTATAAATATTAAAAAAGAGTTATAAATAGTGTAATATAAAATCAGTATATGGAGTAGGGATTATTAGAGAATTTGTCAGAGATCCATCTTTTGTTTTCGCCTCATCTTCTATTTACATTATGGATGAATTTCCTGTGGATTTAATCCACAAAATCTTCATCAAATTACCCCATAAAATCAATTTGGCAACGGTGTTGTTCTGTTTCAAAATCATGGTGCAAAATCATTGATGATCCGTTTTTCGAACACATGCAATATAATTCTGAGGAGGTGGAAGAAAAAAACCTGCTGCTGAAAACCTCAGACTCTATATGGCCTGTACGTAAGGACAACTTCATTGTATGCATCAGTAACATGTGATAATGAAGAGGCTAGGATGATACGTGCAGCAACAGTTCCGATGTTAAAGTTTCCAGGTAGCAATTTTGATGGTTCTTGTAACGGGTTTCTGTACTTTGCAGATTATAACCACTTAGGTATGCGTGGTGTCAAATCCTCTTCGAAGTCCGTATATGATTCTTCCTCCAACGCCCATAAAGTTGTACTATATTGTTGGAATATGCTTCAATATTTATTGAAGACTGATTTGGTGGCAAGAATCAAGTCAAGAATAAATTTCAATAATGTTTCTATTTATTTCTAAATTTCAGTTTTTATTTTGTAAGCCTATATAAAGGACTTGATCCTTAGGCAATAAGATGTACAAAACTTATATCAAATATTTATCCATCTTCATGCACATCTTCTCTCCTACTATGTCTCTCTACTTACTCATCTACAAAGCTTAAAAAAACCAACATGGTATTAGAGGTCTCTTCTTAAGGGACCTATGCTTTTGATAAAAACACCACGACCCATAACCATATGCAAAAACAATGCCCATAAGTCCATAACCATAACCATAGCCATATCCACAACCATAACCATATATAACCATAACCATAAACATAAACATAAACCTTGTCTATATTCTAAGTCATGGAAGCTGATTCTAAAAAAATTAGAGTTTGCTCCTGAAGTATATGATGGAGACGACTATAATTCGTGGCCGGTATACATGAAAAGAATCTACAAGGAAACAAGAAAAAAACAAAAACAAAAGCAATGCAATAATGCATTATAGTATGAAGATGATATTTCTAATATTGATTTGAACATGGCAATAAAGAAATATTGAAGCAAGGAGGAGTGTTGGAATATGCTTCAATATTTATTGAAGACTGATTTGGTGGCAAGAATCAAGTCAAGAATAAATTTCAATAATGTTTCTATTTATTTTTAAATTTCAGTTTTTATTTTGTAAGCCTATATAAAGGACTTGATCCTTAGGCAATAAGATGTACAAGACTTATATCAAATATTTATCCATCTTCATGCACATCTTCTCTCCTACTATGTCTCTCTACTTACTCATCTACAAACCTTAAAAAAACCAACATATATTCCTGGGGTTCATATATTACTGCAATCAGATTAGGTTACGATAGTTTAACCAAGACTTTCAAAATGGTTAGTTCAAATAAAGAACCATCATCTCGTAAGGTAGTCCACATTTTAGGGACGAGTACCTGGAGAGAGATAGGGTGTTCCTGCTCGTTATTGTGGTACGGCGCTTGGTTACAAGTCGGTCTTTGTTCATTGGAGGATAAATCTTTCTCAGCTTAAGAATTGTCGAGGACGGATACTGCGTTTGATGTTAGCAAAGAGACATTTAAAGTGATTCTTCATCCTGAAATTAGTTTTAATTAAATCGATAGGTACTTTAGGATATTAGATATCAAAATTTTTTTGGGTATACTTGATCTCTCTCGCCATACAAAATTTGATGTATGGGTCATGAATTATGAGAAACAATCATGGCGCAAAGAGTATACTATTGACATTATTATTGTTAGCGAGATTCAAGTTTATACTCAACTTTTTGGTCTTTGGAAGCAGGACGAAATATTGTTTAGCTTTTGTGATCGATCTCATAATCCAAATTTTGTGATATACTGGAGTTACAATATGAGGACAGGTGACATAAAAGAGTGCGAAGGAGTTGTAATGCACAAGTTTACAGTCTTAAAGGGTAGCCTGATTTCCATCTCTGGTGCCCTGGAAGTTTCTTAGTTGGATTGTTCAAGTAGATACTAGTTATCTAAATTAAAAAGAGGTATTAGCTAAAAAAATCAAGCAACTTATCACTTTTTTGCCAAAAAAACCTTCCAACTATTTTTTTTTTTACCAACAAACACAATAAATTTTACTAAACTATTAAAATTTTGTATAGAACTAACCATGGTTAAATTTATGAATTTTATTTTTGGTATATTTTTATGACTTGTAATTTTTTGTACATCAATGTCTCACAAAATAGTAACTAATCCTAATTTAATATACGATACATCTTATTTTTAAAAATTCACTATGCTGAGACACACATAAATAATTCTAAATAATTCTATTTAAAATAATTCTAAAATGTATCAATAATATAAACATAAATAGTTTTCTTTACCAAAAGCTTGGTGAATCGACATACACTTTGTAAAGGTTTCTCTAAATTGCAAGCACTGATTCTATATATTAGATACATAGATTAGATGTTAAATTGTTACAAACAAAATCTAAATAACTAATATCCAATTAACTTTAATCTTGCTGCCACATAGGATATGGATTAATCATGGTCAATCTTTGTCTGCAATATATAACTATGGTTAATTGTTTTTATAGATTTAATATAATAGCTCAGATTTTTAATCTTGTTTAAGTTATCCTTTTTTACTCAACTCATAAACTGTCGCTGAAAATATGCAACTTCATCAAATTTGGAATCAATTGAAGTCCCTTGGATCGAATATTAATATTATAAAACATTACTCCCTCTGTATCTTAAAACTCTTCCCATTTCTGCTGGACACATTTGTCAACGCACACTTTTACTCGTTAATATCTTTAATTTCGTATTAGTATTGAATATAAAAACTTCACTGTATTAAACTACTCATAAATACGAATCCAACAAGATCATTTATGACTATATTTTATTTTATAGATTAGACGTAAATTAGTAATTTGTCTCTTTTTATGAACAGTCCCGACATTCTAAACGGGAAGAATAAAAGGGACAGAGGGAGTAGAATACTAACACTAGAATACTAAGCACGAGCCATTCTCTTGACAAATGGTAGCTTAAACTGACCTTTGAAGCACCTGTACCAAGATGAATGTGTTGAGTGTTCCTCTGGTTAGCTAAATTGCTTTCCCTAGACCCTACTCTCAGTACCAAGACTCCCAATTGCAACCTGATATTTTATTTTTCCTCTGAACAGTCATGAACTCACCATACTCCAAGATCAATTTCAGCACAAAAGTACCAACTCCAAGATCAATTTCAGCACTAGTAAATATATGTACATCCCAAAAGTACCAACTCCAAGATCAATTTCAGCACAAACATCGTCATGAATATCGTTACAACCACTTTTGTGAAAGTCACATTTTGCAAGTAATATAGATCGGAACTTATCCTAATATTCAACCACCTTATTTCCACCTTCTTGATGATCTACCTCTTATGTTAAAGTATGTAACAGCCAGAAGGCTTGCCCTTAAATTAGTTGGGAAGAAATAGAAATTTTACCTAAAAGAAGAGTGTTGATCGAGAATTGTTTAAAATTAAATGAAGTGATCATCAACTACATTTACAATGAGTTTAAGGTGAGTTCTGTTACATTGTTGAGTTTATGAGCCCTTTCGATTGTGGTGCTGCCGGAAGCTATGATCCACAATGAGATTTTGACTCGACTGCCAACTAAATAGATACCGCGAAGCTGACTGGTATGTAGTTCTTGGCAGTGTTCTAAAACAAGGCCGCCTAACCGCTTAAGCGTCGAAAGTCCCCCAACCGTCCCGATTTTATGTTAGCCGCTTATTCCCCGATTTTATATAATTATTAAATATATATATACTTATGTATATAAATAATTAAATATATATTATATAATTCGCTTAATTGGTCCGCATTGAAATCCGTTTAAGCCCCCGCCTAGCCGCTTAAGCGTTCGAAGGTCGTCTCGCCGCCTAGAACCGCTTAGCGCTTTTTAGAACATTGGTTCTTGGTATTCTCTCTTCTCGGATCCTAATTTTCTGAAATCGCACCATACTCAGCTAAGAAACCTGAGTTGACTGATCATGGGATATGCATTTCTCTCGTACGGAAGAATTCTACGTCCCCATCGTGGTGCCACAGTTGAGTACATATCATTTGCATTTTGAACAAGTTATTTTCTACCATTTTTATTTTTCCAACCTCACAATAGCCTCGTCATTGTGTTCTTCTATTTTTCACTTCTCTTGTCTTATAATTGTTGTTTCAATATTTTTACAATTATATTAATAAAAAAATAAATTAAGAAATTTGAGGATCCTTAGCAGGTGAATAAAACTCAGAAATCTCGAAACAATTAAACATCATGTACATCAAGGCAGTTTCTTCATGAACATGCACTTACACAGGTTAAAAGTGTTTAATTGTAAAAGTTGCCTTCAATTGACAAAACTCACTACGGTAGAGAAACACAATTTAATTGCAATAGCAGGAACAGCTGCTTCAACTGGAATCAGAAAAAAATTCTAATAATCTGTCTTATACAGTTACAAACATGGTGCCGAAAAGAAAGAAATACAGAGAATGACATAAGACCTCTGGTGCCTACAAGGCACACATCACAGCACTAGTAAATAAAAGGTTTCAAATTTCATAATCAAACTAACACAAACCTTCTTAACTTCAGATGGCACTACGAACTACAGGGTTAGCAAGAAATGTTGATGTCAGTAGATCAGGTGCCGAATTCATCATCAACACATCGGACGTCCCAGCTCTCACTAGGAAAAAACCAGCAATATGGTTTGGAATGATCATTATCCCAAACAACAGGAAGACTTCCTTGCAGATTCCCATTCAAGTTAAAGAAAGAACATCTGTTCACAAATTCCGGGTGATTAACACAGACACAATTACCTGCTCCCCAACCAGTCGTATCAACCACAGCAGAACTGAACTGACTTAGAAACAATGATTTTGCACCCAATTCAGTAACCTGTTTTACACTATCCATCTTCTTATGGTCAATTTCAAACAAAGAAAGATATTGGTCCACTGTAGAATGAAATATAATCACGTAGAGATTTTTATCTGAAGCCACCATTTTCACAGATATAGTTGACCGAAACTGGAATGGGATCTTAATGTTGTAGAACTTGAAAACAGGATCCGCCTTTGGATTAAATTCTCCAAAAAGTGCATTACAGGTCAGGAAAAAGATTTTGCCATCAAAAATCTTTACATCTGAAATCCTGGCACTTGTATTTGGTAAAATATACTTCTGCCAACTGCTGGCACCACTTTCAGATAACAGTAGAAAATTTCGTTTCGTAGAGAAGAGAACCATGAAAGTTTTTGAAAGATGAGTCGACCGAAAGAGGAGAGCATATAGATCAGAGTAACATATGCCACCCATATATTCAGGACGGACAGGAAAATGCAACTGATGTTTTGTCATTAAATTCACAAGCCAAAACCGTAAGTTTCTGTCCATTGTTATCAAGTAACCGCATGAGAAACCTAGTAAGTACTTGCAAGGCAAATCTCGCAGCATTGTTTTGTAACTTTTCTCATCAAACATATTATACAGAACACAAGACTTTTTAGAATATTTTGGCCGAACAACAACAAGGGGATGCTGGTACTTCATAACAGTGTTGCGGAAATCAATAAACGCAGACCTCCACGACTTACAAACGCCGCTAAATGAGATGTAATCAACGATACTTAATTTTTTTATGACTGAAACAAGAAGTTCACTCGGGAGATTGTCCCATGCTCCCCAAACTTCGTTACCCGATCTCCTGCTGGTCTTTTTTCGCTTTCTTCCTTTTTTTGGTGTTAGTGGAGCATTCCTTTTTATAAAATAGGGAAATGAAGAACTCAACACAAAGCTAAATTAAAGATACCCAATTGCCCATTTAGACATATATTATTGTTGTAAACGGAATGAATCACTTTTAAAGATGTTCTTAAGGTCAGAGTCATCCTTTGCAAGATTTTTTAAAGAACACAAGATCAAAAATAAAGGAGAAACTAGAGTAGGATTGTTCCTTTTACCAGTAGATATTAATCAATAACCAGAAAATGAATAACAGAGAAGAAAATATGAAAGACAAATATTAAAATGATAGCACACGTCCTAAAATTAAAACACATAACTTCCCTAAAACAATTCTGCAGCTCGAGATAACAAGATAATAATTCATACTGGAAGCTAATTCACTGAATGTATACATGTAAAGAAGCAATCACAGCTAAGTTTTATTGTTAAGGCCACCAAGTTCTGATATTTTATTTAGAAGAACTGTATAAAGTTTTTGAATAATCGTTGTCATTCCGAAATGAAAACTTCAACCTTCCCCTACAACTTATTTTATAATAGGAGTGTAATGTTCTTAATGTACCATAACTAAACATGAGAGACCTTTAATATATAGCAGTCTAACTTAGGGAATACTCCACTGTATGCGTAATGCACACTACAAGAGAAAGTAGGAAACATTTAAATCCAAAGTTTTAAATAGCCTAGTTTTCAAAACACATGAGTGAAGGTAAAACTTCAGTTTCTGTGTTAGTTTACTTGGGGGAAAGTCCATGTTGTTGGTAAAATACATTATTCACTTGGAGTTTAACCAAGACTCTATTTTATTTACTTCCAAGGATGCTTATGCTTTGATTTGCTGGAAATAAGCACTTCTTGCGACTAGTAGCCTTATTATTTTATTGAATGATAGGTTCAGCCTCCCACACTATTGATTTGCTGCCTAAAACCAGGGACTCCAAAACTTCAATTTACAGATCATAATATTAATATAGAGCAGATTCAAAACAAAGTTACCTTAAAAATTCCCATATAGAGCGTCCGGCAACGATATCAGCAACCCGCATCATAATTTCATTACAGAATGCCTTTTCCATTCCACCCAAGGCCAAGGCAGGTCTCAAAACCATTCGCATTCTGCCGTCGTTGAGAACATGGGTCATTCTCAAGCTCTTGTTCTTCTTAATAAGCACAGAATGGTCAGATTGTTCTTCTTGTTCGTCGTGCTTGTTCCAGACAATAACGGCTCCTGTTAAAGTTTGTAGATGTAATTCAAAGTTAATAGGATAATTACAGAAAACAAATTCTGGAAAATCCATAGAAAAGATTTAAAATCCATCTCCATATTTGAAAATTTTATTGATCTCCCAAATAAATCATTTACTAACCCATCTTTTGACACAATAAAGAAAGTTTCTGTTTTTTTTTGGGCTTCACTTTTTCATTAGCATCACAAAAATTAATTTAAGCTCATGACAGCTAAGAATTATGACTGGAGGGTCAGAAGAAAATTGTACTTGTCTCTCATTCAGGTCGCTGTACAAGACACATTACTTAGATAAATTAACACATAAATAAGAGATTTTATACACGTAGGACATATATATCACAATGTCAAAGTTACGTTACTTCCCAAAATCTCTTTAAAACTTAACTGGTATTTAGTTTCTTCTTAAAAAACAAACATATATTGACATCAAATAAAAGGTGTATATGCTACAAAATGCTGTCTAGTTCCCCGGGAGTGTTCATGCATGTTTGTGACTGTCTACAAATTTGCCACAGAGTGTCACGGACTAAGGGAACTGATGCAACACTTAACACTGTGAAGTCTTTGGACTAAGGAAAACCATTATGTATTAGTAAAAATATATAATGTGCCTTTGAGCCAATTTTAGAGAGGCACACCCCTGCTACTAGTCTGAGTCTCAAGACACAAAATACTCACCCAGCGAAATGGCCAATCAGCTACAGTTGCTCCACAACAGATATCCTAAATTGGCTCAACTCAAACAAAGAACAGACCCTTATTCTCCGGTTAAAGGAAACTAGTAACGGACTTCTTCAATAAATTACAAGTTACAACGTACATAATCAGTTAAACTTTAAAGAATATGAGCTAGACTTGAAAGCTTGGCATGACCTAGACTGCAATGCCTACTAACTAAAACCGCCACCATCAAATTCCCCAAAGAGGATTAAAAATAACACAAGTAACATAGATTCGCACCAGGCAAGACCTCCAAGAAAAGACAGAAAAGAACACTCTCTTATTTACCAAAAGCGTCTCTTTGGTAGTGACAAAAATTTTCATCTCACTGATGCATTAAAATTTTATATCAACTGCACAATTATGAATTCTTAGTACACAGGAGAGGCAATGAAAAGAGAAGTTTGACTAGAGGATTAATCATTAACGACTTTGTTTTATTTCACACTACCGTGAAGAATATTCTTCTTTACTTACCGGGAAAGTAACAGAGGGAAGAACAGAGAAGAAGAAAAAGATCATCAAATTGTTCTTGTACTGCTAAAGTATTTTCTATAAGCATCTTAAAGTGATTTGTTCTTTTACCAAAGGGAGCTGACATGTGCACACCATCTATTTGAATTTGGACCAAAATATCCTCATATGCATCTTCAACTCCAAGTTATCGTTATGTACGAGAAGGATATTTTGGTCCAAATTCAAACAAAGGGGGTGCACCTATAAATCGAGGGTGTGCACATATCAGCGTCCTTACCAAATCATGTTTTTTCACAACCATCAGTAAATGTATGGAATCCATATTATGATTGACTATATATTTACAAGTCTCAGATTTTACACCAATCTTTTCTTATTCGGTATCATAAAGTCAAGATTTTTTTTTAATATAGAATTAAGATAGACAAAGCTTGATATCCTGAAAACAAGCGACTGTAGAAGGTAACATAATAATATTAAGATTCCGACTGAAATAAATAAAAAAGTGGGATGAAGGGCAAGAATCAATTAAACTGATGAGAAGATTAATAATAACTTATCAGAACAATAAATGATGTATCATAATCACTTCCAGGTTTGCAGAATTAATCAATTCATTCTAAATTACTAAATTACATGAATGAAATTGAAGTGCTAAATTTGATAATTAAACAATTAAAATAAGAGATGGCCTGGTTACAATTTCACTTTACCAATTCACTCTTTAAGTCTTTAACTTGTCTTGGACTAAGACCAGAATGAACTAGCATCTAGTTGCGATGTCCAGCGAAACAAAAAATTAATATCACTCAAGCTAAGCCGATGTACAATCCTATAAAAGGAAGAATTTCTTTTTTGGAGATCTGATAGTGACAGGAATAAACTGAACAGGAATGATGGTGAAACTCACCTGATCTGATAGTGACGCGAAACGCCCTCCTGATGTGCTCTTAAAATTTATCTAAGAAAAATGAGCCCTAGGGTGACATTTGCTTATATTTGGAGGAGTGGACTTCGGATAAGGTGTCGGGTTAATGAGATTACACCAGATGGTGACACCTGTCAGTACAGCTGTAGCCGACTATCGATCATTCGAGGTGGGCTGGATCAAGTTAATCAAGGATTCACTTTTTAATATTTCATCCAGAAACTTCATGTATACGTGTGAGTTTTGACTGACGTATTTAGTGTCACATACTAACTATATCCAGGCAACACTTAAAATTGCGTAAAATGGACGAAGGCAAATTAAATTGAACACTTGAACCTGTAAAATTCGTAAAAAAGGCAAGCCTATATTACAAAGATACAAAGTTTTGTGTTGTCTAAAGAAGTTCAAATATAACTTTGAGTCATTTTCAAATTTTCAAATATACCACCGTCGCATCCTAAACCAAAATCCAAATTTAAGTACACTAGCTTAGCTTTCCAAAGCCGCATTTTATAAAGTTAAAACATTTGTCAAAAACCAGTAACAGTATATCATTCACAAAAGTGCCTTAATATGCAGCAGGGGTTGCTAAATATTCAAAATTCGTTCTGCTGCTAGATGATCGAGACTAATACAGGGTATACAGAAAAAATGTCCATCCATGTCCAAGCATGCTACATTTCTTTTTTTACCCAAAACTTTTACTTTTGCATTATTGTTCCTTAAAATTAAATCTTTCTATACTGGTGTCCCGTATTGATGACATATTTGGTAGCTACCTATTTCGGAAAAATTGAACACCAGACAGTAACCGATATACAAGAAGAGTTCTGGAATGCTAAATAAGTAAGGACTGTGGCGATTTAGTAATGTTAAACAGCGTACTAGATTTCAAAAATAAAATTACCATTACTATCAGCCATTATAATATGACCATCTACGAAAAACAGCTGCTCATACCTGGTTCCTTCTTCTAGACCATTTCCCAGCATCTCTATATTCTTGATCATTCGACAACCAACGTTGCCTCCTCGCAGCACCTTGTCCACTGGACCAATGTCGAATATTACAATACGAATGCATTCCGTCCATCGATTGGTCCCAAACGTAATGTCAATGAATTCGAAATTTTGTACCATGAACAACCACCTATGCAACACCAAGTTAGACCAAGTTTTTTGCGGCAATAACATGTTATAAACCTTCATCTAACAATAATAGCATTATTAATTTTTGCAAACCAGTCTACAGTAATTAAAATTTCGAATCAGCATGAGATAGACATGTAATAACAAATATGAAAAACCCACAAAAACACACAGAGATGCAAGAGAGATTAATTGGGTTGATACCAAAGTTTAAAAGTCTTCTGCCCATCACAAATTTCCAGCAAAAAAACATCCCACTCCATTAATACCAAGAAATGGAGACTCGTTTGGTGGCTACCCGCTTTGAGATTACATACGTTTTGCAGGTAAAATTTCACTATTTTACGCCCTTACAAAAGTCGAGAGTTGAACTAATACTGTTTAAACAGAATATTTGATCAATTCATAATGAAAATTAGGAAAAAAAAATTGAGAAAATTTAATTTTTACTTTTCTCTTGAAGGGTTATAATTAGACCTTACAATTCGGATAATTGGATCGATTTCAAATCGAATCATAAAGTTATGATACATTTGAATAGAGTTTGGATCGGATCATATATGATTCGGTTCGGATGTAATTCAGATCAAAATTATATGAAATTTGGATTAAGATAGGATTTAATTTGAATCATAATTGGTTCAGGGTCTGGCTTATTTTATTTTTCAGAAATAAGTTACTTATTCGGAAAAATGTTAAAAATAACAAGTTTTTAAGTGGAGTTAACAAAAATATCAATTTCTGGTTGCATTGGCTGAAAATACCGGATTGGATACGCATTTCCAAGTTGGGTATCCCATTTTATATAAGATACCCAACTCAGAAATGGGTATCTTAAAAAAAAAATTAAAAAAAATATAGATACGCATTTGCCAGTTGGGTATCACATATGGGATACAAAATGCGTATCATTTGTATTTTGAATACCCATTTTGTAAATGCGTATTCAATCCGGTATTTTCAACCATCTACTTCCAGAATTGTTATTTTCGTGATGAAATTTTACAAAATGGTTATTTTTAACTATTACCCTACTTATTCTGTAAAAAAGTAAGTAGAGATGTACTTTTTTACTAAAAAATAAGTAACTTATTTTTGCAAGATAATATAAATGTTTAATTTCCCGTAAACATTTGCTTTTACAAAAAGTATGAAAGTATGTAAATACGTACTTCTTCAAAAAAAAAGGTTATTAAATAATCATGATATATTTGATATAATATTATTTTAAATATGCATTTTGACAATATATTTGATATAATATTATTTTAAATATGCATTTTGACAATCTGCATAATGTGCAGATAGAATGAACACAAGATAGAGAGAGAGAGAGAGAGAATGAGAGAGATTGTAAAAATAGTAATTATATTTCTTGAATAGAAAGTTTGTTACAAGATTGTTTATATAATAGAGTTGACATTCTAACTAACTAAATGATGTCACACACAACTTGAATGATGTCACTACACATTACTACTAACATCCCCTCTCAAGTTGAATGTATGAAAAAAATTACAAACATTCAACTTGGAAGTGAAGTATTGAATAGCTGCAGAACAAAGAGCCTTTCTGAACATGTCTGCTGGTTGTTCTGTAGTGGACAAATGAGATGTTTGAATGATGCCTTTCTGCAGTTTTTCACGAACCAAGTGGCAGTCAATTTCGATGTGCTTGGTTCGTTCATGAAAAACAGGATTAGAAGCAATGTAGATGGCCGATTTGTTATCACAGTACAATGTCACAGGAGAAGTATGAACAATCTGAAAGTCGTTGAGTAATGCTAATATCCAAGTAACCTCACAACATGTATCGGCCATGGCTCGATATTCTGCCTCAGCAGAAGATCGAGAGACAGTGTGCTGTTTCTTGCTTCGCCATGAAACAAGAGAAGAGCCTAATAAAATGCAGAAACCAGTAAGGGATTGTCTGGATTCTGGACAACCAGCCCAGTCTGAATCAGTAAATGTTGTAAGAGTAAGTGATCCCTGAGCTGAAATTAATATACCTTGTCCTGGAGCTTGTTTAACATATCTCAAAACTCTATGTACAGCATGTAGATGATCTGTACGTGGTGAAGCCAAAAATTGAGAGAGGACATGAACTGCATATGCTAGATCAGGTCGAGTAATTGTAAGATATATCAGTCTGCCAACTATACGTCTGTACATTGAGGCTTCAGTATTGGATAGAAAATCAGATGTATTATCAAGAAGTTTATGATTCTGTTCAATGGGAGTAACAGCAGGTTTAGCAGCCAGTAGACCTGTTTCTTGTAAGAGATCTAAAGCATATTTTCGTTGATTCAAATAGAACCCTGTAGTAGAACGAGCAACCTCAATTCCTAAAAAATATTTAAGAGGGCCCAAATCTTTGATTTTGAACTTGATTTTCAGAAAAACCTTCATCTCAGTTATATGAGTTGTAGAAGAACCAGTGACTAAAATGTCATCTACATAGACAAGAACTGCTATAAAGACAGAATCCTTAGTGTAGGTGAACAGGCTATTATCACTATGAGAAGGAACAAATCCATAACTCTGTAATGCAGTAGAAAGCTTAAGATACCAACATCTAGGGGCTTGCTTCAAGCCATATAATGACTTAATCAATTTGCAGACATATCCAGTATCAGAACTAACATGTAATTTTGACAAGACTCTATAGCCAGGAGGTAGTTTCATAAACACAGTCTCATGTAAGTCACCATGCAAAAATGCATTGGTGACATCCATTTGAGTTACAGGCCAAGCATTCTGAGCAGCAATAGACAAGAAAATCCTGACTGTTACCATTTTTGCAACTGGTGCAAAAGTGTCAAAGTAATCAACTCCAAACTCTTGAGTGAAACCTTTGGCTACTAAACGAGCCTTATAACGTTCTACAGATCCATCAGGATTATATTTGACCTTAAACAACCACTTACACTCAACTATATGCTGATCAGGTGGCAATGGAACTAAATCCCAAGTGTGATTTGATTCTAAAGCTTCTATTTCAGTTTTCATTGCAGCACACCAGTTAGGATTTTTGACAGCTTGAGCAAAGTTATATGGAACTGAAATTTTGGATGTAGTTGCTAGATAAGATCTGTAAGTAGGGCTAAGATTATCATAAGAAATATGATTTTGTATAGGATATGCACAAGTGGCAGAAGTAACAGTTGAAGTAGAAGGTAGACCAACATAATCTTTAAACTTTGTAGGAACAGTTTTGTGCCTGACAGGTCAAGTACTGATAGTGACAGGTGGAATGAGTACAGGTGGATTGTTGTCAGTGGTAGTGTTAGCATCAGTTGATGAAGTTTGAGGTATGATTATAGGAAGAGATGTATGCTCAGAAAATTCCTCAGAGATAGGATAAAGAGGAGTAGCTTGAGATGTCAGAGATGAAAAAGGAAATATATGTTCAACAAAGTGTACATCTCTTGAAATGAAACTTTTCCTGGACTCTACATCAAGAATTCTGTAACCTTTCTTTGCATAAGGATAGCTAAGAAAAATACCTTTGATGGCTCTAGGACCTAACTTATCAGATCTAGAGGAAACATTAGTTGCATAGCAAAGACAGCCAAATGCTTTGAGATGATCATAGTTAGGTGGCTTATTATAAAGAATTTCAAAAGGAGTTTTGTAAGACAAGGTTTTGGTTGGAAGTACATTGATGAGATGTGTAGCAGTTAACACAAAATCACCCCAAAAAGAATTTGGTAATTGAGACTGAAACTTTAATGCTCTAGCAGTGGCAAGTAAGTGTTGATGTTATCTCTCAACCTTGCCATTCTGCTGAGGTGAATAAGCACAACTAGTCTGGTGAACAATACCAGCTAGATCAAGCAACTCTTTAACTTCATGATTTAAAAACTCAGTACCATTATCTGATCTGAGTGTCTTTATGGTAGTTTTGAAATGATTTGATACATATGCAATAAAGTGTTTCAGAAGATTTGATACTTGAGTCTTATTTTGAAACAAAAATACCCAAATAGCCCTAGAGAAATCATCTAGAACAGTAAGGAAATAGCTGCATTTGTTATGAGTAATTTGCTTGTAAGGACCCCAAACATCAACATGGATAATATCAAATAGAGATGTGCTAACAGAATCACTGATAGGAAACACAAGTCTATGTTGTTTTGAAAAATGACAAATGTCACAATCAGAGAAATTACAATCTTTGTTCTCAACAGTAGGTAATCTATGTAAAGCATCTGCAGAAGGATGACCCATTCTGATATGCCACAAATGAGTTTTATCATTACAAGATTTCAAATGATTAGCAGTACAACTGATAGGTGTAATAGATTTCTGATTTTGAGCAGTCACTGTAGAGAGAGTAGAGATTTGTAATTTGTAGAGTCCATCCTTCAATTTACCAATCTCTGTCTCCCTCTTCAAGGAAAGGTCCTGCAGAATACAGGAATGCTCAGTGAAGTATATATGACATGGAATTTGTTTTGCAAGTTGGGCTATAGAAAGCAGATTGCAATGAAATGATGGGACACAAAGAACATGAAGTAAGGTAATTTCTTCAGAAATGATGACACTACCAATATGTGTGATAGGAACAGTAGTGTTATTAGGAAGATGAAGGACATAATTTACAGATTTGGAATTACTAAGTAGAGTAGAATTGAATGTTATGTGATTTGTAGCCCCTGAGTCAATTATCCAATCATAATCAGCTAAAGGATTATTTGTAACAGTTGCATTAGCACTTATTGCAATTGCAGAGACAACATTAGAGGTATAATGATGCATACCAGAAAGTTGTACAGCTGAAGAATTAGTATTGGCCTGCTTGATGCTGTCCTGAATCATTTTTGCCAATTGTTGATATTGAGATTCTGAGAATACATTTGCTTGAGTATCTTTCTGAGACAATTCAGACACATTAGCCTCATTCTGAATAACAGAATTAACAGAGTTTGAAGACACATGAGCAGCTGCAGCATGCTTAAACCCAGTGGACTGAAGCTTTCTTGGTTTAGGCTTAGGTTTCCCATGAAATTTATGCCATTCTGGATAACCATTCAAACAGAAGCATTTGTCACGAGTATGACCTGAGTTCTGGCAATAGTCACAAAACAGAGAGGAAGAGTCTGAGAATTTCTTTGAACCAGAGATGCCTCCATTCTTAGACTTCAAAGTATTATTGTACTTAACATGCATTGCCATATTTTCTGCAACAGGAGTATAAGATCCTGTGGAAACCTCTCGTTGTGATTCTTCTTGCAATAACATGGAGAAAACTTGATTTAGTGAGGGCATGGGAGTCATTAACAGTATTTGTCCCCTTACTGCTGTAAATTGATCACCAAGTCCCATTAAAAACTGACTAAGCTTAATTCCTTCCTCATATTTGTCCAATTTCTGAGCATTTTGACATGTGCAGGAATTAGCAATGCAGATACATTTGGGAATAGGTGCAAGATTATCCAATTCAGCTACAAGAGTCTTGAATTTGGTAAAATATGAAGTGATTGACAGATTGCCTTGATGAATAGATGCTAAATCCTTACGTAATTGAAAAGTACGAGGCATATTAGTTTGAGCAAATCACATTGCTAGATCGTCCCAAATTTGTTTGGCAGTAGCAAGATAAGCAACACTGTTTCGAATATCAGTAGAGATAGCATTTAACAGCCAAGATACAACCATATCATTACACCGATTCCACATAGCAAGATGCACAGAATTAGTAGTTGGTTTAGGTGTGGAACCATCAACAAAACCTAACTTTAACTTGGCAGAAAGAGCAATAGACACAGACCTACTCCATTGATGATAATTGCTCTCAGTAAGTAATTGAGACACCAAAGGAGTACCTGGATTGTCTGAGTTGTTCAGAAAGTATGGATGATTGCAATCAACAACACCTGTTGAAGATGAAGAAGATGACGCCGATGTCATTCCAGTAGTTGCAGCCGCATACGAGTACGCCATTAACAATCAAGATCAAGAACAGCTCAATCGTCAAGTAAGAACAAATCAAAAACACAATCGTCGATAACAACTCAGAACATACAGATCGAAATCAGAAATCATGTCTTGAACAACAAGAAATGAGCAGCATCAAGAAATGAGTATAAACAAGGACAATCACGCCTTGATTAAGTTGAGAATAGACTCAAAACAAATTCATAATCTCTCAACTGAATATGTATACAGAAGTGATGCGGAAGATGATGATTAGAGCTCGATTATGGCTCTGATACCATGACAATCTGCATAATGTGCAGATAGAATGAACACCAGATAGAGAGAGAGAGAGAGAGAGAGAGAGAGAGAGAGAGAGAGAGAATGAGAGAGATTGTAAAAACAATAATTATATTTCTTGAATAGAAAGTTTGTTACAAGATTGTTTATATAATAGAGTTGACATTCTAACTAACTAAATGATGTCACACACAACTTGAATGATGTCACTACACATTACTACTAACACATTTTGCTTATAAATAGGTAAATATTGAATGAAATGTGCGTTAAAGTATACAGGTTATTCGTTATAACTTGTTAAAATTATAACTACTACTCCCTCAGTCTCTCTCATTTCTTTACATGTTTTCAATATTGCTTGGCACACTTTTTAAGGTGTATATAAAGTATAGTTCCATAACTTATTTTTAAATTTTCTTTTTTTAATAAAAGTTTAAACATTAAATTTTTATTTAAAAGAAAAAAAATTAAAAATTAATTATGGAACTATAATTTTTAGGAGCATTAAAATACGTGTCACACCCCTGTCCCCTCAATTGGGGGACGGAGGGAGTACTTAATTGATCATTATTCTAATTTGAGTCTAAATCGGATCCGATTTTTCGAGTCATATTTGATTCGGATAATTTATCACTTTCTCCGTCCCAATTTACGTGTTCCTTTTGAAAAATACGCATAATAAGAAAAAGGTTGGTTGGATAAGGTTTTTCAATAAATAACCTTAATAAATGCATTGAAAAATGAGAATAGAGTTAAGTTCTAAAGAAGTCAAGTATTGAAAATACAAATATAAAGCAAGTTGAGGAAGCTCAGTTGGTTGAGCTTACCTCTAGTCGATCCAGAGGTTCTGGGTTCGATACTCGCTTACCACGAGATTTGTTAATGAACATATACTCATTGTAAAAAGGCTATAAGCCAAAATATTCAAAAAAGAAAAGAAACTACAAATATAGGGGTAATTTTGGAAAATTAAATTTAAATTTGTATAGAAAGAAGAGATATTTGTATGGAAAGTAGAGGAGGACATGTACTTTGGAATTTTTATTTTTGCAAAAGGGACATGTATTTTGGGACGGATGGAGTATTCAATTTTGATTGGTTCCAAGTCATAATCAGGTCTAGTATTTCGGATTATTTTCAGTTAAATTTTCGGTTCGAATATTTTTCGACTCGAATCAAATTGATTTTCGAATAATTATAGGATTTTCGAATTCAGATAAAAAAAATCGAATTCTATTCCATGAATTTTGGTTTGATTCTTCATATCCCGACCCATTTTGTCAGATCTAAAGAGCACCTCCAATGGCGTTAGCTAAAAATGATTGGCTAAATTACATAAAATTTTGATTATGTAAAATTTGTTGAACCTGTAAGATATTGTGTTCCGAGGGTATTGGCTATAATGATTGGCTATATTTTAAAAATGGTATGTTATTAATACTTCAAGTTGTTATTAATGGAATATATAATTTTAATATAGAAATAAGTGATGTGCCAATTCACTACAGGTCTCTAGAGGTTCGACAAATATAGCCAACAATCAAGAGATTGGGGGTGTTTGGAAGTTAGAGGTTTGGGATAAAATTAGAGGTTTGGGGGTAGATTAGAGGTTTGACCAAATGAAACCTCTAATGTGAGTGTTTGGTTGTTAGAGGTTCGAGTTAGAGGTTTGGGATCAAAAAGCTAATTTTGAAAAAGCTAATTTTGAAAAAGCTCATTTTAGGAGCTTTTTCAATTAGAGGTTTGCTATGTGTCACAAAAAGTTATTCAAAAAGCTATTTACCAAACACTTTTATTCAAAACAGCTAATTTGAATCCGCTAGTCAAAACAGCTAATTCAATCCGCTAGTCAAAACAGCTAATTCAATCCGCTATCAGCTAACAGCTATCAGCTAATTGCCAAACAGGGCCATTATCTATAATTATAGACAAGAGTTTTGCACGTTGGAGTGCAAAATTTTTTACACATTCTTTATAATTCTTATTTATGGTAATTGATTTCAAATTTTACCTAATAGGTCTCTCCTATTGGAGATGCTCTTAGAGCATCTCCAATGGTAAAACATGTTAGTTAAATTCATCTATGTGTCAGCTACATGGCATCTATGTGGCACATTTTAGATATTAGGTAAAAATTCAATACTCCAACCATTATCCCTTAGCAAAAAAAATATAGATAACTAAAATTGGGCTAGCTACATTTGTAAAACCACTAAATCTTTTAGGTATAATTTTAGATAATATAATTATACATAATACCATTGGAGTAAACCTATAACCACTTAGCTATAATTTTAGATAATTATCAATATATTATATTATAGCTAACAAATATACATAACACCCTTGGAGATGCTCTTACAATGGTTAAAGGGATCAAGTTTCCAAAAAGTCAGACGAAAAAAAAAACCCATACAAATCTGTTTGGAGATGACCAAATCATAATTAACTAAACCGAAACATATTTCATAAAATTTCACAGGAAACTATATTAATAAATGAATCAGATTAAAATTTCAAATTCCGATAGGTGCATGAATTCACACACAGAAGCCTACTTAATATCTCAGCATCTAGGCCCATTTCTTTAGTTTATAATGTTGCGTATACATACTAAATCCATCAAATCTAGTATAACATGAATGCACACAGACAGGTTCAGGTACATTACACGTAGTTGATCAAAAAACTTGGAAAATCTAGTGGGGTCCAATGACCCCATTTGCCAATCCGCCCGTGCAGGCTGCATCGTATGAAAGTGTTGTAAAAGAAAATGACGAGGACGATAAATTTAAGTTGCACTTGGTGGCTAAAAGGTATAAGCAAGAGCATGAGATAGTTTGTAATGAAGAAGTTTCCGCACCTGTTGCTTGAGATGACACAATCGGATTGGTGACAACATTTGCAGTGCAAAATCCGTGCCCTATTTTTGAATTAGATGTCAAGTCAGGCATTGCTTTACTGAAACTTGGATAAACGTGTACTTGTGAAGCAACCTCCCAGTTATGTTAAAAACCGAAAGTGAGAATAAAGTTTATCAATAAAAATAGGGAAAATAAATTATTTCATCCTTAAACTATATGTTGTTTTTGGTTTAGATCCCTGAACTATAAAAAAAATATCTGAATACCTAAACTTTTAAAATTTCTGATTGACATCCTTCCGTCAATTTTTGACTAACGGACGTTAGTCAATGATGACGTGGCAATGTCGGAAAAATCGAAATTTCACGGAATGAGGTGAAAAATTAACACTTTAATCTATGAGTGATTATAAGAACATGGGTGGTGAAAGTTTTCGATTTCGAATTCACTAACATATCGAAATCTGCACTTTAATTTCAAGAACACAAAAAAAAAAACTTACTAAAATCTGCTGATTTCCATATGTTAGTGAACTCGAAATTGAAAACTTTCACCACCCGTGTTCTTGTAATCAATCGTAAATTAACATGTCAAATTTTTACTTCATTCCGTGAAATTTCGAATTTTCCGACATTGCCACGTCATCATCGACTAACGTCCGTTAATCAAATACTGACAGAAGGATGTCAATCAGAAATTTTAAAAGTTTAGGTATCCGGATATTTTTTTTATAGTTCAGGGACCTAAACCAAAAACAGCATATAGTTTAAGGACGAAATAATTTATTTTCCCATAAAAATAAGCTTTCAATGGACTTTAATCCAAGATCCACGAGCTTGGTACAACTGCATTGAGGCTTACTTTTTAAAAGAAGGCTTTCACAAGTGTCCATATGAAAACACAATTTTTGTTAAAGATTGTTAATTAGGAGAAGTATGTCTACTATAACATTGTGTTTCGTTAGGGTGAATGGAATGGTACAAATAAAATAATAGGAAACAATGAAAGTAGGAGGAAAAACTGAAAAAGAATGACACAGCCAAGTATCAGCTCCGATCCTTACTTTTTTGGGGCCCTAGGCAAAAGAATAAATGGAGCCACCCCCACGGGGTGTCTCAGATGGTCGGACAATGGCGCTTAAGGCTTGCTGCCTTGAGGTCACGAGTTCGATTCCCTGAGACGCTCCAGGATTAAATGGGCTACCATGCTCGGGGGTATGAGTGTGCTAGTATGCCTTCCGGATTAGTCAAGGTGCGCGCAAGCTGGCCCGGACACCGGATTATCAAAAAAAAAAAAGAATAAATGGAGCCCTTCTCAAAAAAAAATATTATGACAATTCAAAACCACTACAATTTTATTAATAAATTATGGTCTACCCTTCTGGCTCTCGCAAGGTAGTAATCAAACAACCACCGTCGACGGTCGATAGAGCAGTGCCAATAATAAGATTTCTTTGAGATAAGAGAACCCTTAAATTCTCAATTTTAGATTCTCCGAACAACTCCAATTCATCGAGGCCAAAGCTTATGAGTGATATACTATTCAACTGCACTTTGTCTCTATTTAAATTGCATAAAAAAATTTCCGTTGCCATGAGGAGGTCTAATTTTCAAGAAGATATAATGATAGCAACGGTTTAATTCTTGGGAAGTACTGAGATTTAATGATGGGTGGAATTTTTTTTAAGAAAAGTAGTTTGGCCATGAGAGAAAGGGGGAGAAGATGAGGAGAGCCCGAAGAGTAGGGGTGTTCATGGATTGATTTGGTCCGGATTCTTGTTTTTTTCGAACCAAACCAATATAAACGGTTTTTCAAAAATCAAAACCAAACCAGACCAGTTAGATGCCAAGACCAAATCAAACCAGACCATAGAAGAACGGATTGGTTCGGTTTCGAACCACGGTTTGAACTTTAAAGCATATAATTTTTTAATTTTTGTTAAACTTAAAAATGTAATTCTAATTTAAATAAACATAAGTAAAATTTAATACACATTAATATTATACACTACATATGTATTACAACATTTGTTTATCAATGTTTAGTCTACTATTTACGTATTACATTTATATAATTCAGTTGAATTTATATAAATAGTAAACAATTAATTTAATGTAGAACTACAACTTATTGACAATTAAGTTATAATCTTAACTTATAAATATCTATTAGAAGTTTTAGCGTATTATTATATAATGGTCCGGTTTGGTTTAACTGATTTTAAAATATTGAAAACCATAACCAAACCATTTATGTATAAATGATCTGGTTAACCGAACCACTAACAACGGTTTTTATGATTTCGGTTTTTGTTGGTTCGAATTGTTGTGGTCCGGTCCGGATTCACGGTTTGACGGATTGTTTGAACACCCCTACTAAAGAGTGCTAAGAGATTGTCGTGGATTTTAATTTTTTGGGCCTTTTCATTTTACTTAATTATCATCTTTTCTCTACTGATTTTAAAATAATATCTCTTAGCAAAAAAAAAAGCTACTATAATTACAAAACCTAAAAAAATTGGACCCCTTTTAAGTTTGGGCCCTAGGCCATTGCCCCTCTAGACTACCCTCAGAACCGGGCATGGCAAGTATAACATGTGACATCCCATAATCCGGGGTACAAATTTTGGGGTCACTAACCACAATTAACATAATACATCCCTGGATATAAGCATATTATAATAATAAAATACCCATGATCCAAGATCGCATATAGGTTGTGGTATGAAACAACTATCTGATTACATTACTACAAACCAATCTCAAAATAAATGGTTACACAAATTAATAGCAACTAAGTTCGTTGTCGAACTAGATAACCAACCTTTGACAAAACAAAAATCACTACCTGACGAAGACAACAACTCGAACATCACCTCTCGCTGTAGGACCAAGACTACTCATCTGACCGCAAAGTCCACTCATCTCGTCTCTATAAACTGGAGAAATAAAACAACAATGCAAGAGTGAGCCAACAGTGCTCAGCAAGTATACATGTGTATAAATATAAAGAACAGTAATAAGTTCTGATCAACAAGAACAAACATCATCGGCTTCAAAAGAATCAGGCTTTGAGCAATTCAAACTCAATGTATGGATTAGAATTGGATTTTTTATATATTTTAAAACAATAAGGTTAGGCTGCTGATCAGTCACGCACTAACCCCGGACAAACGCACACAGCAATGTCCTAATAATGGATCCACGGCACACATTGGCCTTATTAACTTCCGACCACGAATCTGGTCCGACCCTTTACGGTCCACATTTTAAAAACATTCCAATTCTATATCAAACGCACTAGGTGTACTCACGTTCCAGAGCAACAACTCATAATCCAAGAATCAAATGAAGGATTCAAGATCAACAAGTGTCGACAAGTTCGACACAACAATTGGGTAATAATTAAAGAGTAACAATCTCAACAGGGTATCGACGAGTTCGATACAATAAATGGGGTGTAAACGAATAATTAGTAACAATAACAAGTATCAAAAAGATCGATAGAAACAATTGGGGTGATAAGTTTCATCATCAAAATAATTAAAGAATGACTTCACATGAACGAGAAGTGAAAGGAAATACTTGCCTGGTAATCACATCTTAATCTGTCTAACTGCCTGGACATCTCATTCCACTAACTTTTATACGTCTCGTCCACTCGGTTCTACAATCCTTATCTCACATCAAAACTTCTGATTGATCCTTTTTCTACTTTAAACATCTCTCGCAAACACACTGGATTCAAATAGAGTATTCAAATACATAGTCAAACAACTAATCACTTTTATGACTCACTAACACATATTGCACGTAAATCACGTAACACTTAAGCACATAACTTTCACAAAATAGTCCATATAACTCGCTCTAATAATTAATTTAACTCAAGAAATATTTTTAAAACAATCTTCAATCTTGGTTTTTGAATAAAACCAACCTCAGAATGTTTGAAAATATTTTTAAAACATTTTCTGGATTTTTAAACAATTTCTACTATTTTTAAATCATTTTTAAATAGAAAACCGATTATTTAAGAATTAAATAACTCCAATCAAATTAATTAAAATCAACTAATAACTAATTAATAAAATTATTTGATAAATAATTAGATTTATCAAATAATTAAATTAATTAAATTATTATTTAAAATTAATTAAAATAATTAAAAGTATTTAACTCTTAGTCATTTTTGAATTAAAAACAAATAAATAAATGATTTTTCAAAACAAAACAATTCACTGAATAAATCCAGAAATAATCTGAATTTAAAATAATCTGAATTTAAAATAGGATTTTTGAAATTAATTTCTGAATTTTAAAAGTAAAATTCAGATTATTAAATAACATTTTAAATTAAAGGTAATTTGTAAATAAAAGTAAAATAGGATTTACTCTTAAAGTAAATCAGTAAAAAGGTTAAAAACATAATATTTTTACTGTTGATTCTGTCAAACAGATCAAATGCTCCTTTGGTTTGAAGGTGACCGGAACTGAAGAACACAGCCACCGGTTTCTGGAATTTCCAGATTCCGGCGACCGGCCCAATATCCGGCTACCCGATTCCGGCTACCACACAACACGCACACCCGTTATTCTTGTACACACAGCACTCTGATACCAAAACCATATGACAACGACCTTGATAACAAACAACACGAAATAGAACTGACCAACCCATCAAGATTCGGGCGTCCTCGACAAGATTCCGGCCAAAACACGATTCACCTTAAACCTTAACCAAACTTCAATATTTTGGATTTAAAACGAAGCTTACAGTACATACAGTCTATCCATAACATCAATTTACACGAACAATCATTGTATCTCATGAACAAACGATTTTAAAATTCGAGCTAAAACTCTTAAGTCGTGTTATACATACAAGAACACAATCATAGCGATTGCACACTTAAATCGAATGTATATGACCTCAGGAAGCTTAAGGAAGCATCCAAAGCAACAAACAAACAGCAAATCAAAATCCCCTAATTTTTGAACATAAACCCTAAAAATAATTCGAATTTTTGACTAAAAATCTTATAAAATCAAGAAATTACCTTTTGTGATTTTTGATTGCAGATTAGGAATCGTGGAATTGAGAGCTTCGTTTCGAGTATAAGAACACCAAAATCCGATATCATAATCACCTTCAAAAGTAGCTTTGATCCTCAAGAACGAATAAGAAATTCATAATTTTGATAATTAAAATTGATTTTTTAATTTATTTTGGTTTGATTTTTGATTGGGCAGCTGTTAGTAATCTGATTGGCTGATAGAATAAGGTTTCATTGGTCAAAATAATACACGTAGTGTATTTTTTATTCCCGAAATGTTCGGAACCCTAATTAACTTTTAATCGATCTGAAATGTACCAATTAAATCAATTACGGATCCGATTCTAACGAAAAATAATGAATCGATTACGGAAAATATATAAGACTTATAAAACGAATAAAATATGAGTTTCGAATACTCTGAGATTTATCTGACAAATATTGATACGAAAATGATTTTAAATCGAAGCCCCATAAATTTTGAAAACAGAGTTTAACTAAGAAAGAAGAACTGAACTTTGCGTTTTTCGAAAAAGTTAAAGATAATCATCCACGAGTCTAATACAATTACTAAACACATAAAGGATCCCAAACAATCATTCTCGATCCATTTATTCATATCTAACGATACCATCTCATATTCGCGATATAATTATCCGCCAAACCGAATTAAAATATTTATGTAAATTCAAAATAAGCTAAAATAATTTATAATAAAATATCTTCACCTTGATCACATAATAATAACATATATCCTCATATACCAATCAACATTTACACCTTGACTTGTCAAACGGAAATAAAATAATTAAAAATATTTTTATTCATTTTTACCAAAAATAATATTTAAATAAATTTAATAATCACGGTTCTTACGTAACATGGTGCCAAAAAGAATGACATACCTACTATAACCTAAAGTGCTCTGATTCTGGGACATCGACACATCATCCCAAGTAAGATTTGTGCTATATGCGAAGAGAATGAAGAGACATAACGCATGCTCTGTTCGAATGTACCTGGGTGAAAGCCTTTTGGTTAAATTGTGAGCTTAAGGACAGTCTTGCTCATAGCCCAACTGATTTTGGAGAGCGTTTAGGGTGGGTTTTTCAGAATTTTAACAAAGAAGAAATCCAAAAGTTTTTAGCGTGGACATGGGGAATCTGGGCAGGCCGTAATGAAATAGTTTTTAGCCAAGGTGACCCTGACGTTGGGAATTTAACAGGAGGTTTCTACAGAATGGTAACGGGCTACTGTGATTATGCTCCTAGAGTTTTTCCAAAACAATCTCGCTTTCAAGTGAACTCAAATGCTAGATGGATTGCGCCAGTTCCAGGTGAAATAAAAATCAATACGGATGCAGCCTTGGTTGGAAATGATTGTGTAGGATTAGGTGCGGTCCTGAGGAACCACAATGGGGATATTGTGGCAGCTGGGGTGTCGAGAATTAAGGCAAAATGGCCAGTATTGTTAGCAGAAATGGCAGCAGCTAGATGGGGCATGCTGGTGGCAAGTCGGCTAGGCTACATGAAAGTTCAACTTGAATCAGATGCAATGGAGGTAGTCAGGATGTTTAAAACTCAAGCAAAAAGCTTTTCTTACTTGAGTCTGATCCTAGATGACATTCATCATCTCAGCAGGCTATGTGACTTGTTCTCTATATCCCATGTCAAAAGAGTAGGTAACAGTGTAGCTCACCTGATGGCCAGGTTTCTCCCAAATTTTGGAGATGATTGTATCTTTCTCAGTAATTTTCCTCAAGGCATTGTATCCTTGGCGGAAATGGATCTTTTAATGAAAGGTTTGGTTTTCAAAAAAAAAAAAAAAAGTGCTCTGATTCCTACAGGACACAACTTCACATCATAGATGTATAAAAGGTTTCATAATAGAATACAAATAATCCAAATACAAGATGAAACTAACCAAAAATTTGCCCAGGCGACTGATGTAATGTCAGAAGAAGTGATCATAAGCCAAATTCATCACTAACACTACTGATGTCCCAACTTTCACCAGGAAAATACCAAAAATATGGTTTTAAATAACCGTCCCAAATAACAGGAGCTGTTGCTAGCTCATTTCCATTCAGGTGAATGAAAGAACATCTATTCAAATACATTGACTTAAGAACACAGACACAGTTGCCTGCTCCCCAGCCACTTGTATCCACCACAGCAGAATTATATCGACTCAGAAACAAAGATTTTGAACCCAAGTCATGAATTGGTTGTACAGATTCCAACTTATAGTCGATTTCATAGAAGGAAGGGCATTGTATCGATGTCCTTAAATTTGGTAAATATTGAGAAACAATCATGTAAAGCTTGCTGTCTGATGTCACCAAGTCCAAACATGTATATATATCAGGTTGAATAGGGATTTTGATTTTGTAGAGCTTCAAAACAGGAACTGCTCTCGGATTAAATTCTCCAAAAAGTGCATCACGGGTCAGAACAAATATTTTTCCATCCAAAATTTTTACATCTGAAATCCCTGCACTAATGTTTGGTAAAAGATATTCCTGCCAAATGATGGCACCACTTTCACACAACAGTATAAAATTGTGATTCCTTGAGAAAAGAACCAGAAAAACTCTTGAAAGCTGAGTTGACCGGAAGAGGACAGCACGAATTTTGAAATCCAATATGCCACCAACACTTTCAGGAAGGACCAGACTTTTACGAAGACCCATACTTTCGGGAAGTGAAGGAAAATGCAGCTCATGTCTTGTCATTAAATTCACAAGCCAAAACCCAGTGTTTCTGTCGATTGTGATCAAGTAACCACATGATAAACCCACTAAGTTCTTGCAAGGTAAATCTGGCAGCATTGCTTTCCAACTTTTCCCATCAAACATATTATACAGAACACAAGCTTTCTTAGAATATCTTGGCCTTACAACAACTAAGGGTTGCTGGCGCTCCATAAAAAATTTGCGGATATAGATAGATGTAGACCTCCACGATCTACATACACCACTGAAGGAAATGTAGTCGATGACACTTAATTTCATTAAAACTGAAACAAGGAGATCATTAGGGAGCAGGTCCCATACTCCCCCATCTCCATTACCCAATCTCCTGCAGGTCCTCTTCCGCTTTCTTGGTTGTTTTCTTGTTGGAGGAGCTTCCCTGTTAAGAAATAGGGAAATGAAGAACTCAATACAAAGCTAAATTTAACATGTCCACTCAAATATATTTTATTCTTTTCCAATTTCAAATTTTAATGAGATTTTTAAATTTGACCTGAATTTTTAATCACCTCTTGGTGTAGCGGTATCTTCCTTGCTCTCTTTACGGGATGTCAAGGTTTTGAACCTTGTCAAAGACAAGCTGGGTGTGTGCGTGTGTATAAATATAAAAAAAACTGCATTTTAAAAAGTTTGGGACTCGTTGTCTTCCCAAAATAAGAACCTCAAGGTTCCCCTGTAGATTATTCCATGTTCTTAATGTACATTAACTTAACATATATGCCTTCACTATAACAGTCTAACTTAGGAAAGCACCACTATATGTGTGTCATGCATACGACAACAAAGAGTAGGAAACTATTGTTCTAAAGGTTCTAGCAGACAACTAATCATAATAACAAGTGAGTGAAATGAACAGAACTTCAGCTTGTTGGATTTCAATTTTAGGAAAATCCACTTGGAATTCATCGAGAATTATTGTTCCGACGGATGCTTATGCTTTGATTATAGCGGGGAACATGCACTTCTTAGGACAAGTTCAATCTCCCACACTCATAATTGGTATTAACAAAAATTAAGAATTTGTTGCATCAAATCAAGGACTCATAAACTTCAAAATACAGATGTGAACATTGACATAGAAAAGATATAAAGAAAAGTTACCAAAACATGTCTACTATCAAGCGTCCGGCAAAAAATTCAACAAGCCGCATCATGACATTTTTACTAAATGCCTTTTCCATTCCACCAATGTTAGGCCTCCCATCCACTTCCATTCCGCTGTCGAGAAACTGGGCTACTTTCAAGCTCTCGTTCTTCCTGATAACCACAGTATAGAGTCAGATTGGAAATAACTTGAGGCTTCCTTGGCTTCTGTAAGACAATTACTGCTTGACGCAGCATAATAACAACTAATGATGAATGATAACAAGATTATGATAAACACAACAAGAACAATGATTATAAACCCTTGGGAGATTGAACCGCAAAACAATCTCTACCCCAAGCCAACCCCAAATTGATACATTATCAATATTCAGAGAGTTTTTATGTATATATCAAAGTCTGCCTCTTTAAGAAGCTAATACAAACATATATATAGGCTGTTTACAAGCCCAAATAGCTGGGTACAACAATAATTCAGTAAAACAAAGTTAAGCACACAATTGAAATTACACTACTACAAAGTCAAGCACACAATTGAAATAATTATCTCAAATATATAAGTCAAGATAAAACCCAAACAACATACACACTAAACCTGATCAACTTAAAACTACTATTAAAAATACCTAAATTAGTTACTAGTAAATTAAAGAGATCCTTTTTATGTTCATTCCCCATCATTCTCCCCTTGTTAGAGAAAACTCGACCACGAGTTTTGTAAAAGGCAAGAATCACGCAAGGATGAGATGGAGCCAGGATGAACTTTGTGCTCTTCTTTGGAAACGGCCGAGGTGCAAAGAACTCTAAAAATGGACTACCATGTAAAGGAGGCTCAAGCGAATATTCTGGAATGATGAATTCAATATGTTTAACCTCAATAATATCATCAACTACTTTATAATCATCAACAATTTTAAAGCAGTCAGGTTGTGGCAAAATTTCTTCTACTTGCTCCTCAATAGCAATCTTTGTATCCTCAACTTGTTTAACCTCCTCAAATGGGTCTTCCATAGAAGCTTCTTCAACATGCTGCTCAATTTCCATTGAAATTTCATCCCTTTTAACCTTCTTCGCATTCTCCAAATGTACAAGGCGTTCAACTTGAGATGTAAGAATCTTAACAGTCCTATCTAGTTCCTCTTTTTCACGTTTGTACCTTTCTTCCCTCAGCTCAATGTTGTACTTCTTTTGCAACTTTTCAAGTTCATCATATTGTTTATCTAACTCCTTCAATGTAAGCTTATATTCAAATAACTTACTTTCACGATAGCAAACATAGGTTTCGTAGTACAATGCATCACATTCATCCTCAAGAATACATATGTAATCTTTTACTCGCACAATATCGGATTGGATGTGTCGAGACATGATTTAAAACATAGCATAAATGCAAAATTCTGAGTAGTAAATGCTTATATGAAAGATTTTGCACTTAAGGACTGGTTTGCAGTTTCTAGAAGTTCAGAGGACAGAATTGTAATTTTCTGAAAGTTGAAGGACTGTCTTGTAAATTTAAGAAACCCAGGGCAGAACTGTTACTTTTATAATGGTCAGGGACTTAATTTTAAATTCTGAAAAGCTAAGGGATCAGATTCAGGATTTCAGAAAGTCTGAGGACTTACTGCAGTTTTGCGAATTATATAGAGATAAATATTAGGGTTTTTACCACTTATAACTCAGCAGCAGCCGTGTAGAAAAGAAGCAGCCTCTCCTATACTTATCTTCTCCTGAATCTGTCTTTTACCTTTGCTGTTAACAGTAACTTCAGGATGAAAAGGCAGTGAACAGTGTTTCGGGCTCTGAACAGTAACTTTCCAGAGGTGAACAGTAACTTTTTCCAGTGATGAACAGTAGCTTTTCTGGCAGTTAATCAGAAGTTGATTTTTATCTTGTGGCTGGTAGTTTAGGGCTATAACTGAGGGTTCAAAAGGGTGCAGTTTTGTAGGTTTCTGGGCAGAGAATAAAAATGGAAAAATGGCACCTGGTGGTGGTGATTAAGTTTGTAACTGGTGATGAGAAGTATGGTCTGAGTTTCTGTGACAAACCAGGTTTCTGGATGATTTAGCAATGATCAGGTTTGGATGGAAATTAGGGTGAATATAGCAGCAGATAGATAGTAACAATAGGATGAACTATAACAGTGATAACAACCAGAATTTTAGCTCTGATACCAATTTGATGCAACACAATAACAATTAATGATGAATGATAACAAGATTATGATAAACACAACAAGAACAATGATTATAAACCCTTGGGAGATTGAACCGCAAAACAATCTCTACCCCAAGCCAACCCCAAATTGATACATTATCAATATTCAGAGAGTTTTGATGTATATATCAAAGTCTGCCTCTTTAAGAAGCTAATACAAACATATATATAGGCTGTTTACAAGCCCAAATAGCTGGGTACAACAATAATTCAGTAAAACAAAGTCAAGCACACAATTGAAATTACACTACCACAAAGTCAAGCACACAATTGAAATAATTATCTCAACTATATAAGTCAAGATAAAACCCAAACAACATACACACTAAACCTGATCAACTTAAAACTACTATTAAAAATACCTAAATTAGTTACTAGTAAATTAAAGAGATCCTTTTTATGTTCATTCCCCATCACTGCTCCTGTTAACAGTTTCTAGAAGTAATTCAACTTTAAAGGATAGTTATAAAAATAAAGTTTGGAACATCAATATAAAAGAGTTAACATCACCTCAATTTGTGTAGTACTGTTGAATCTCCCAGATAAATCATCTACTAACCCCATCTTTTGACAGCATGAAAACAATTTTTTTTTGGACTTCACTTTCTTTCACTAGCATCGCAAAGATGAAATTAACATATTTTTTTAGCTCATGACAGCTAAAATAAACAAAAAAACACCCTATACGCCACACACGAAAATCGGGTGAGGGTAAAATGTTCACTTTGGTGCTTGCCTCATGGCTTAAGATGCGATGACATGAAATGCATATTTGGCACCCCTCATTGTTCTTTGGCCCAAATATGTGATTTAACTGATAATTAAATAAAACCCATCAATTTTAGAACCCGAAAAAATCTACTGGAAAGATATTACGAGGAAGAAGTGGAGATAAAAAAATGAAACCAATAAACCGATAACCCTTTCGATCAGGTGCAAGTACAAATATTCTGCGAGTGAACAAAAAAAATTACTTATATTTCTAACCAAAAATAATTTGTTTTTGTAACAGAAAAATATCAGTAAAAAGGATATAAGAGTTTAATATAAGCTTTAAATTTCGATTAAAGGGTCAAAAGGAAATCCAAAAGGCCTATAAGATTTCTACTTCTACGTACTTATTTCTCTTTCAGGACAGTGTAATAGATACATTACCTACATATAATAAAGAGACACTGCAGGGTAGGACATATACATCAGAATGTCTAAGTTATGTTACTTTGTAAAATCTCTCAACAACTTAAACTGGTGTTTGATTGCTGCTTAAAAATAAGAATATATATTCACATAAAAAAGGTGCACAAGCTACAAATACTGTCTAGTTCCCCCAGTGCATTTATGTATATTTGTGAATGTCTATAGCAATCGTCCACAGAGTGTCACAGACTAATGAAAGTGAGGCAACACTCAACACTGTGAAGTCTTTGGGCTAATTAGCAAATCATAAAGACTTGAAAACTATTTTAGAAGATAACGAAACATTTTGATATAATGATATGTGTCATAATCTAACACAAACAAAAATAATCTCAAAATAAGGTGGTATTTAGGGAAACAATCGAGTACACTGATTAGAAGATTAATATCATCAACAATAAATGAATTACCACACCAACTGGCAAGCTTGTGAACTTAATCGTTAATATAATAACGATACATTATGCTGTTATTATTAGATCAAATAAGATCAAGACATGTCCTTCTAACAATTTTGCGTTATCAATTCCCTCTTTTACTTGTCCTGGGATAAGAACAAATTAAACTGACATCTAGCTGGGTTATTCAGCGAAACAGGTAATATATCAGACAAATAAAGCAAATCCGTAATCCGCTAAAGGAACAATTACTTGTTGGAGATTTATAAGAGACAAGAAAATGTTTAACAGAAATGACAGTGGAACTCACCAAAAGAACTCGTCAGGTCACTCTTGTTCGCCACAAATCGCCCTCCTGATGTGCCCTCAAAATTTCTCAAAGCAAAATGAGCCGTAGGGCGACAATGGGTAACATATATAGAGGGATGGATGGTCTGGATGAGATGACGGGTCGGGGAAATTGCACCAGATGATGAAACATGTCAGTACCCTACTATTAACGATTCGAGGTGGGCTGGACTGGAATCACTAGACTCGAGGCCTATTACTTGACCAATAACTGGATAATGCTTGGGGACTAATGGATAGTTTTGCGAAGCCCATGATCCATAGATAAACATAATTAGGGATTTCTCTTAATAAAATTCATCTATTGAATTTATTTATGTGCGTGATTGACGCGTCTAGTGTCATGGACTAATTATATCGAGGCAATACTCGACCTTGTATAAAATGGACAAAGAAATATTAAATTGAAGATCAGCAATCCTCAGTTACAAAGTTACAAGCATTTATATTGTTGTCTAAAGAAGTCCAAAGGAAAAGATTATGGTTTAGTGAAAAACTAACCAACAGATATACAATATTATTTACTACCACCTAAGCATCTTATGCTGAAAGCCAAATTTAAATACAATAGCATATCTTTTCAAAGACGTACTTCCATAAAGATGAAACAATCATCTAGAACCAGTCATTCACAAATTGAAAGTATCTTAGCTTCCAGTATGACTTGCCAAAGATTCGACTTAGTGCAGCCATGTGATTGATTGTAAACTAGTATAGGGTACATAAGGAAAGTGTCCCTCCATGTTTAAGTATGCAATCTTCATTTTTTCACCCAAATTTTCAATTTTTGCAGTATTGTTTCTTAAAGCTTAAACTTTTCTATACTACTGTTCCTTATTAATATACCAGAGATGTACCAATGTAATACAGCAACCCTCCTGAAATGGTAAAAAGTATGGAGATGTAGTACTGTGCCAGCAGGTCCTAAATTTCAACTAAACGTACAAACTGATTGAAATAACAGTAGGAAATTGTCTAACTTAGCTTAAATGGACGGACAATTTTGTAGTTTTCTCATTTGAAAGGACACTCTATAAGAAAATGTTTTCAGTTCCAAAAACTTTCCCTGCCGGGAAAACTAACCCTGTGATCAAGAATGTTCTCTATGGCCTTATCTAGGTACCTGTATTAAATGCATAAATATTGGTTTGTGATACCATGGTAATTGATCAACCTAAGGAAAATCTTAAGGTTCCAGGGAATAGGGAAAATTGCAATGAGAAGATACCATATATGAGAAAACACCCAATATCTATTAAAAATAATTACTTCACTACTTGACCAACTTCTAACCTACTCATCGTATTGAGTAAGATCATTTCAATAACATATCACATTATAGGAACAAAATTGAAAAAACACTTCTCCCAATCTGAATAATTTTACACACATCAAGAAGATAATTTCACTCACCACTTACATTCAAAGAATCTAAACAATAAACAAAAAAAAAGATGGTAAAGTAACGTACTCACTTCTCCCTATCGAAGAGTGGGGTGTGAGGAGGGTAGGATATACACAGCCTTACCCAAACTAAAATGACTAGATAGAGAGGCAATTTCCAGAAAATGGAATATTTCTAAAATTAAAGGCCCAAAAATTACTTTCCCAACTTGTAACCTATCATATTCAACAGATCAATTCCAATACAAATGTACGTGCAAAAACAAAACTATTACAGTTATTATTATCTAAAAAAGACACTTCTATTTGTTAAAGATCACTCCCATAAAAATAGGAATAAACAGACCTGGTGAGAAGTAAAATGAGGAGCAATAGCCAGCCGGGGAGATGGGAGATTGGGAGGAATCTTCGACCAAATGAACATAGGTATATGCAGTTGAATTTTCAGTCCTTCTCACGGGAGTAATTATCTCCATTTTCTAGAATCTTCTCTAAAACACTAGCATACAGTAATCTTTCTTCTTTCTTCTCTGTCTAGAAAATTTAAAAGAAAGACAGAGAATATATAGAGATAAAAAATCTTAAAAGTGAGGACTCTGTCGCTATCCATATCGAGGAATGTTCATGATCCAAACAAACAGTTGAACAAGAAATTAATTACGAGCATCATTCATTATCCCGATAAATAGCTGAACAAAAACTCCATTCGAAGGATCATTCATAATTCAGATAAATACTTAAATAATATATCCATTTTAAGGTTCTAGGCATTAAGTATTTGCTTTTCAAATTTGATTCACGATTGATATGATCCTAAACAGTTGGGTTAGTAGGTTACAGGTTGGTCAAGTACTTGTGTATCTTTGGATTATTCATGATGGATTCAAGTGCTTATGTAAATTAGGGTGTAGCATACAGGAAATTAGTCCAAGTCTTGAAAAGTTAAACACACAGCATTACAATTAGGATCATATTTATACATTTAAATAACAAAAAGGAAAGCATTAAAGAAAAACCATCAAGACACATGTATAAATTTCAAACTTTAATAAGAAAGAATTATTGGGTTTGTACCTCATGAGTTCGTAAGTCGCTTTCTCTTATGATATTTCCAGCACAAAAACATCAAAATCCATTTTTAGAGAGGAAGAAGCTAACAGGGATCCGTTTGGTTAAAACTTGGGAGCATGCTCGCCTGATTCTTTGTACTAACTCCACTCCGTCATATTATGAAATAATAATATTTTACCATTTTTTTTAACTTTTTGATGATGATAATATCACTTCTGAATTTTTGGACAAAAATGCCAGTGTATTACGTATTTCAGAAATGACATTTTCAAATGGTATATGTATATAAAGTAAAAAAAATTAAAAAAAATATAAAAAAATTTATTGTGTTACGCATTTCAGGAATGCATAACACCTTCATAATTGGTGTGTTACGCATTCCCAGAATGCGTATCACATTTTTTTAATTTTTTTTCATTTTTTTTGAAAAATTCTTACATGATATCCATTACTCAAATGCGTAATAACATTATCCCTTTTGAAAATGCGTACTGGTATTTTTGACCAAATTTAAAATTGATATTTGTGTAATAAAATCTTGAAAAAATGGCATTTTTGGTCGAGATAATGCCCAAAATGGACCAAATCCAAGATGCATGGCCATGCCCTACCCTCCTGATACGAAAAAGCGTCTGTGTCGTATGCTGTTTTTAAAAAAAAAAGCCTGATGCGCATTTGCGTCTAGCGCATCAGCGCTTGTTTATGATCTTGGTATGTCGTATCAGGCGTGTTGCGACAGACGAAAAAGCATGTCATCCCCCTGTTGCGCTACACGAAGCGGCGTAACACCTTTTTTTACAGCACGAAATAGCGTATTTGTGATCTATTTTGAGTCTTTTTTTTTTGAATGCGGTATAGAGGACCATGAAGATTGAAAATGGGGCATTTTGGACACTCACCCTTTTTGGCCATTATTCTCATATTATACACGTCCGTTATTCTTTTTTTTATTAAGTATATTATTCTCATATTATACACGTCCGTTATCCTTTTTTTTATTAAGTATATTATTCTCATATTATACACGTCCGTTATCCTTTTTTTTATTAAGTATGACCTGACTGAAATTTTTATGTATCATGTAATTGAAAAAATTAAAATATATATATATATAGGGTGCTTCTAAGTGAGTAACCAAATAAAATGAGTAACTTAGGAACTAGAATCCTCACCATCCAATACAAAAAAAATAGTGGATCAGATGTATGGCACATTTGCACATACGATGTACACGTACGTACTAAACAACCGTTATTTTGTAGTTTGAATTATTTTTCCTCCTGTAACATCCATTACTTTATGTGTATTAACTTTTCAATAATTATTTTCAATATTCTTTTTTCAGTTTTCAAATATTAAATACAGAACTTAATCATATTTATATAATTTACGAACTGTATTTTCAATATACAATATTTAATATTGTATAAAATACAGAACGACTCCTTGTAAACATTATTTAAAATACAGAACACAAGTTTTGCATATAATAAACAAGAATTACTTATTTATATAATTTTAATTTTTAAATATAAAAATCATGTTTTGTATTTAAAATAAATTTACAGAACAACATGTGAGTCCTGTATAAATTACATAAATCATGCATGTTTTGGAATTAAATGAATTTTTAATTTTGATTGAGTTAAAGTATATGATAAAAAAATTCTAAATTTAAATTTGAAATACAGAACATCATTATGGGATCTACGTTGTGTTCTATGTTCTCTATTTTAATGAATCAAAATTATATGTTCTGTATTTTATTAAATCAAAAATATAGGTTCTGTAATTTAAAAATATGTTATATTCTGTAATTTATTTAACAAAGATTATGTATTATATAACTTAATATTAGTGTTCTGTATTCCATATTCCATATTTTAATAAACTAAATTTAGTGTTCTGTATTTAAAAAACTGATTTTTTGTTCTATAAAAAAAATTGCATTCAATAGTTATTCTACATTTATTATTTATTTCTCTTTAAATAAAAAAATAATTTTCTGATTATTTTAACTCGATCAAGATTTAAGTAACCGTTATTATAATCTGGACAGTTCATTGATTTGTTATCTGATGGCTGAGGTTTAGTTCCGTAGTTACCCAAATAAGAAGTTCCCAATTGAACCTTAACATATATATCATATATATATATATATATATATATATATATATATATATATATATATATATATATATATATATATATATATATATATATAGGCCTATGCTCAAGGGAGAACCATGCTTAGAGGGAGAACTAGGAGACCTTCAAATCTATCATTGATTTTAAAATGGTTTAATGGTCAGATCTATACGTACAAAAAAGGTTAATATTTCTATTTATACACTTCAAGGACAATCTTGGCAAAGTAAAATATTACTTACCATTTTTTTTTTTGAAGTAAAATATTACTTACCATTTGAATCATGTAATTAATACAGGTCAATCAGTTAACTCAGTTTCGTAATTCGTGGAAGGAATTGAGAATCAATCTCTATATTTTTCTTTTGTCAGTCAATCAATCTCTACATTCAATTGTTTTAACTTATATTCGATCAGCTCAAATTTGAAACCAATCTAATGTACTCACAAGTCATAATCTTACTATAGAATACTTTATAGAACCTTTAAAAGAATCTTGTAAAAATAGTTTGTTTTTTGCAAGTACGTTACTTCAATAATTAATATATTTTATTTTAGAGAATCTCGTAAAAATGATTTGTTCCTAAAATTATATGTTAAATAATTATTATATTTTTAATAAAACAATTAAAAGAATCTATTAATTTTTTAAAATATTTTTTATTTCATCATTTAGAGAGTTTTTAAAGTGTTTTAAAGAATGTAAAGTATCCATTTATTACACACCATTCTGAGATACTCTAAAGTGTTTTGAGATTCTTTAAGATGTTTTGAATATTTTTTAAAATGCTTCAAATAAATTTTATAACATTAATAAGATTCCTTAAAGTATTTTAATATTTCTTAGGGTACATGTATTAATAAATTTGTACAAATTCTTGAGTATTCCAAAATCTTTCGCTTATATAATTTTTTTTAGATTATATATATTCAACCTTTTAGAGATTCTTTAAGGTGTTTTGAATAGTATTAAATATACTAGATTTTGAAATTCTTTAATGTGTTTTGAGAATTTTTTAAGATTATTTTTTTATTCTATTTTTTAGAGAATCATTAAGGTGTTTTGAATTATATGAAATATACAAATTTTGAGATTTTCCAAAGTGTTTTAAGATTTTTTAGTGTTTTTTTTATCTTGTTGGGTTACATAATATTTTTATACATTTAAAAAAAAACTATACATTTCTATAAAAAAATTAAGTTACATATAAAAATATCATCTAATATACCAAGATTATCTTACGAGTTGCAAATTATTATAGTGATTTCTTTGAGAATTATTTTAAAAGACATGCTATCAAACAATAGAATTCCAATTCAAAAAAAAAAGTATATAGATTTTCTTAAATTTTCGATGAACCATTTTTAGTGTTGTACTTGTGCCTAACTGTTAGTTACAGAGGCATGCCTGTACACATCTAATAACAAGCCTAATTGTCTGTAATGCTTTGCATTACTTACATGACCTCTTAACTGAGGGAATCTCTAGTTGTAGAGTTTCTGTTTGTATTGTACTTGTAATAGGCATCAAATCCTAGTTGTGTAATTGTACAAATAGAGTCTTGAATAATGCTTGAAAGAAGTTCCAAGGTTCATGCCTCAAGCAAGGAGTTAAAGACTATCAAATAATCACATTTGGGATTTGAAGAAATGAAGAATTTGCCTAAGTACCAATTCGAGAAGTATATTTGTCCATTCGAGAAGTCCAGCATTCGAGAAGTCAGAGATTCGATATCTCAAGACACTATTCGATATCTCTGAATACACTGTTCGATATCTCATTCGATATCTCAGGGACTCGATATGTCTACTACTCTATTCGAGAACTCAAGAAGTCAACAAGTCAAGATGGTATTCGAGTTCTCAAGAAGTCAACAAGTCAAAGTTCCATTCGATATCTCAAGGACTCAGAAAGCTATTCGACAACTCGAGGATTCGATAAGTCAAATGCTCTATTCGACAACTCAAGGAATCCTGATGGAAAAGAGCTATTCGAGAAGTGGTTCGATATGTCATTATAACAGTATTCGAGAACTCAGAGTTATCGATCAAGTCAATTCTAGTTCTCGAATCACTTACTTAGTCACTTCTCGAATACATTCTTGGAGACAAAATACTGAAGAAATTGTACAAGTCAGAAACCTGCAACAAGCCAATGCACTTTATGGACCACAATCTGTAACGTGCTCTGGAAAGCCTACAAGGAAGCTTGGAGAGATATAGAAGAGACAAGGAGCTAAAGAAGTGGATCTAAACAGGCTTTGCAAAGTCAAATCTGTAACCGTTTGGACACTTACTCAAAAAGGATAGACAGACTAGAAAGTAATTTGTTTAGCTACCTTATTTGCAGTAAGTGGGCTGTATCCATGTTCTATAAGGACACAGCCTCACTTCATAACTTAGTAACTTTTGTGAGTCTAGTTTTTCATACACTGTAAGCTATATCTCTCTGAGAAAAACGAAGCTGAGAATACTACCATTAGTATTCACAGATTGTAGCAACCTTTATCTAATAATACATTAGATTAAAGTGATATTGCGTGTTGTGTTGTTTATTTATCCGCACCTTCACTTCTACACACACAGGCACTTATCTGCTACATAGACTCAATCAAGAAAAGTTCAAGAATCCATTCACCCCCCCTCTGTATTCTTTTACCGTATTCAATACTCAACAAGTGGTATCAGAGCAGGCTGTTTATTCAAAAACAGAGAAACGATCATGAGTTCGAATACACCAAAGACTACAGGAACGGTGAAGGTCCCTAAGTTTGATAAAGAAAACTTCAACCTCTGGAAGATAAAGATGATGTTGTTCATCAAAGCCTCTCATCCCTTGTATCCTGAGATTCTCAAGAATGGTCCTTTTGTTCCACAACAAGAGATACCAGAGAAGACTGTTGGAACCATAACAATCCCTAGAGCTTATGAGGCCAAGGATCCATCAAAGTGGACAGAGTCAGAAAGGGAGAAGGTTGCTCTTGACAGCCACCTCATGTTGCTCATCATTGATTCCATGGACATGTCAATGTTTGCAAACATTGCATCATGCACGTCTGCTAAAGAGATGTGGGATCACATTGAGGTGTTGTGTGAAGGGACTGATGAGGTTAAGGAAAACAGGAAACAGATACTGGTCACACAGTATGAAGCTTTTATGGCACAGCCCAAGGAAAGCATCACTGAAATGTTTGAAAGGTTTCACAAGCTAGTTACTGAGTTGCAGATGAATGGAAAGGTTTACAGCACCAAGGAGTTAAATATGAAATTTCTGTTGTCTTCACCAAATCATCTGGAGCAGAGAGTCATTTCTCTAAGAGAGAGAGATTTGAACAAAGTCACCTATGATGTGCTCTATGGAGTACTAAAGACTCATGAACTTGAGTTGCTTCAGAAAAGGGCTATCCAAGCAAACCAAGGTAGGATGATAAACACATCATGTGCCTTGATTGTCAACAAATCCATCCTGGACCTAGAAGCATCTACAAGCCAACTAAGGATAGAGGAGGTGGCAGATGATGAAGAAACTGAAGCTGGAGTGAGTGAACCTGTTGAGGAAAAGGAGGAAGAAGAAGAGGAGTTTTACACTCTGGAAGAACTTGATGGGATGGAAAATACTTCATATGCTTTCATGGCCAGAAAATTTCCAAACATCAGATTTAAAAGAAATCAACCCTTCAAACCCAAAACTCAAAACCATTCAGCCAACAAGAACAAGGCACCTGTGAAACCAAACAGAAATAAGTTCAAAACCGGTTATGTGGATAGGTCATCTGTAAGGTGTTATAGATGCAATGACCTAGGGCATTTTGCCAGTGAATGCAAGAAGCCTAAAAAGAAGGATAGAGATTATCTTGAGCTAGAAGCTAAGTATGAGGCCCTTCTGAAAAAGCAGACACATGGTAAGGCCTACATAGCTGAAGGGAAGTGTTGGGATGATTCTGAGAGTGATGAAGAGGAACAAGAATTCTGCAATTATGCCTTGATGGCCAACTCCAAGGATGACTCATCTTCATCTGATTCTCAGGTACCATCTCTCACTACTATAGACATGTCTGTTTCTGAATACAAATCCATGATTGAACAATTATCTGTTGAAATGTTTAATATTCATACTAGTATGACTGCTGCTAATGAGGAGATTGCTAAACTGTCTACTAGAAATGAAGTATTAACCAAAAAGAATGAGGAACTTGAGCTAACTGCTATGCAAGTAGAAAACCTTAAGAAAGAAGTTGAATATTTGGAGAACAAGGTTCTATGTGCTAGTCAAGTAGAGAAGGCTCTTAGGGATGAATTAGCTGAGAATGAATTCAAACTTAAAACTTTCAAGAAATCATCTGGTTTAGTGCAATCCTACTGTGAGAAAATTGAAGCTAAACCTAAAGCAGCTATTGGACTTGACTATGACTCTCTCACACAAAGGAAAGGCTATGCTGTCATCGAAGAGGACACAACTGTTCATGAGAAAGTGCCCCACATTTTGAGAAAAACTGTAAATCCAATTTTTAAGGAATCAACATTTGAAATTGATGAGGATGCCTTACTCATCAAGCAAATGTTGAATGATGAGGATGAGGCACAATCTAGTGAACAGCAAGCATCCTCTAAGGGTGAGAGTGTCAAGTCAAAGACCAAGAAGCCAGTAGTTGATAGGCCAAGACCTAAGAAGTTTGTTAAGTTTGTATCAGCTGGGAAGAGTGAATCAGGAAAGGAAGTGACTAAAAAGAAACAGAACAGAAATGGCAAGTTAGGGATTAACAAGGATAACAACTATGCTTATATGCCTAATGCCCCTAGGAAAACTTGTCAGAACTGTTTCAGTACCAATCATCTAACTCATGCATGCAAGAAACCTGTTGGTAGTGTGTCTAAACCTTTCTATGATTGTTCTGTGCCTCTAAGACATAGAGATGCACCCTTCTGTGATAAATTTGACTGTATGCCATGCAATATGAATGTTATGACTAGTTGTTTTAATTTAAGAAGACAGTTCATTGATGGTTGTATCAGTCACAATTCTCACACACACTACACAAGGTCAAAGTCTTCAAGTCCTCCTAAAGCTAGGAAGGTACCTTTGTCACCTAAGTCTGAAACCTCAGGTTCTAAGACTTCCAACAGTGACAAGAAGACTAACACTAAGAAAGTTGACAAGCATGTTGTTTATGATAAAACTGTCTCTAAGTCACATGGACCCAAACTTGTTTGGGTACCAAAGGAAAAGTAATACCTTTGTGGTTGCAGGGCAAAGAAAGTGAAAAGAAGGTCATGTGGATTTTGGACAGTGGATGCTCAAATCATATGACTGGTGATATGGCCCTGCTATCACAGTATGAGGAAAAGGCTGGCCCAATGGTTGCTTTTGGAGATGACAGCATGGGTAACACATTGGGATATGGCAAGCTGAAAGTTGGAAATGTCATCATTGAAGATGTAGCACTAGTCAAGGGGCTCAAGCATAATCTGTTAAGTGTTGGTCAGTTTACTGATAGAGGATTCAAAGTGAATTTTGACAAAGATGAATGTTTGATCACCCACAAGAAGACTGGTGATTTTGCTCTATCTGGAGTAAGGAAGGGAAGCCTGTTTGTAGCCAATATGGACTCTGCAAACAAGGACAAAATTTGTTGCTTTTACTCAAAAGCATCAAATGAAGATTGTTGGCTGTGGCACAAGAAACTATCACACCTGAACTTTAAGGCCATTAATTCTCTAGTCAAAAGAGAGTTAGTGAGAGGCATGCCCACACTTGAATTCTGCCAAGAAGGAGTGTGTGAGGCTTGTCAAAAAGGAAAAATGAAGAGATCAAGCCACAAGTCAAAGACAGTGACATCTGTAACCAAGCCACTACAACTTATCCATATGGATTTGTTTGGGCCTGTTAACATAATGTCACTTGGAAGAAAGAAGTATGCCCTGGTAATGGTTGATGATTTTTCAAGGTATACATGGGTAGAATTTCTGGCATCAAAAGATGAGGCTCCACAAGTAATCATTGAGCATATAAAGAAAGTTGACAAGGAAGCAAAGGCAAACAATGCAAGTGTGATTGCATTGAGGAGTGATAATGGAACAGAGTTCAGAAATGCCACACTTGAAGCATTCTGCAAAGAGAATGGCATTTCTCAACAATTCTCAGCTCCAAGGACTCCACAACAAAATGGAGTGGTTGAGAGAAAGAATAGAACTCTAATTGAGGCTGCTAGAACAATGTTACTTGATGCAAAAATGCCCACATGTTTTTGGGCTGAGGCTGTGAGCACTGCATGCTATATTCAGAACAGAACCCTCATCAACAAAAACACTGGAAAGACTCCTTACAACTTGATGACTGGAAAGAAGCCTACACTGAAGTATATTCATACTTTTGGAAGCAAATGCTTTGTACTTAAGGACAATTCTGAATATGTTGGAAAGTTTGATGCAAAAGCATTTGAAGGAATTTTTCTTGGCTATTCTATGGAAAGAATTGCATACAAGGTTTATGTCATCAGTCAAAAGAAAGTTATGGAAAGCACAGATGTAACATTTGATGACAGCAAACTACCTGGACTAGAAGAAGCCAATGATGAAGACAAAGATCCATTGAAGTTTGATAATCTAGATGATTATGATGAAGAGACTGAAACTAGAGTTGAAACTCAAGTTCAACAAACTCAAGTGAATAATGATACAAGAGAAGAATTTGTGCCAATCAATAGTGAAGAAACAAGCATCCAAGACACACCTGTGAGTAATGGCAACCTCACAGGGGGAGGAAATGAGGATGATCATGATGAGGATGATGAAGCAACATCAAGGATGAGAAATCAGGCTGAACACTCAAGGAAATGGGATAGATCACACACTGCAGAGCAAATCATTGGAGATCCTAATGCAGGAGTAAGGACTAGGAGAGCAACTCAAAATGAGTGCCTCTATGGATGTTTTCTATCACAAGTTGAGCCTAAGAAACTTGATGATGCATTGTTGGATCCAGATTGGATTATTGCCATGCAAGAGGAGCTGAATCAATTTGAAAGGAACAAAGTATGGGAACTTGTGCCTGCACCAAAGAATAGAACCATTGTTGGAACAAAATGGGTTCTGAAGAATAAGATGGATGAAGATGGTGTAATAATAAGAAACAAAGCAAGACTGGTTGCAAAAGGATACTCTCAACAGGAAGGCATTGATTATGATGAGACATTTGCCCCTGTTGCTAGATTGGAAGCCATTAGAATATTCTTGGCATTTGCTGCTCATTCAAACTTTAAAGTTTATCAAATGGATGTCAAGAGTGCATTTCTAAATGGAGAGTTGGAAGAAGAGGTTTATGTGCAACAACCACCTGGCTTTGAGGATCCACATTTCCCAGAATTTGTCTACAGATTGCTTAAGGCACTGTATGGACTTAAGCAAGCTCCAAGAGCATGGTATGATACTCTATCACAATTTCTTCTTGAAAATCAATTCACTCGAGGCACATTGGACAAGACACTGTTTTACAAGAAGCATGGTGATGATATGATCCTAGTTCAAATCTATGTGGATGATATCATTTTTGGTTCTACAAATGAGAAACTGTGTGAGAAATTCTCTAAACTCATGCAGAGCAGATATGAGATGAGTATGATGGGAGAGTTGACATTCTTTCTAGGGTTGCAAGTCAGTCAAAGGAAGGATGGTATCTTTATCAGTCAAACCAAGTACATCAAGGATTTATTGAAGAAGTTTGACTTGGAAGATTGTTCACCTGCCAAGACACCCATAGCCACTGCCACTAAATTGGATGAAGATGCTAAAGGCAAGAGAGTAGATATCTCAATCTACAGAGGCATGGTTGGTTCTCTACTCTACCTCACTGCAAGTAGGCCAGACATCATGTTTGCTACATGCTTGTGTGCAAGGTTTCAATCAAATCCAAAGGAATCACATTTGATTGCAATAAAAAGGATCTTTAGATATCTGAAGGGCACTCCTAACTTGGGATTATGGTATCCTAAGGACACAGGGTTCAATCTGGTTGGCTACTCTGATGCTGATTATGCTGGATGCAGAGTGGATAGGAAAAGCACCTCAGGAAGCTGCCAGTTTCTTGGACAAAGGTTAGTTTCTTGGTATAGCAAGAAGCAACAATCTGTGTCAACTTCTACAGTTGAGGCTGAATACATAGCTGCTGGAAGTTGCTGTGCTCAAGTGCTTTGGATTAGAAATCAACTTAGAGATTATGGACTTGTGTTGGAAAGAATTCCAATCATGTGTGACAACACAAGTGCAATCTCTATAGTTGCCAATCCTGTCAATCATTCTAGAACAAAGCACATTGACATCAGATATCATTTCATAAGAGAACATGCAACTAATGGAACCATTGAGTTGCATTATGTCTCTACAGATAAACAACTAGCTGATATATTCACTAAGCCATTAGATGAAGCCACCTTCACAAGGTTGGTAAGTGAGATTGGAATGCTGAATTCTTCATATTCTGGCTAAGTGAATACATCATCTAGATTGTTGCAGCAGTAAACACTTACTTTATCTAAATTCTCAATATTTTTGGAGTAAGTGTTGGCTGAAATATGATTTATAAATATTTCAAATCTGTTGCATATGTTGAAAATCATATTTTTATTAACTTAAAATTTCTATGAAATTTTGAGAAAATCACTATTTGATTTGCTAGAATATTTTTCAATGAATATGTCTGGTAGATTTTAAAAAGATAGTGAAAATCAAATTTTTATGAGTGATGGGTATAGTTCGATAAGTCAGACTTCTCGAATGATTCACTATTCGACATCTCTAATAAGTCTCATTAGAGTACTCTTGAGTTCTCGAATAGAGTCTTTCTGAGATATCGAATAGAGGAATTATTGACTTCTCGAATATAGTAACTGAGTTCTCGAATGACTGAGTTCTCGAACACTATATTTGAGTTCTCGAATCATTTGAAAAGGCTGAATTCTCGCTGAATTTTAATCGATTTTGGACTTTTTGTCTAAAAGTTTAATTCACTCATAAAAACACATTTTATTTAATTTAGAATTATTTCTAAGTTAGATAACTGCCAGCTGTGAGTTTCTATCTGCTTGAGTTATCTATTAAGCCATTCTTGACTTCTCGAATAGTTGTTTTCTACTTCTCGAATGCCTGACTTGTCGATACAAAACAGTCTGCTAATCGACAATTCAAGTACTTCATACTTATACAATCTCACATCTATTCGATTCATTTCATTCGATTTCTCAAGCATCTACACTCTCTAAACCCCTGAAACCCTAGCTACGAAAAGCCAAATTTCTTCTTCAACCTTCAATTTCTTTTCTCTCTTCTACACGAATGGCAACAGTAAAGTTCAACACCAACTTCATCGCTCTCACTAGTGATGTTGAAGCACCCAATGCCAATTTCAAGTGCTTTGTGAAATGGATGGCTGAGTCGTATATCAAGGATGCACTCTCTGCCAACCCAACTCTATATCTAGATATTCTGGAACAATTCTGGAGTACTGCTATTGTGGAGGTTGTAGCCCTGGAAAACGCAATCACTTCATATGTCATCTACTGCAAGGTTCAAGATAAGGAAATCACTATCACTACTGCAGACATGAACCAAGCACTAGGCCTACAACAAGAGTCATTTGACAGACTGGCCACTAATGCAGAGTTGGAGGAATTCTTTGAGTTCATAAACTACTCAGATGGGATTAACCTTGGAAAGCTAAACAGAAAGAATCTGAGAAAGGAGTGGAGCTATGTGTTTGCAACTCTTCTCCAAGTCTTCACTGCCAGGAAGTCAAGCTTTGACCAAATCAGTGCACCTGTGCAGCAAATTGGATATGCTTTGGCCTATGGAAAGAAGATAGATGTTGGCCAAATCATACTTCAAGAATTATATGGGAGACTTGGTAAGAACACAACCAAGAGAGGTACTGATATTTTCTTCCCTCGCTTTATTCAATCTGTACTTAATTATAAAAATGCTTCATTGATTGAATTGCCTGGGATTGATAAAAATAAAATAGGCTATCCTAAGTCCATGACCAAACTCATTTTTGGTAACTTGGAAACTAGGAATGATGTGGATGTAAGACTGAACATAACTCCCCACATGGAGAGTTTGTTTAGGACTTACCCCCACAACATGCCAACATTTGATGCAAAATCTAAGTTAGCACAGCCCAAGCAAGTAGAACAAAATGCTAACCCAGGGCCTGCTAACCAACCCTCTCAACCAAACACTCTACCTCTTACTGAGCCAACTGCATCATCCTCTCAAAAGGGTGATGTTAGTAAAAAGAAGAGAAAGGAAGTAATGTCTGCACCTTTAAATATCTTGTCTGAAGCAGCATTAGCTGTTGAATTAGGTCTAGGAAGTGAGGAACCTGAGTCACCCTTACACAGAACAAAGAAGAAGAAAACTAAGACCACCTCTTCAGTCACACAAATGGCTGAAGTTGTAAAATCAGGGGCACACAGCTCACTAGATGTATCCTCTCAACAGGGTGCACCTATAGAATCAAGCATTCTCCCCAATGCACCCTCTTGTATAGAGTCAGCACATGGGAGTGATAAGGCTGGCACAACACTGAGTGGAGAGCACATCACTTTTGAAACTCCCTCTATCTCTCAGGGGGAGTTGCCAAAATCTACTCTAAAACACACTTCTCTTCCAGAATCTAACTCTGAAATTTCTTTGGAACCTGCAACTCAGACAACTGAGATGCAAGGTATTGATCATCAAGAATTCTTTTCTCTTGATGAGCCAATAATTTCAAGTGACTTAGTGCATGACACTTTGTTCACCACTCAGAACCCACATTTAGATGGTGAGGGAATGCATGCTGAGGCATATCCTAATGACACCATCACAAACACAGAGGTTCCCCTAGTTTTTACTAGAGACTCTGTGCCTGTGTCAACTGCTGGTGTAATTCATCCCACTTCTGTGGTGACACCAGTAGTAGAGTCAATCCATCCGGTTACAGAAGTTGCATCTGTAACTGAGGAGACTAGCTTGCCTAGCTCTAGCTCTGACTTCATGTCAACATGGCTGAAGCCTGTGCAACATGACAGTGCTTCAGGATCAGGGTCTGTTCCACAACAATTGACGGTTGAAGCACTTTAAAGCTTAATTGTGGATCAGATTCCTGAGTTCACAAAGATTGCTCAGCACCTTCTCACTGCAGACATGCCCAATCCAGACTATGAGGCTATTCTGTTATGCCATAGGGATGATGTGGAAGTGCAGAAGTCAAAGATCATTGATGATGCTGAGAGAGATGGCAACATAGATGCCTGGTTGCAAGGAAAATATGATATTACTCTCGATGAAGCACTTCAGTATCTCAGGGAGGAATACATCACTTCACTGGGCTCCAATGCAAAATCCCTGTCACCTGGTGAAGTGTATGAAGCTGTAAATGACTCCTACAAGGGTTTCCTCAAGGCTGCACACTATCTTGGCAAGAGAGTCAAAACTGAAGTCAACAGGGTGTGTGATAAGACAGCCACTTCAGTAGCAGAAGTCAAGAGGGCCTTTGATGCTAAATTTCCTCAATTGGACAGTGTGTTCAAGGACATCAAACACTGCAACTCTACCTGCACTCAGGTGGACAATGGGCTGGCTGTGCTAAAAGATGCTGTCACAGGTCTGGGGCATAAATTTCAGAATCTATCTGACCAGACTACAGATGCCAATGCCATGCTGAGGATAATGTTCAAAAATCTTTATGGAGATAGACTAGTGACTGATGTCCCTGTGCATGAATTGTCTAAATATGAAGTGAGGAGGCTTCAGGACCAATCTCTATCTGGCTTCAAGGCCAATGAGTTATTCACTAAGGTCAACACTCTTGAGCAGGAGGTAGCTACTCTCACCAAGACCAATGCTCATCTCACAGAAAAGGTTGCATTGCTAAATGATCAGTTGGACACTCAAGCATCCACCACAGCTGATGTCCTTCTGCATCAACAATCCATGTTAGCTGCAATGATGAAGCATATGGGTCTCCCTCTACCTGATGAATCTTCACTCCCAAAGGACATTTCTACAGCCTCTGTGCCTGACAACAAGCCTAAGGGGGAGAAGAAGGCTAGGAACTCAAATTCAAAGGGGGAGACAAAGGGAGAGAAAGGCATAATAATCAAAGAGGGTGGTCAACAAAGGGCTTCTAAGTCTCTAGCAAATGTGCCTGGCAAGGGAAAAGCCAAAGTAGATGAGCCTCCATCTATCTTGCCAGTTGTCACTCTACCAACTGTGCACATCACTACTCCAGGAGGACAAAAGCAATCCATAACTACCACAGTGGTTGCAGGGAGTATGCCATCTGACAAACCTCCAATCTCTATATCTGAGAGTGCCAAGCCTGTAGAAGTCAAAGTTGTTACTGAGGCCAAGCTACAAGAAGTTGCTAACTCCAATGTTTATCATGATAAAGCCTTCTTGGAGTTTCTGAAAGCCACAAGGGAACAGGTTGGTGACACTCAGTTCTATCTGAGGGAGTTGAAGAAGCAGATAGACTACATCACTGTCATCCCCAAGAAAGTCAACAATATATGGGTCAAGGAGATAGTGATGGTTTCCAAACTAAAGATATGGCATCTAACATACCAGACTCTACAAGACCTAAAGCACTCAGAGATAGATGCCATACTTGAGATCATTGAGAAGAAAAATGAGAACAGCAAGAGTCTGTTTGATGATTTGAGGAATGGTCAACCTACAAGGCTACCAGAAGTGATCAAGAAGCCATGGACAATTATTTATCAGTCTGGTACCAGAATTGAAGATATCAAGCAATTGGTCATTCCTCATGATCTCACCACCAGAAATCACAGACTGATCATTGCTATCATTGATCAATTACAGAAGAAGGTTGGAGCCAGAAATGCTGAAGAAACTGAGGCACTGCACATCCTCAGAACCTATATTGCAACTGGTGAAATTCCAGAGATGGCTCAACCTAGGAGAAATAAGGATGATGATTCTGAAGACAAAGGTGATGGGAGGAGAAGACATCACAGGAGAGATAAGGGTGATGAAGACAAGAAGAAAAAGGGAGACAAGGATAAAAAGGATGATGATGACCAAGGTAAAACATATGTGAGAAAGAGTGGAAGACAGCAAGCCTTAGGCAATGCTAGCAGTAATCTCACCACAACACAAGACTCTAAGTCTAGGGTGAATACTGTTAGTAGTGACCTACCAAAATCTACATCTATGGCTTCTGCAACTGTCTTACCATCTCAAGAAAAGAAGAAGATTCAAGTCAAGGAACCATGTGTATGTTTCAGAAAGCAATCTGCTAATGGAATACTACTATGGTCTACCAACCAAGGTCAGAGATTTCTGCCAAGCAACCATGTCAAGAGGATAAAATTTAAACATGCTGCAAGGAGAGTGAAGCTATCCAAATCTAGAGCCCTAACAATCATTCCAGGATTAAAGCTCCAGCCACTTGATGAAGACTTTGATGAAGAGCAACTGCAATTTCTAAGAGCTCAAAAGATATGCTATGCTGCAATTGTGGATGACCACCTTGAAATCAAGTACACTGATGGGAAAGAAATGAAATTCAAACAAGGGGGTTGTCAACATTGGGGTAAATTGTATGAGATAGAAAGAATCATTGCATTGCTGGATTCTAAAGACAAGGTGGAGAAAGTATGGAAGCTGGAATTGATTGACTTTGTGAAAATGAAGAAAGATTATGCTGAGAAGATAAGAAAGGGCTGCTATGAGAAATGGTTAGAAAGGGAGAAAGAAATTGATAGACTGGAGATTGAAGCAGAAAAGCTAAGGGCAAAGGGATTGTGTAGAGTTCAGTTTGATCCCTATGTGGTGAAGTATAGGAGAAGAAATGGAGCCAATGTCAATATAAGAATGGACCTACTCAATCACTATCCTGCCAACATTCTGAAGCCAGTGCTTGAAGATTTCAAAAACTCTATTATGATTGAAGAATTGGATGCTATGACAGAAATCATGAGAGCAGTAGATGAGATTGCAAGAAAGGAGAAAGAAAGGAAACAGAAAGCATATGATGATCTACAAGCCAAAGCAATGGAGATGCAATCAAAAGAAAATGGCTAGTACCTCATCATACTGTAAGAGTATTTATCTTGTAATTTCATTTATGTGTTCAATCAAAATACATACCTGTACTTTTAAAGTTTTATCTTTATGTATGTTAGGCTTGTTATCAGACATGAAATTGTGACTAAGGGTCTCACTCACAATTTGGGGGAGATTGTTAGTTACAGAGGCATGCCTGTACACATCTAATAACAAGCCTAATTGTCTGTAATGCTTTGCATTACTTACATGACCTCTTAACTGAGGGAATCTCTAGTTGTAGAGTTTCTGTTTGTATTGTACTTGTAATAGGCATCAAATCCTAGTTGTGTAATTGTACAAATAGAGTCTTGAATAATGCTTGAAAGAAGTTCCAAGGTTCATGCCTCAAGCAAGGAGTTAAAGACTATCAAATAATCACATTTGGGATTTGAAGAAATGAAGAATTTGCCTAAGTACCAATTCGAGAAGTATATTTGTCCATTCGAGAAGTCCAGCATTCGAGAAGTCAGAGATTCGATATCTCAAGACACTATTCGATATCTCTGAATACACTGTTCGATATCTCATTCGATATCTCAGGGACTCGATATGTCTACTACTCTATTCGAGAACTCAAGAAGTCAACAAGTCAAGATGGTATTCGAGTTCTCAAGAAGTCAACAAGTCAAAGTTCCATTCGATATCTCAAGGACTCAGAAAGCTATTCGACAACTCGAGGATTCGATAAGTCAAATGCTCTATTCGACAACTCAAGGAATCCTGATGGAAAAGAGCTATTCGAGAAGTGGTTCGATATGTCATTATAACAGTATTCGAGAACTCAGAGTTATCGATCAAGTCAATTCTAGTTCTCGAATCACTTACTTAGTCACTTCTCGAATACATTCTTGGAGACAAAATACTGAAGAAATTGTACAAGTCAGAAACCTGCAACAAGCCAATGCACTTTATGGACCACAATCTGTAACGTGCTCTGGAAAGCCTACAAGGAAGCTTGGAGAGATATAGAAGAGACAAGGAGCTAAAGAAGTGGATCTAAACAGGCTTTGCAAAGTCAAATCTGTAACCGTTTGGACACTTACTCAAAAAGGATAGACAGACTAGAAAGTAATTTGTTTAGCTACCTTATTTGCAGTAAGTGGGCTGTATCCATGTTCTATAAGGACACAGCCTCACTTCATAACTTAGTAACTTTTGTGAGTCTAGTTTTTCATACACTGTAAGCTATATCTCTCTGAGAAAAACGAAGCTGAGAATACTACCATTAGTATTCACAGATTGTAGCAACCTTTATCTAATAATACATTAGATTAAAGTGATATTGCGTGTTGTGTTGTTTATTTATCCGCACCTTCACTTCTACACACACAGGCACTTATCTGCTACATAGACTCAATCAAGAAAAGTTCAAGAATCCATTCACCCCCCCTCTGTATTCTTTTACCGTATTCAATACTCAACACTAACTATATTCAAAACTTATTTTAGATCAATAATATTTAGTAGAATTTTAATATAAATATTTAAAAAAATAATATTACGATTTCAAATTAATTAACAAAACACCTAACAGAATCTTGGTGTATTACATAATTAACAAAACACCAAAGAGAATCTTGGTGGTTTACATAAGTTTTATACATTAAAAAAAAATTATACATTTCTTTTGAAATTAAGTTACATAAAAAAAATCGTCTAATACACCAAGATTCTCTTACGTGTTTTAAATAATTATATCAATTTATTTACTTTTATTATCGTTTTGAGATTCCTTCGAGAATTATTTTAAAAGTCATGTTATAAAAAATTGAATTCTAATTCAAAAAAAAATCTATGGATTTTCTTAAATTTTCGATTAATCATTTATAGTGTTGTACTCATGTCTAACTACATTCAAAACTTATTTTAGATCAATAAAATATTTAGTAGAATTTTAATATAAATATCTACTAAAGTAGTATTACGATTTCAAAGTAATTAACAAAACACCTAAGAGAATCTTGGTGTACTATATAATATTTCTATATATTTTTTAAGTACAAAATTTAATATAAACATTTAATAAAATAATACTACAATTTAAAAATAATTAACAAAACACCAAAGAGAATCTTGTTATATTACACAATTTTTTTTATATTTCTTTTTTCTTAAAAAAGAAAATGTATACATTTCTTTTAAAAATAAGTTAGATATAAAAATATCATCTAATACCAAGATTCGCTTACGTGTTTGTTACATTTACAAAATTAGGTAATACACCAAGATTCTCTTACGTGTTTCAAATTTTAATATGTCATTTTATTTCTTTTTATTATCTTTTCGAGATTCTTTGAGAATTGTTTTAAAAGACATGCTATAAAAAATTGAATTTCAATTCAAAAGAATATTTTATAATTTTTTTTAATGTTGGATAAATTATTTATATTGTTGTACTTGTACATAATTATATCCAAAACTTATTTTAAATCAATAAAATATTTAGTAAACTATTAATCTAAATATCTAATTAAATGATTTTACGTTTCCAAAGTAATCAATAAACACCTAAGAGAATCTTGTTATATTACATAATATTTCTTTTGTATTTCTTTTTTCTTAAGAAAAGAAAAGGTATACATTTCTTTTAAAATTAAGATACATATAAAAATATCATCCAATACACCAAGATTCGCTTATGTGTTTCAAATCAATATATCAATTTATTCTTTTTTATTTATTTTAATCAAATTCCTTCAAGGATTGTTTTAAAAGACACGCTATAAAATTGTATTAGGTGTTTTGTTAATTATTTTAAAATTGTAGTATTAGTTCTAAATGTAATACACCAAGATGATGTTTTGTTACTTTTTTTTTGAAACTAGATCTTTTGTTACTTATGCCAAGATTCTATTAGGTGTTTTGTTAATTGTAGTATTCTATTAGGTGTTTTGTTATTTACATTAATTTTTTTAAAACTTTTGAGATTCTTCAAAGTATTATAATATTTCTATTTAGAATGATATTTTTATTTTTGTGATTTTTTTAAATTAGAATTTATTTATTTTTGAAAAGGTAAGAGAATCTTGGTGTGTCATATAATCTTTTTAAATGTAATAGAACCAAGATTTTCTTAGGCGTTTTGTTACTTATTTTGAAACCGTAATACTACTTTATTAGATATTTTATATTAAAATTCTACTAAAAATTTTATTGATATAAAATTAGTTTTGAATATAGTTAGGTACAATTACAACACTATAAATGATTCGTCCAAAATTTAAAAAAATATATAGATTTTTTAATTAGGATTCAATTATAACATTATTCTGTTAGGTGTTTTGTTAATAATAATAATAAAATCTTACTACTGGTTTCTATAAGTTGCTAAAATATAGAGATGCTCTAAACACTTAAGGAGAATCTTGTCTTGTCATAGTTACACAACAAGATAATTACTAAAAAATGAATTTATCAAATTTATGTAAATCTGAGAGAATGTTGTAATATTATTATTTAAAATTGTAGCAAACTATTTTTAAAATTATAAAAAATATTGTAAAAAAATTTTCTAATTTTTTTCTATAATTAATCTTAAATAAGTTTGGAATAAAATTATTTTTCGAATTACAATCCAAATTTTTTATAGCTTGCCTCTGGTAACAATTCTTGAAAGAATCTCAAAAGGATAATAAAAGGAATTAAATTGATACATTTAAATGATAATTTTATATGTAACTTCATATTGAAATAATTGGTTTTTTTAAAAAGAAATATATAAAAATATTATGTTATATACCAAGATTAATCTCTGAGGTGTTTTGTTCATTATTTTAAAATTGTAATATAATTTTATTACATATTTGCATTTAAATTCTACTAAAATATTTTATTGGTATAAATTAAGTTTAGATATAGTTATGTACAAGTAGAGCACTATAAATAATTTATCCAACATTTAACAAAATTTAAATAATAATTTTTTAAATTGAAATTCAATTTTTATAGCATGTCTTTTAAAACAATTCTCGAAGAAATCATAATAAAAGTAAATAAATTGATTTATTGATTTGAAACACTTAAGGGAATCTTGATGCATTTTATAATATTTTTACATGTAGCTTAATTTCAAAAGAAATGTATGAATTTTCTCTTGAAAAAATAAGTATATAAAATATTATTAATTATAACAAGATTCTCTTAGGTGTTTTTTTTTGTTTTATTTAGATTTTATTTATGGGGAACACGTAAAATAATCTTGATGTATTACATAATACTTTTATATATAACTAAAATTTAAAAATATTTGAGTGATTATTTTTTAAAAAAAGTATAAAACTATTATGTAATACCCAGATTATTTTAGATGTTTTGTTAATTATTTGAAATCATAATATTACTTTATCAAATATTTATATTAAAATTCGTGTAAACTTAGATTCTTATTATAGAAATTTTAAATTCTCATAAATTTTTGCAATTTAAATTGTATATCACTTTTTTTTTAAGATTTCATAAATGTTTTTATTAATTAATAAAGATTCCTTTAATTAGTAAAGATTCTTTCTTTAAGTTATTTTGAATAATATGAAATATATCATTTTTGAGATTCTTTAAAGTGTTTTGAGGATTTCTAAAATGTTTTTATTTTATACACTTTTTAGAGATTCTTTAAGGTGTTTTGAATAATAAATAATAGATTCCGTTAAGTGTTGTATTAATTTCTTAAAGATTCTGTTAAGTGTTTTTCATCATTTATTAAAGATTTCGTTAAATATTTTTACTATTTATTAGAGATTCTGTTTAGTATTTTTAGTAATTTGTTAAAGATTCGGTTAAGTGTTTTACTAATTTATTTAAGATTCCATTAAAATTAATATTAGTTAACTCTTGCAATTTATAACTAATTTATTAGTTACTTTAGAGCAATATGTTTTAATTTTACTTTTTTGAGGTTGTCATTTTGAAAATTAATATAAAATATTCATTTATTATATATACTTTCAATAATAATATTTATTTATAGTAGCATACTTAATAAATTATTTAAGTAAATTTTTATCAGATTTTAGAATAGAATACATTATAATAAAATAGATAATAGAATCTCTTTTTGAGATTTAAAATAATAATATTTTTTAGAGTATTCAAATATTAAAAATAATATTTTAAAAAACAAAAATTAGAATGCAAAATTTAATTAACAAAGAATCGCTAACCCGAAAACCAAGAATTTGTGTAATTTCATATACCATTTTCCGAACTTATTTTAAAATATATGATATAACCAAATCTCTTAAATAGCTCAAAAATGTTTAACCAAAATTAGAAATTCTAACAAGTCTAAACATAAATCTATGACAAACATAATAGGAAAAAAGACCAATCAGTTCACCCAAAAAAAACATAGTATAAGACTTAAATCCATAATAGATGGAGCAACACCAGAAACAAAATTGCTAGGAGTAGCAAAACACTCGACTCAACTTCAACATGTTCGACTATAGCTAGGAAACAATTGTCATATGTGACAGTGCTTACACCATCAAAATCTTCTCAAAGTATTGCCTCTCCGTGGGAAAGATACTACCGTAACATATATTTGCTGCTTGTATCCATATATCAACTTTTGTAGCGAACTGTATGCTGTCCAAACTTTGCAAGTCGTTAGTTGTCCATTTCCAAATGCAAAGCCAGGGGAGCTTTGCATCCACCGCTGACTTCCTTGAGATTCTGTACATGCAAGTGCAGTCATCAAGACATCCTATGGAATTCAGTTTGCTTACAATGTTACGGAGATAATAAACTTGCTCTGAGGAGAGCTCACGATACAAAGTACGATTGCTATCCTACAACTCATAACTGCTTGTTCCACAGCTAGAATATACAGGGAAACTCAAAGAATCAGAATTGGTTGCACTGATTGAGCATTCCAAGATTCCTTGAAATACTAGATGCAATTTTTTTTATAGCACGAGTTCCATGAGTCTCATAACCAGAGGTCATACCAGACTTAATTGATTGCTGAATCTCATCTACTGCATACAAGTATTGATCGAATTTGTTGCGATTTCCAACACTAATAAATTGTTGAATTGAGTTTACTGGTGTAAGCATTGTCAAGAATCTAAAAGAAGTCAAAATTGTTATTCTAAGTTGTAGGTAAAATAAGATTAGACAATAGAAGACATCTAAAATAATATTAGTGGCAAAAATTAAATGATCGTCCCATTAAAAAGAAAGAAAATGATACCTTCAGTATTCACAAAGTTTAGTGAGGCTACTTCACCTTCAAAATATGACACCCCAACAGATCAATTTAATACATTGCAGAATACCTTAGCAAGATCACCCCCATACTGGAACACATTAGAGAACATCTTAGGATATTGCAGATCACCCGGGGAACTCATTGGAGAACACTAGCATGACTAAATGAGCTGTATAAATCTTATTGCACATCATGTGTGTCTTTACTTTTGTTCTAAAAAGATGTAATTTGTACGACAAACATCACCCATGTACGTTTTCATTTGATGCATAACAAATGCCATGTATCTTCATAAGATACAATCATCAAATCATATGGATGACCTCGCAAAATCAACTCATAATAAATAAGATTATTGAATCAGGAACCTCTCCAGCAGATATGATATTTGGATGAACACTAAAACCTTATCTGTAAAAATATATATACGAAAACACGTAAGAGAACTCATATATAGATTGAACATTAGTCGAACATGTAAAGAAATCTTTAATATTCAAAAAGTATATTGTAGATCAACAAACAGTATACATCTAACAGGCAAATGAAAAGAATATCACGTGATAGTTAGTTACGTACTCGTTTACAACAGCTACGACCTCCATTATTCTGTTATGTGTTTTCTTCTTCAAAGTTTTTAACTAAATATGATATTACAGCTTTGTTTCCATAATGAAAGATGATTTATAGAATCAGGGAATTTGTCAATCAAAGATTTAAGATTTGATTATATATCTTTCCATCATTAGAAGATACGTTACCTTTTGCTGAGTGAAGAATGCATATTATCTATCCTCAAATTTTATTCTAATCACAAAAATGCCATTGGAATATATAAAATATAATTAATAATAATAATTAATAATCAATGGTCTTAGATGGGTTCTCTTGGTTTTCTTGATAGGGAGGTTCTCCCTTGAACCCTACTCATATATATATATGCAAAGTATCAAATAGAAACCAACTCTTAAATAGAAACTAGAAACTAACATTAAATAAATTCTATTTCATTCATTCTAATGGCCCCGTCAGGGGCACCTTCACAAAAAGTGTTTAAAATTATTGGCTCCATCCAGCAAAAAAAAAAAATACTGTTCACGCTGACGTCACTGCCACGTCAGCAGTGAACAGTAATATTTTTTTTTTTTTTTTTGCTAGATGGAGCCTAGAATATTATGAACTTTTTGTATTGGGATCCCCCTAGTTTGGTCATTAGATTAGCTTTAAATATTAGATTAGGGTTTAGTTTCTAATTTCTATTTTAATTTGTTTTCTATTTGAGTAAGACCATATATATATATATATATATATATATATATATATATATGAGTGGGGTTCTAGGGAGAACCTCCCTATCAAGAAAACTAAGAGACCCCTCTCTAGACCGTTGATTATTATAGATAATTGATAAAAAAAACTGATTAAAAGACAATGGCATTTTAGTGAATAAATCAAAGATTTGTGGGCATATATAATCCATTTTTATTTTATCAATTCATCAGATTCTGTTATAATTGGAAAGAGCGACAATCATCTTTCACAGATTACCAATCATGATCATTGTAAAAAAGGAAAAAATCAAGAGACATTATTTTCTTGCAACAACTTGATTACTACTCATATTTTCATGAACAAATTCAGAAAAAAGAAGACCGAGAAAGATAGAGAAATACAGAACTCTCAATAGGTAAATGCTTTTTCAAAGAAAATTAATGAATTGTATGTATTGAATGATTTTGAAAAGTTCATGATAATGTGTTGATTGTATTCTAATCGGCTATTCTTGACATCATCTTACATTCGTTTATATGTTCTTACGATTATCAGAGTATACTAACATATTGTTTTGGTTTTTTACAGTCAAAATTCGATACATGGGTTGTAAGTTGAACGAGAAGAACAACGTTTCCAGCCACGATTCTTATTGAGAACGAACCCTAGTCAAGTTAGAACAACGTTTTATCATTTAGAACAAAAGTAAAGACAACACAGTGACCTTCAATAAGATTTATTTTTGTATGATCATGTTAGTGTTCTCTTATGCCAAGTTTCATCGAGGTGTTTAGTTAGGGTGTCTTGTTAAGATTTATTAAGGTTTTTTCTTGGGAATGTCATGTTGTGGGGGTAAAGAAACCTCTGTGTTCCATTGTTGTTTAATTATTTAGTATAGATGTGTTTTAGATTCGATTGTACTTACTTTTATGATCAATGCTCCTTTGTACGATATATTCTTTTCTTTAAGAGGTCCTCTTAGTTGCAATGTTGGTATCTGTAGTTAACCCCAAGTTTATCTTTTCGGTATAACTATTTTCAATTTGCTAAGGTGTTCTCTTAAGTGTTAAGATTCAGTTGATCCTTTAAATTTTGAAACAAATTTTTCTTAGATGTTTGGAGTTACATATGATATGTATGGTTCTAGTGTGTTCTGGTGTCATAATTTATCTAGCCATATTTGAGAATAGTATAATTTTGACTTGTTTCGGTTTCTTGTTTGAAGGGAAAAACTGAAGGGAAAAACCAACCTCGTAAAGAATTGTTATCGTATATTCAGAGGCTTGGAGATTTTACATGAGTCTTTGAATTGGTTTGCATGCCCAGAGGCTCTGAAATCTGTCATCTTCTCACCCCCATATTATTAACCAGAGGCTATGAAATTTGTCATCTTCTTACTTCACACTAGTTACCACAGATTTTTCACAAGGTGATAAGGTGATTGATTAAATGAAGAAGTGTTTTGCTTATCCCACATAATCCTTGAAAATTTGTTGCTGTGTTGCTTAAATTTGTTAAACTATGTTCATTCATGTAATCTACATTTTAACTTTTTTTTTATTGGTGTTTTTTGTTTGTTATAGATTTATGTTTATACTTGTTGGGTTAAACACATTTGAATGATTTAAGAGGTTTGATTTGGATTTAAGAGATGCAATTTCGATTTTAAAAAGAAGTTCAGCAAATAATATATGAAAATTGCATAACTTCTTTATTCTTTAAGGTGTTAATTGAAATTTTTGTTTTAATTTTTGGATTTGTAATGAGTTTTCAACAATTAAAACACGTTAAAGAATCTCAAAATTGTAAAATTAAAAATCTAATTTTTTTTCTAATAGAACACTGTAAAGAATCTCACTATTTTTTTTTAAAAAAAATGCAATAAACCAAATTATACTTTCATTTGTTTGAAATACCTTAGAGAATCTCTCAAACAAATCTTTTACTTCAAACTTTCCAAATATCAAATTAATATGTTTCATTAAATTAAAATGTTTCATGTATTTTGAATTCTATTTTGTTATCTAAACTAAATTTTACATTTTATGGTGTCTTGCATTCTAATTTTTATAGTGGATTTTATATTATAGGAAATGTGTATGATGTGATTAAGATTCTATTATGTGTTTTATTAAAATAACATTAAGATCCTTATGTGTATAAATAATTAAGGCTTTGTTTTGTGTAGCACTTGCTGGGGTTCTTATAAGTAATGCTAAGGAAAAGAGGGGTTGGGGCAGCAGAATTGTCATGACAATTAATCAGAAGGCCAAGACACCTCTAAAGGAAGGAAGCTCTAATGAAAGCATAGAACCTAATAGGGCCAAGATGAACGAGGGTAAGCATGATACAAAGTTGTTCAAAGAGTACGAGGAACTATTAAAAAGAAAAAAGGAAGAAAATGATTTTGGTAAGAAGAAATTTGAGTTCTTGGAAGCTGCAGTTGATGAAGAGGTGGAAGAAGGACTATGGCCCTGTTTGGCAATTAGCTGATAGCTGTTAGCTGATAGCGGATTGAATTAGCTGTTTTGACTAGCGGATTGAATTAGCTGTTTTGACTAGCGGATTGAAATGAGCTGTTTTGAATAAAAGTGTTTGGTAAATAGCTTTTCGAATAACTTTTTGTGACACATAGCAAACATCTAATTGAAAAAGCTCCTAAAATGAGCTTTTTCAAAATTAGCTTTTTGATCCCAAACCTCTAACTCAAACCTCTAACAACCAAACACTCACATTAGAGGTTTCATTTGGTCAAACCTCTAATCTACCCCCAAACCTCTAATTTTATCCCAAACCTCTAACTTCCAAACACCCCCTATATGAAAATCTAGTGGGATTATCATGGAAGGAGGAAAACCCAGAAAGTCTCCAATCTCAATTAGTTCAATTGGGTATGGGAAAATTGAAGGTAGCTGCAATATCAAATAGAAAATTCTTAATAAGAAAGGACGAGGTATGCGATGGGTGGGAAAGCATTGATTTCAGTAAATTTTCCAAATGGTTTACTAAAGTAAGGAAATTTAAAGAGGAGGATCTGATCATTGCTAGAACGACTTGGATTGAATGTGTTGGCATTCCAATGAATGCTTGGTTAGAAGAGAACCTCAAAGCGTTCACTAACAGTCTAGGGGAATGGATTTCCTGGTCCTATCAGGTAGATGATAGCAACAGGTTTATAAATCCAGTAGTGTGCTTATCCACCTCAATTGAAGGAGAGATCAAAGAAGACTTAAAGATTTTAGTGAAGGGCAAGCATTATGAGGTTAAATTAAGGGAGATTAGAGACATTCAGAAATTTTTGGAGGATAAAGAAGGCCAGAGCAAATCAAAAGGAGATAATGAACTGAGGTCAGTCTCAAATTCAGATAGCACTGAGGAAGGAGTATCAAAAGTTTGTGTCAAAGATCAGCTTATTAAGGAGGCAGTAGAGAAAGATAATGTGTTAGCAAAGTTACAAAATGTTTCCAGCCCGGTAGAACAGCAAGACATGGTTGTTAACTCAACAAATGCAAGTTCGTTAATATCTAAGGTGTCTGAATCTGAGTTTGCAATGCAAGTCCCTATTGGTACCCCAAAAAATCCTTCTTTTTGTGATGTAATCAGAACTCCTAATGTGGAAGTGTCAGAATCTGTTGAAGCCACTAGCCACCTGGACTCTAATGATTCTAGCCCCATTGTAGCCTCAAGGCAATCCCAAGGTTCACTTTGTAACATAGTGGAAAGGCTAAATATGGGAAAATCAAGAGGAAGACCTAGAAAAAAGACCAAGACTTTTACAAATCCATTTAGCTTGGGTTTGGGAAAAAGGACACCATAAACTAATTTCATTACCGGAAGATGTTCAACTCCCACCAAGAGATATAGCGGGCCAAATTGTGGAAAGTGCAATGCTTATGGGCCTGTCGTTGCCATTGGGGATCGAGGATAGCCGGAAGGAAATTGCAGTAAGATTAGAGTCAGGGGCGCTCTGAAGATTTGTTATTCTATACCAGGTACTTCAAATCTGATAGTTCTTATTTTAAAATGGATATCAAATTGTTGTCATGGAATATTAGAGGCCTCAATAATAAGGGTAGTAGGAGATGCCTCAGAGAATTAATTTCTAAGCACAAGTTGAATATTCTCTGTATCCAAGAAACAAAGTGCAATAGTTGGGATGGGAAATTGTGTAATTCAATTTGGGACGAGATGTCACATGGCTGGGTAGTTCAAAACTCTCAAGGTCTATCAGGAGGCCTACTAACTTCTTGGGACAAGAATCTATACAAATGCAGGGGCTTTGCTCAAGACACGAATTGGATTTGGGTGTTATTGGAATCTCTTGTTGCAGAAATCAAAATTAATATTCTGAATGTTTACGCCCCCCAGAAAATCGAAGGTAAGAAATTGTTGTGGACGCAGTTACAGGAGATTATGGTGCTGTGTGAGGATACGTCCACCTGCATAGTAGGTGATTTCAACAGTATCAGGGAGGAAAGTGAATGTGCCAACTGTGTTTATAGAAGGAGGGATAGTGTTGATTTTAATAGATTCATTAAGCAATGTAATTTATTGGATATTAAACCTTGCGACCACATGTTCACTTGGTTTGGACCAGACGGTCGTAAAAGCAGGCTAGATAGGGTGTTAGCAAATCACCATTGGTTTAACTTGGGTAGCTGGGTTCTTGAGGGTCTCAGTAGAAAGAAATCGGACCATAAAAGTTTATTGCTACGTTTGGAATTAGTTGAGAAAGGTCCTATACCTTTCAGAGTTTTTGATTGCTGGTTTAAGGAAGATTCACTTCAAAATCTTCTGGAACAATTCTGGTCACTATATGAGAACGATGGAAGTAATATCCAGATTACCTTGAAGAAACTAAAGTGTGTTGTTAAGGATTGGTCCCGAAACTACAGAGAGGAATTTGATAAAAGAATATGTGCTTTAGAGGCTTACCTGGATAAGATAGAACAGAGTAATAATCTCAGGGACAATTGGGCTGAATTGAGAAAAGAGTTAGAGAAATTGTATGATGTGAGAGAAAATATTTTGAGACAGAGATCCAGGCTCAAATGGAACTTAAAAGGTGATAGAAATACAAGCTTCTTCCATAAGGTTATTGTCAAAAGAAATCACAGGAACCAAATCAACAAAATCTGGTGGGATGATAGGTGGGTTTTGAAGCAAGAAGAAATGAGAGAAGCATTCCTTAAGCATTTTTCAAGTTTCTTCAGCCAAGACAATAGTCCAAACATCTTCAAAATTGGAGACCTAATAGAAAGAAGAATTTGCTTGGACGAAAGCATGGCTCTTGAAGAGGATTTCTCAATGGAAGAAATTGAATGGGCACTAAACCAAATGCCTAATGAGAAGGCCCCCGGGCCTGATGGCTTCAACATTGGTAGCATTAAGAAATTCTGGCCGCACATCAAGCATAAAGTTCTTCATGGTTTCAAAAATTTTGCTGATGGTATGTCATTGCCGGGGGGTTTTAATTCATCTTTTATAGCTTTAATTCCAAAAGTCAGCCAGCCTAGTATGATTACTGACTTCAGACCGATCAGTTTAATCAACTCCACGTCTAAGTTGCTCACTAAGGTCCTATCTATTAGACTGGGTAAGCTAATGGATAAGTTGGTTGATGGTGCTCAGTATGCATTTATCAAGGGCAGACAGGCAGCAGAAAGCATATTGTTAGTTGCTGAAACTTATCATACTATCAAAACTAAAAACAAAGGTGAAATATTACTAAAACTAGATTTCGAAAAAGCTTTTGACACTGTTAGTTGGGAATTTCTGTTTGAACTTCTGCAAGCCTTGGGTTTTGGTTCAAAATGGATTTCATGGGTAAAAACTTTGTTTGCTTCGATAAGGACTTCCATTCTGGTTAATGGATCACCAACAAAGGAGTTCTCCCCCTCGAAAGGATTAAGGCAAGGAGATCCCTTATCTCCGCTGCTTTACAATCTCGTCGCAGAATCACTGAATGCTATGTTAAAAAAGGCGAATGGCCTGGGTCTATTCAAGGGCATCACTTTAGCAAAAAATGGGGGTCAACTGACTCATTTACAGTTTGCAGACGATACTATACTCTTTGTGGAAGGAAAAATGAATTCATTTACTGCAATCAAAAGAATTCTGCAATGTTTTCAGCTTCTTTCGGGACTGAAAATTAATTTTCATAAAAGTCATGTATATGCTTGTGAAAGCCACCTTCATATTGCTAAAGAGGCTGCAACTGTGTTGGGATGCAATATAGGCACTTGGCCACTGAGGTATCTTGGGGCACCAATTGGATTATCTCCGAAAAGAAAATGCTTTTGGGAGCCACTGATTAAAAGGTTCGACATGAAACTTGCTGGCTGGAAAGCGACATCTTTGAATAAGGCAGGTAAATTAATCCTGCTAAAGTCTGTCCTAGATAGTCTTCCGATATACTGGCTAAGTATATTTAAGGTGCCAACAAGTATATGCAATAAAATCGATCAGATTAGAAGAAACTTTTTCTGGAGCAAAGGTAACACTGATCATTCTACTAGGAGATCTATGCATTTAGTGGGTTGGAATAAAATATCTCTCTCTAAGGAAGCTGGAGGATTGGGAGTTGGATCTATTCAAAGAAGAAACATTGCTTTACTTGGTAAATGGGTCTGGAAATGGATAATGCAGAGGGATAGACATTGGAATATTTGGTTGAGAGCCAAATATGATTGCAAGTTAGGGGATCCTATTGAGCTTTGTGCTAAAAATAAAAAATCTTCTGTTGTTCTGGATGCGATTATGGACGCAAAGAACAGTACTGGGGCTTCGAACAATTTATCTCATGATGCTTTTTGCTGGAAAATTGGAGATGGGGTTTCAATAATTTTCTGGTCAGATATATGGTCCCCATTAGGAATCCTGAGAAAAAAACTTTCATAAAATTTACCTCATTTCCATGTTCAAAGAAGCAAGTCTGGCAGAGGTAAAGAACATAGTAGAGTCACAAGGCATTATTAATGAAAATTTATGGAGAAGACCTCTACGTCAATGGGAGATTGAGTCTATTAATAAAATTCAAGAGGTTGTCCGGGAAATTTTTCTGTGCAATAGGAAAGATCAGTTACTTTGGTCTCCAACTATGAAACCTTTCACAGCTAAGGACTGTTATTCATCTCTAAGTCCTTTGGAAGCTGATGCGAGAGAACATTTCAGAGTTATTTGGAATCTTAAAGTTCCTCCCAAAGTGCTAATCTTCCTCTGGAGCATGCAGAATGATGCTCTAGCCACCAACTTGCTTTTAAGTTCCAGGCTTAAAGATAAACATCCTAACTCTTTCTGTCAATGGTGCAACTTAGTGGAAGAATCCCAGTACCATTTATTCTGGGAGTGCGAAATAGCCTCTAAGAGATGGCATCTAGTAAGTCGTTGGTGGGAGGTTGTTATTCCGAAAGGCGATCTGCTGACAACCTTCTCAATATTCAAAAGCACATGTCTGAAATTATCCTGGGGAATCACAGTTGCTGCAACTTTGTGGTCAATCTGGTTAGCTAGAAACCAACTATGCTTTGAAGGGACTAAAATTAAGTTTGAAATGCTGAAACATCTTATTTTGTATAGATCGTTCAGCTGGGCTTCGAGTGTCAATCTGCTCCATAAAGACACTTTCAGCATCTGGACAATTAATCCAGTGGGATTAACTCTTAGTCACAACAAAAAATCAATACATGAGCTCTTCAAAAACAGAGAGGTTTGGGTAGGATTCGTAGATGGTTCTTGGCATAATCATAAAGGGAAGAGTATCTCAGGTATCGGTGGATATGTGGTAGATAGCGAGACCAACATTTCCTTTATATTTTCTGGGCCATCTCACTCGAACTCTCCCATCGAATCTGAATTTCAAGCACTATCCTTTCTGGTAGACAAGCTTAATGACAATAACGGTAATTGTGGCAAGTTGATGCTCATATACTCTGACAGCGAAGAGCTAGTGACAACCTTTTATCAAATGAAGATCACAAAAGAAATGCCGTGGTACATGACCTCTGAGATGTTCGAGGGATTAGTAAAGGCTAAAATTGAAGTGAAAAAGATAGCGCGAGTTTTAAATTCAAAAGCTGATACACTAGCTCGTGAGGGATCTAGTAGAAAGAAAATGCTTTTCGCTTGGTGTTAGCGTCAATTTGGCGTCAATTTTTTGTGGCTGGGCGCTCTAATTATCTCTAAAGTATTAAAGGCCAGAGTTCAAGCTCATGACAATGTAGGGCTTGGGATTTCAGTATATTAGAGAGGAAAATTTATTTGCTGCAAGCGTTGTTCAGGAAGCTAGCTCAGGTGTATTGATGCAGGTTCCTTCCCAGTTATAGCAAGCTTTTAGTGGGTTTTTAAGTTTCAATCCTGTTGTTCTAAGCTCTACTGGGTCTGCTAAGTTCTAGTACATCTAAATTGTAGTGGTGTTAGCAGTGCATTTAATACATAATGGCTGCATGTAATGCTTATTCTAGGCTTTGCTCCTACTAATTTTCTTATCTGCTTTTCAAAAAAAAAACTATTAATTAATTTGCACTATTTTTTCAAGAATTTCATTAAGTGAACATATCTTTATCTTATCACTAAGGAATCTCTAGAAAAATTCATATAAAAATCAGAAATTTGTATGAGATATTCTAAAAAAAAAAATTTAAGTGAAGAAATAATTTATAACAAACATGTTAAAATAATATCAATATAAAATTTCAAATAATTGCTTTATTTTAAAGATAATGTAATACTTTCATTTGTCGGAACACCTTAGAGAATCTCCCAAAAATATCTTGTAGTTCAAACTATTTATTTGAAATATCAAATTAATATTTCATTAATTTGAAATACTTCCATGTAGTTTAAACACCAAAAATACAATTTATAAAATTGTTCCATGAATTAGTTATAATGTTGTACTTGTACATAATTTTATTTGAAAATTATTTTAGATCAGTAAAATATTTTAAATTAATCTTAATATAAATATTTCATAAAGTAATGTTATAATTTCAAATAATTAACAAAACACCTAAGAGAATCTTGGTGTATTACATAATATTTTTATATATATACATATTTTTTTCATAAAAAATTAAATATTTCTTTTAAAATTAAGTTACATATAAAAATATCATCTATTTTACCAAGATTTTGTTGCGTGTTTCAATGTATCAGTTTATTTCCTTTTATTATCTTTTTGATATTCCTTCGAGAATTGTTTTAAAAGGCAAGCAATAAAAAAATTAAATTATAATTCGAAAAAATATTTTAAAATGTTCCATGAATTAATTAGTTATAATGTTGTACTTGTACAAAACTTTATTTGAAACTGATTTTAGATCAATAAAATATTTTAAACGAATCTTAATATAAATATTTGATAAAGTAATATCATGATTTCAAATAATTAGCAAAACACCTAAGAGAATCTCGATTTTACATAATAGTTTTTGATTTTCAAAAAAAGTAATTACACAATTTTTTTAAATTTAAGTTACATATAAAAGTATTATGTAATACACTAAGATTCTTTTATGTGTTCTCAATCATTCAAATCTAAATAAAACTAAAAAACACCTAAGAGAATCTTGGTGTAATTAATAATATTTTCATATGCTTATTTTTTAAAAAGAAAATTTAAACATTTCTTTTAAAATTAAGCTACATGTAGAAATATTACAAAATGCATGAAGATTCTCATACGTGTTCTAAATCAATATATCAATTTATTTACTTTTATTATCTTTTTGAGATTCCTTCGAAAATTGTTTTAAAACGCGAGCATTAAAAATTTTAAGTTATAATTCGAAAAAATATTTTAAATTGTTCCATGAATTAGTTATAATGTTGTACTTGTACATAACTTTATTTGAAACTTATTTTAGATCAGTAAAATATTTTAAACAAATCTTAATATAAATAATTGATAAAGTAATGTTATAATTTCAAATAATTAACAAAACACCTAAGAGAATCTCGGTGTATTACATAATATATATATATATATATATATATATATATATAATTAAATATTTCTTTTAAAATTAAGTTACATATAAAAATATCATCTATTATACCAAGATTTTGTTGCGTGTTTCAATGTATCAGTATAATTCCTTTTATTTTCTTTTTGAGATTCCTTCGAGAATTGTTTTAAAGGGCAAGCAATAAAAAAATTAAAATTATAATTCGAAAAAATATTTTTAAATGTTCCATGAATTAACTAGTTATAATGTTGTACTTTTACATAACATTATTTGAAACTTATTTTAGATCAATAAAATATTTTAAACGAATCTTAATATAAATATTTGATAAAATAATATCATGATTTCAAATAATTAGCAAAACACCTAAGAGAATCTCGGTATTACATAATAGTTTTTTATTTTTAAAAAAAGTAATTACATAATTTTTTTTTAAATTTAAGTTACATATAAAAGTATTATACACTAAGATTCTTTTACGTGTTCTCAATCAATAAAATCTAAATAAAACTAAAAAATACCTAAGAGAATCTTAGTTACATATAAAAATATCATCTATTATACCAAGATTAAGCTACATGTACAAATATTATAAAATGTATCGAGATTCTCTTACGTGTTTCAAATCAATATATTAATTTATTAAAAATATTTTCTTACATATTTATGTGTCATTTTTACTAAGTAAGATTCTCTTACTTAATCAATATTTTCTTACGTATTTATGTCTCATTTTCACGAGACAAGATTCTTTTAAGTGATTTGTTAAAAACATTTTAATTATTTAAAATATCTTGTTTGTGTAAACAAATTATTTCTAGACAAAATATTCTTAATATACAATATATGGAAACATTAGAACGTTTTAAAAAACACCCTTGCTTGATATATTTTTCTTCAACCTTTTTACTTTTTCTTGGAACCGTTAAGTGAATCGTGCAATGCTACATATCGGCACAACCTTTTCTGCCTTCTTCTACTACCTTTTTCTAACTCCAAATTTGTTATCCACGGTATTATAACAAAGTCAACCATTAAAATGCTGTTTCAATAAGTTTTAAATAAGAAAAATTAAATCATTACAATAATCTTTAATCATGTAACAAACCAAACAAAAAACAAATGGTCAAAGACAAATGTCACAGTAATTTGATTGAATCGCTTGGTGAATTTTCCATTGAAGAAACTTTTTTTTTAAAGTGAAAAATATATGAATAAAAGATATACAAAGATATTGGCAAGAAAGACACGAAAAAGATTTATGAAGATAGGATATAAGATGTGTTAATATATTGATTTATTCTGTTACCAAATATAATTCAAAATTTTTATATGGAATGAGTTTTCCAAGATGATAATTTGCTTCTAAAAATGGTAAATCAATCAAACATGCTGACTGATCAATTAATATGTGATATGTTTGTATGTTTTAATACTTCCGATTCTATCCTTTTGATGTAAAATGGAATTATTCTTATTTGTTTTTAATTAAAAGCAGGATTTTCTATAAGCCATCAGATCAAATTAAATGAATGGTTAGATATGTGATCTCTTGGTTCCCTGCATAACCAAGGTTCTCCCTTGAGCATAGGCATATATATATAGATATATAATTGAAAAGTACATCTAATCACATAATTTTCATTTTAAAATAATGATTGAATCGTTTTCAATGTTTAATTAAAAAATGATCAATTTAACCATTAAAAAAATTAAAAAGCACATGTTAAATGCAACGAAGGGAGTACGATATTAGCTTATAACCCGAGTAAAGCACAGATGATCATATATTATTATTATTAGCTTATAACCCCGTGCAATGCACGACTCCTTTTTAATATTTATAATTATATTAATTTTTAAAATTTATATGTTATTAATTTATATATCAAATTGTTGTTAAAAAATTGATATAATATAAGATTACACGTTCAATTTAATATTTGTGCTCTATCTTGAATTCTTAAAATTTGATTTGGACGGTTTTATAGCTCACATGAAATTAACAAAATAATCTTTAATTTAGTGATGGTTTAACAATTATTTTCTAATTAAAACTAAACAGAAACAAAAGAGAGAAGAAATTGTCGATTTTTTACGTTGAAAATTCTATTCGATTTATGAAATCTACTTATATTTCGTTTTAATTATTAAAAAATCCTTCTTATTATTTGAAGATAGTTACACTAACAACCAAATATGATTTTAAAAATAATTGTAAGAGTGATTTTGTCCAAAACTTTGGTCGTCGGTAGTCTAGTCTTCAGTACGACAAAATAAATAAAAACAACTAGATATTAAAATAAGTAGATGAAAAACATTGGATTTAGCATAAAAAATATTTTTTATTTTAACATGTAAAATAAAAAGTTGATTTATATTGAAATACGAAAAATTATATATAATTAGGTTTTTTATATTGAATAGAATTATCAATGTAGGTCTTCTACACTGAATAGGATTATTGTAAAAATTCGTAATTATATTTTTTCTTGAGATTCTGAGTGTTTCCATTTCGAAAATAATTATTAAATCATCGCTAAATTAAAGATAATTTTATGAATTTCGCGTGAGCTATAAAATCATTCAAATCTGATTTTTCGATCTCGTGATAGAGACCACATAGTAAATAAGAACTTTTTTAAAATAAATAAATTAATAAATAAAATTCAATTATATCCTCTCTTTTTTACGAACAATTGAATCCTTTTTTAATTATATCATTTTTATATATAGGTTTTTGCTCAAGTGAGAACCTCTTATTTTGGTGAGATATGAGATCTAATCTCATACCTTCATTTTAATCTAATCTAATGGCCCTGCTAAGGGCATCCACACTAATAATATACACCCTCACACATACTAACCCACCTCCTGATGACATCATCATGATATCATAAATATAATTTTTTTTCAAAAAAAAAAATTTGAAAAAAATTTGGGGAATTTTTTTTTGATGTCATGCTGATGTCATACTGGTTGATTTTTACAAGATCTGGTGATTTTTTACGAAATCACCAAATTTGTAAAAAATCACCAGATTTTGTAAAAAATCACCAATATGACGTAAGCATGACATCAGAATTTTTTTCCCAGAATATTTTCCAAAAAATTTTTTCCCAAAAAAAATTATTTTTTTAAAAATATTATATTTATGACATCATCATGACATGAATTCTTATAATTCTCATAGTAAGAGGTTCTCAATGAAACAAGACTGTTAATTGTTAACTATAAGAAATAAATAAAGTAAAATTGAGACCCGCCAATTTTAGGCTAGCGAGACAAAATTTTAATACTACCTCCTTTCATGTCCGATTCTCCACAAACTTCTCTTTGCCTATATAACAATGTCATCCTTCCATTTAAATATCCATATATTTCTAAAGAAAGATTGGAAGCAATAAACAAATAAATGGATTCTAACAAGCTTATCTTTTGTTCATGTTTTCATTACAAGCCAGGGAAGTTTTTTAATGGATAGAACAGAATATTCACGACATATCCATACAGAAAGAGGAGCATTTTCCAAGCAGGGATAAACACAGATATTGTGAGTATAAATATTCTTGGTGAAGTTCTTGTTCTTTAAGCATGGGTTTCAATTTTCAATGGCTATGTAGTATTTTTCGTCTTTCCGGTGTGCCATTTAATTTCTTTCACATTTTGTTGTTTGTGCACACTGTACCATAAATCCTTTGATTTCTCTAGCATGTTATGTTTTGCTTGAGGCAGTCGATTGCAGGTTAAAAAATTCCTTCGGGTATTGTAAAACAATTCTTGATTCCTTGTAAGATTTTCGATAGTTTACCTGCAGAATTTTTTAAAGTCAAAATTCTTTTATCTCTTAGTTAGCATATTTGTTAGATTTTTAATGGTTTGATGCAATTTAATTTACATGTGAAGTGTAAGGAAAATGTTGGTTCTTATTCAATGTGAATATTTGTAAAAACTAAAAATCTGAGACTGCACCATTTGTTTTCTTTTGTAACTAATGGTTTTCAAAGAGAATGCTTCAAGGCAGGCTGGTTTTCAGCTTTTCTGTCTCTTGTTCATTGTATTTAGACACTACCTTCTTGCCTTTGTAAATAGCTCTGATCAAGTGTTTTGTATAACATTTGATATTCCGGTTTTCTCATGTAGTGTATCTCTTCTTCATCTCTCGGACATATACATTTTCACCTCTTGGTAAAACTGGTTTTTTTTAGGTTGTTTTATTTTTGGGGACGGCGTTCAGAGGGACTGGTAATGATTGCCGTAAGAAACTAGTTTTTCTAGGTTGTTTTATTTTTGGGGACGGCGTGGTAGGTTAAAAATATTTTTAACAGATAATAGTCAAAAAATTCTCCGCATTATAGACTGATCACTTTTTGTGTACAAGTTTTTGATTAGAATCCCTGCAATGTTACCAAACACTGTACATGTATGATGTACCTTCTCTAGTCTGAGTTTTACAAGTTTTAAATAGCACGATTTGAACATAAATGATTAGGACAAAATGAAAATTGCTGATCAAGTTCCCCTCATGCGTGGTGATCTTCCTTATTTTCTCTTTTGATTTCTGCAAAAAGAAAAAATTATTAACTAGAAAGGACCAGTAAATTCACAACTATCGTAAATGATGCAGGTAACTCTGCAATTATATAAAAAATAGGAAGTCATATGTGCCTGTTGAGATTGCTCTAACTATATATAGCCTGGTCATGATCCAAGAGACATATAAAGGTTTTACAAAACCATTTCTCGTCTTTAGTTTAGCAATATTAAATATACTCACACAGCAAACCGGCAACATTAAGGATTCCAAATCTGTACCCTCGTCAGTCATATTGTAATCTTTTGATGTCTTTCCAACTCCTTACGCAGATGACTCAGTCCTAATATTCACCTAGATTTTCAGAAATTCTCTCCAATGGATCCTCACATCATATCAGTTGAATAGTGATGGCAAAATGGTACATAGTCTCATTTTGAGTTTATTTCAGAACTAATCTTGGTGAAGTTTTGTAATAATCTCTTTCCTCTAGATTTCTGTTTTGTACACTAGGATCCATTTTCAGTTCCATCTATTTTTTAGGTGAAATTGTCATTGTTCTTCTCATTCTTAACCAAAAAGGAAGGGTATGTACTTTTCATTTGCTTTCACAATTGATTGTTTTCAATGTTTTGGTGGAATTTTGTTCATCATAGATGATAATAAAAAGCCCAACATTGTGTTTGTGGAACCTTCTGATTGTTTACGATGGGTGTGTACACAATTGGTTCTTTTCAGTGTTTTGGTAAAATTGACATTGCCCATCGTTGATGTCTGGATGATACTAAAAGGCGAAACTTTTGTTTGTTAAAACTTTTAATAATTTAGGCACAGCCTCTTCCTTGATAAAAGTTGCTCCTACAATTTTATTGAGATTTGTTGATTTTGTACCTAAATAGATTGTACAGTTTTGGAGTATATAGGAACTGAGATAAACTTATGAAATATCTTAACTGTTTTATTAATTGATTTTGTTGCTAAGTCCGCACTTTCACACATAGTATTGCCTCTGTAAACTCTGTATTCAAGATTCTGCATTTGTTTACAGTGATTTAAGTTGCAGCTAGATTGTAAGCAAATGGAGCATCAAATACTTCCCACGGCAGAAGAACACCAGCTGAAAGTTAGTGAGTCACCTAAAGGTTCCGAAGTCATGAGTATGTCCTCCAAGGTGCCACCATTATCATGCAATATCTGCTCTTTCTTAAAGGCAGAGTTCAGTCTGTCTGATGCAGAACAAAGATCAAAGTCAGGAATTAAACTATGTGGGCTGATATTCTTTTATCTTATTGTCATGGTAGTAGAGATTGTTGGAGGTCTAGAAGCCAATAGCTTGGCAGTACTTACTGATGCAGCCCATCTGCTGAGTGACATTGCAGGATTCTCAATTTCTCTTTTTACTGTATGGGCTTCTGGATGGAAGGCGACGTCAGAACAGTCGTTTGGTTTCCACCGTCTTGAAGTTTTGGGAGCGTTTTTGTCTGTGGAGCTGATTTGGTTCATATCAGGGACCTTAATATATGCTGCAACTGAAAGAATGTTTCATAAAAATGAAGAGGTAAATGGAAAGCTCATGTTTGTAGTTGCTGCATTCGGTTGTTTTATTAACCTTGTAATGGTGCTCTGGCTTGGTCATAGTCACGACCATGGTCATGGACATAGTCACCATCACAGTCACGATCATGGTCACAGCCATGTTAACAGTCAAAGTCACCAACATGGTCATACTCGCAATAAAAGTCATGAAATTGAAAATGATCATGGGGTTGTAGCCGAATGTACTGATGAAGAGATTAGTCTGGTGCCAAATTCCCCAGTCAGGAGCACAAAACTAAATTTAAATATTCAAGGGGCTTACTTGCATGTTATTACTGATCTCATTCAGACCATTGGGGTAATGATCGCTGGATTAGTCATTTGGGCGAGACCAGACTGGTTAGTGGTTGATCTAATCTGTACACTCATCTTCTCAGTTGTGGCTCTAAGTACTACTACACCCATGCTTACAAATATATATTCCATACTGTTAGAAAGTACACCAAGTGAGATTAATCTTGATGGTCTCGAGAACGACCTGAAATGTATGGAAGGAGTTATAGATGTTCATGATATGCATGTCTGGTCAATCACATTAGGGAAAAATGTATTAGCCTGCCATGTAATAGTGGAGACTGGAGTTAGTTTAAACGAATGCATTCACAAACTTACTGATCACTGTCAAACGGTGTATGGAATTCATCATGTAACAATACAAATTGAAGAAGGGTGAAATTGCTCCTTGTTGGTCTTTAATTTTTGCTTACTTCTATAGAGATGAATTTAAATCTGACATTTCTCATCTCTCTAGTTCTCTAATTTAGCCTCAGTTGATCATTTTTCATAGTCCATCTAAACATTGGCGCAATTATGACTAGGAAACTTTTTGAATGGGCACACAATTATCTCTACAATACCAATCCATGAACTTTTTTTTATAAAAGTGTTAGAATATTAATACATCATGTTAAGACCTTCCTTTAAAACCTTAAAGTATTAGAAGAAGGCCCAATTGGATCTTATATTATATTCTAATACTCTCCCTCACTCGAAAGTCCATTTCCAAAAATGGGTTTTTGAGTGGATCATGGACGCCCATCTTTGTGACATTAATTTGCTTTCGTGTCTGTTGGCTTTTTAAGGTTTATTGATAAGCAAACGAAGAGGCATAGTAAGAGAAGACATGAGTATGAAGATGTAATATATTGATATATGTTTGATATTGGTTTGATACTTCTTAATATTGTCTAAGGATCAAGTCCTTTATATAGACTTACAAAATAAAAACTGAAACATAAATTTTTTTTTTTTGCTAAAAAACTGAAACATATAATTAAATGATAACATAATTGAATTTTTTTTCTGGACTAATTCTTGCCACCAAATCAGCTTCCAATAAATATTGAAGCATAACTCCAACAATCTCCATAATAATAATTGTGAAAAAATTGAGGGTGGAAGGGAGTCGAACCTTAGTCTCCCGCCGAGCAGAGCTCAGATACCATGTTAAGGAACTAGTTGCTTTATATTGAACCTTAAGGTGTTTAAGTGCTGGTTACTTAACATGGTATCAGAGCTAGTTCAGCAGATGGTTTATTTCTGAGCCAACGCAAATATGCCCTTGACATATTACATGAGGGTGGTCTACTCGCTGCTATACCAATAGAAACTCCGCTGCCATAGAATCATGTGTTGGGTTTTGGTGAAGGTCCTGTGTATTCCTTATAATCCAAATTTTTTCTTATAATCCTCAAATTGTTTAAAACGTTGATTAACAATATATAAGAAATAGTACCTTCTGAATTTTTCTTCAGCACTCAAATTTAGATCATCATCAGCTACAACAACCCCAAAATCATAAAAATGAACAAGCCTATGAATTTTTCACTTTTCAGGAAACACGGGCTCAACATCCAACTCCAATGCTAGTTCCTTGGCCTCATCCTTACAAGAGTCATAACCAGATTCTCTGAACTCTTTAAAAAAATTTATAAGTTCTTCTAATCTTGACAATGCAACATCAATATCAATATCTTCAAGTTGCAAGAATTTACTCACTGCATTGATGACATTTAACAAATTAAACCAGATGCACATAGCAAACAAAAACTCAAAACTCTCAATTTCATTTTCAACTAAACTTCTAGCTTCACACCTAATCATAGAGTCTTGAGTGACATTACTAAGATGAACCAATGCATTTCTTAGTTTAGAAGTCTGAAATTTTACAGCTCTTACACTTTCAACATGACTTTCCCATCGTGTTGCACATAATGGCTTTAATGTCAAGCCATTAACAAATTCTTTAAGAATATCCCATCTTTGTGTTGAAGATGAAAACAAAGTGTATAATCTTTGTATAACCCCAAAAAAGTTAGATCCCTTACTACAACAATTTTCCATGTCGCAAAGCACAAGATTTAGACTGTGACAACCACAAGGAGTGTAGAAGGCTCGAGGGTTCACATCAAGTAGTCTTTTCTGAACACCTTTATGCTTCCCTTTCATGTTTGCCCCATTGTCATATGCTTGTCCTCTAACATCATCAATGTAAAGTCCAAGATCACCAAGAACCTCTTCAAGCTTACTAATTAAAGAGTCCAAACCCTGATACCACAAATTGTATAAAAAATTCTTCAACTTTTAAGGAGTTACAGACATATCAACACACCGAATCACTAAAGACATTTGTTCCACACGACTTTTATCTGGTGTACAATCTAAAATAACAGAAAAATATCTTGCTTCTAGGATCTTTTTTATGATTGAATCCTTGATCTCATTTGCCAGTGCGGCAGTGCCATTATTAAATCATTTTGATTTTTATGGCTTAGATAATGTGTATGTAACGTACCTTCCTTGACTAACCGAACATGCTCTTCCATTATTGGATTAAACTGTGCAAGCATCTCAATAAATTTACAAAACAATCCATTATTGCATTTACCAATTTTCTCTTCATCTCCCCGAAATGATAAGTTATTGCAAGCAAGAGTCTGTACCACATCAATTATCCTACCAGGACCTTTTTCCAGCGCTCTATCTCTTTTTTGATCCGATCCTGTTCAATCTTATCAATTTTTCATTTTTCTCAATTTGCACTTCTAGCTCAATCCAAGCACTCATATTTACAAGATGATCATTACTGCTTTCATGAGATTTTAACTTGGTAGTAAGATTATGCCAATCATCAATTCCATCTTGTGCAAAATTTGTCTTGGCTACACCATGTTTAAATAACATTCAGCAAAAACAAAATACTTTGTTTGCTGAGAGTGAATAAACAAGCCATGTCCTATCCTATTTGTCCCCATTAGGTAGAATACGAGTATAATGCATCAAAGAAAAATGTCGGCGGCTGGAATCTTTTGGAAAATGTTCTAAAATTATTCTCACAGGACCTTTTCTTACCACCGAATCTTGTAGCCATTGATCAATGTTCTTCCAAGTTCCAGGATCATAATTGATCCTATTAACTGTATTTTCTTCCTCAACCTCTTCCGCATCATTTGAAATAAGAGTATTTTTAGTGTTCTGAATTTGTGGTTCTTCAATTTCAATCTCTGGCTCAAATTTAACATGTGTCGCCTCATTTTCAGGTTCTTCCCTAGTATCTGCATCTTCATTAAGAACCCCAATGTTAGCACTATTAGAGTTTTTTTCCCTAAAAAACTTGTGAAGTGAGTCCATTTGTAACTTCTCTTCTTCCACCACTTTCAATTTCTTTTACCTTTTCTGATGTCCTGATAATTGATGACGCATCATTTTCAAATTATCTAGTCATTGAACAAAAAAAATGCAATTTATTAAATATACAAGTTTATTGCACAGATAACATACTATGAGAATACTTGTTCCAAGTAACAAAACCCCAATTAACCCCTAAATACTAAAGTGATTCATCAAATCCCTAAGTTGTAGAAAATTATGATGAATAATTACAATTTATAAAGACAAAGAATTAGAGGGCTAAGTAAACAAACCTGTGTCACGATTGTAGAGTAGATGACAATCTTGATAATTCAATCTTTATTGATAATTTCAATCTCCTGACCCTAATCTCCACAATGAACAGAACAACGATAGTGTATTGGGTACTTATGTGTGAATTATGGTTTGCCCTATTTTAATTTGATGACAGCCTCTATCATGTGACTAATAACTATTTTGATTGTTTTCTATGTTCTATTTTGAATGTTTAATTATATGCTTTGGTAAATTAGGTGGGTTATTAAAATTAATCCTTATTTTTTAATAAGTTTTATATTTTTAAATTAAAAGTTGGTTTTTAGTTTTAAAAAGTGCCCAAATTAACTTTTAAATTAAAGGGATATTAAAATATATTCATATTTTTATTTATTTTTATTTAAATTAAATTAAATATTAAAAATTGAACCTATATAAATATATATACATATTATCTGAAAATTTTGGTGCCCTAGGTGGTCGTCTTGGTTGCCTTACCCAAGGGTCGACCCTGTTTGTAACACACTTATATTTCATTTTGTCAACATGTTTGAATTTGAATGTGTGACATATAATTTGTTAGATTACCTTTATATTAATGTTTAATAACTTAATTAGTTTCCACCATGAATGATTTGCCACCATCAAACCTCACGTCACTGTTCTACTATGAGATAATTAAGGTCTATCTAAAACAAATATCCCCACATAGCCATTGTGACACCCATTATGATATCACATAGGTCGAAGATTGTACCTCTCTAGCCATTGTGGCATAATATCAGTTGGTTTTGTGTCCCCACCTCTAGACCTCTGTCTATTGTGGGATAATACCACCAGTCTTCGTGTCCCTACCTCCGACAACTTGATGAATCATGCTTTCGAGAGTCGGCTTTGATACCATATGTGACAACTTGAGTAAAATCTCGAGTCTATTTCTTGGACCGTACCTCTCTAGCCATTATGGATAATACCGGTAGGATTCGTGTCTCCACCTCCAAAGCTTTGTCCATTATGGAATAGTACCACCAACCTTCGCGTCCACATCTCAGACATTCTGACATATCCAGCTTTCAAGAACCTACCCTGATACCATACATGTGACAACTCGAGTCAGATCTTGATACTTTTTCGAAAACTAGGTCAAGTCCCAATTCTGAATCCGAAAATTCTTTTTCAAAAACTAGGTCATGTGCTGATTCCGAATCGAAAATAAGTCTAAGTAAACCGGCCCAAATATAGTAACTTGGGTCATCCACAAACTCACCATAAGCCTGTAAAAAATCATGATATTTTGCTGCAATTAATAGTAGTACTCTTTCGATAAAATTTACATGAATGTATTATATTTTTATTGGAAGGTTTTGTAGTGCAAGAAACATTTTGAGAAGGTTGACTTAATGTGAGATAATTGTTATGCTGAATGTTTAGTCGAATAAATTCTCTTCATCAATGTGTTAAGTGGACAACTCACAATGAACAATCACTGAATATGAACCCAACATATAAGAAGACCGACCCAAAAGAAATGCTCAAAAATTGATGTAATCCAAATTATTGGATGAAAAAATAAGTGCCCACATTTATATTGTTTTGCATTACAATAACTTGTGTTGGGTCCCAAACAAGGAATAACCCTTGATACATCGAAATAACACCCCCAAAGATAAGATTTTTATATAAAACTCACACTAAGTTCTACCACCACAAGTTATAAGCTATAACACAAAGAAGAAGAATTTTTCGATCTTATTTCCTTGGTGTAGAGATGTATTCTATAAAATGTGTAATTTTATTTTTTAATATAATATATATTTAAAATTTAAATAGGATAAATTTTGCTAGAGTTGAGCATTTGACTTTTGACCGAATCAATTAAATAAATGACCTAGTGGAGAGGATTCTATGTGTATTTAAATTTTACGCTAACTCGTACAAGTACCAAAATAAATATTAAATCGAAGATGTCCTTTCAAATATTGTTGAAAATTTTAAAATAGTTTTGTTTTAAAAAAATGTTGGAAATAATTCAAAATTATTTGAATTGTTTTTGAAATTATATTGATAGACTTTATTCAAATTTAAAATAAAAGTAGTTATATTTTAATCTTGTTAAATCCTAGTGTTCATGATAGTAGTTTTTGTAGGGATAAGGTTTGTTATTTTGTAGGGGTTTTTGTTAAGGCACCGCCTATATAAAGGCTTGCAGATGTAATTCAATAGATGTATCATGACTTAATAAAATAGTTTTGTTTTACTTTTGTGTTACTTCTATTTTGCTTTTAATTTACTTTTGTATAATTAATTTTCAACATGGTATCAGAGCCTTATGATCTTAAGGGCTTGTGAAGTTATATTTGAGAGTGGACCATTGAGATGAAGGAAGAAGAAAAGAAGACCATGGCACAAGTGGCTATGGAAGAACAAGATTTTTTGTTTTGAATATTTTGATGATTATGTGCATCTTGGAGAGAATGGCTCCAAATATTGATATGTTGTTTAAAGAGGTTATAGCAAAGATGATAATCTCATTAACCTCTCTATAAATACAGCACTCAAAGTGTTACTAACGGTAATAAAAGAGACAGACTTAAGACATACAACGGGAATGAGACAGATTGATATTGACAAATGTGCTAAGTACTAAATTCTCCATTGACTTTGTGTTGTGACCATACTGCTCCACTCTCCATTGACTTTGTGTGCTTCACTTTGTGTTCATACTGCTCCACATGGTGTGTTCCCTCAATACCCTTCTTCAAGATGGAGGTAGAGGTAGAAGTACTTCGAACGCCAAGCTTGTCACGAAAACGCCTGAAGTTGTCTTTGGATAAGGGTTTTGTAAGGACATCAGCAATTTGTTGAACGGACCTGATAAACCGGGTGATTAATGATCCTAATGAAACCTTCTCATGAATAAAGTGATATTCAATCTCAACGTGTTTCGATCGAGAATGGAAGACTGGATTGACAGTCATGTAGAGGGCACTAATGTTGTCAGAAAATAGTTGAGGAGCTCGAGGGAGCACCACTTGTAGATCGCGAAGAATGAATGAAATCCTGGTAAATTCAGCGGTAGATATGGCAAGGGCACGGTACTCGGTTTCTGCGCTTGATCTGGACACAGTTGGTTGCCTTTTGGATGCCCAGGAGATACAATTGCTACCAAGATAAATGTAATAGCCATAGGTGCTTCTTCATGTGGTAGGGCAGCCACCCCAATCGGCATCACAAAAACCATATAGATTAAGAGAGCTTTGAGTTGAAAAATGAATGCCAAAATCAATAGTACCTTTAACATAACGAAGAATTCTTTTGATTGCTTTAAAATCACCATACGTAGGATTTTGCACCTTTTGACAGATTTTATTCACAGCATGAACTATGTCTGGTCGAGTATGGGTTAGGTAGAGAAGACCACCTGCAAGGCTCCGGTAAGTTGTAGAATCAAATGGTTGGAGGTCCTGACTTGATGGATGAGTCTTTGTTGCCATTGGAGTGCCAAAACTGGAACAATTTTGCAGCCCAGTTTTATTGATTAACTCCTTGGCATATTTAGTTTGGGAGATAGTTAAACCATTGGTATTATACTGTACTTCCATGCCCAAAAAATAGTGAAGTCGTCCCAAATCTTTGATTGCAAATTCATGTCCTAGTGCATCAATGATGTGTTGGATTTCTGTGGGAGTATTGCCTGTAACTATAATATCATCAACATATATTAGTAGTATGATAATAATTGAATTATAGTGAAAGAAAAATAGAGAAGAGTCAGCCTTGCTACAGGAAAATCCCAAGCTTAGCAAAAAAGAAGATAAGGTATTAAACCAAACCTTGGATGCTTGTCTTAAACCGTAGATGGACTTACGAAGTTTGCAGACAAAGTGAGGAAATTTTTTATCTTTAAAGCCAGGAGGTTGTTCCATGTATACTGTTTCATTCAAAAAGCCATGCAGGAAAGCATTCTTCATGTCTAGTTGCCGCATAGGCCATTGTTGTGTGACAGAGAGAGCAAGAACAATGCGAATAGTGGTGATACGAATAACTGGACTAAAGGTTTCATTGTAATCTTGTCCAGCAATTTGTGTATAACCTTGAGCAACGAGTCGTGCCTTATGCTTATCCAACGTCCCATTTGGTTTAAGTTTTGTTTTGAAGACCCACTTAGATCCAACTACATTAGTTAGAGGTGGACGAGGGACAAGAGTCCATGTATAATTCTTGTGAAGAGCATGAATCTCTTCTTTCATTGCCTATTTCCATGTATCATGTAGAATAGCCTTTTTCCAAGAAGTTGGTTCCTTAAGAGCAGTAGTACAAGCAAGAGCTCGAAATCTGTTGTGCCTTCTTTCTCTGATTTTCATCGTATCTTGAGCTAAAGTCGGACCAAGTTCAGGATTTAGAGCCAATTTCCAACGGGTAAGCATACTGGTTCCAATAACACCATCATGGGTGATAGCTGGTGGTTGTTCATCAGGAATGTTGTCACTTGCAGATTGCTGTATCGAAGCTTGATCAGTAGTAACTGTTGGTCGATGATTAGTGGGAGTAGTACAAATGCTGTCATTTACAAAATTTTTACTTGTTATATCCTCATCACTGATCTCATATGGGCTGTTTGTATCTTCTTCACTTAAATCAGCTGAGCCGATTGTGATGTCGTCTTCTTGTGGGACTGTGGTTGCATTGATAAGATGCCTCTTGATCTTTGTATGTAATTGTTTCAACTGAATTGTGTTCCTGAACGTTCACAAATGTGTTGTCAAAGGGGAAGACTTGTTCATCGAATATCACATGTCTTGAGATATAGACTCGATTGGTTTCAGGATCCAAACATCTGTACCCCTTATGCATATGACTATATCCAATGAACACGCATGGATATGTTTTCTTTGAAAATTTATTCTTTGTATAACTGCGTAAATGAGGAAAACATTTACATCCAAAGCTTCGTAGCAAATCATAGTGAGCGTTAGTAGTAAACAGTTTGCTAAAGGGAGAGTCCATGAGGAGTTTACTAGTAGGTAGACGATTAATAATAAAGACAGCAGTTAGAAAAGCATCAACCCAGTATTTCATGGGTAATTTCGATTGAAAAAGAAGTGTTAAGCCTGTTTCCACGATGTGACGATGTTTTCGTTCAGCTATTCCATTTTGCTCTGGGGTGTGTGGACAAGAATACTGATGTTGAATACCACATTCTTGAAGGTGTGTTTCAAAAATGTTTGAGGTGAACTCACCACCTCCATCACTTTGAAATGTTTTTATTTTCCTATCAAATCTATTTTCAAGAAGTTTTTGTAATTTGATAAATTGTTTACAAAAATCAGATTTATGCTTTAATGGAACAATCCAGGTGTATCGAGAAAAACCATCAATAATAACAGCATAATATTTAAAGTCTTGACATGAAGCAACAGGGGCTGGTCCCCATAGATCACAGTGAAGTTTTTCAAGAGGATTTAACGTAGAAATTGTTGAATTACTAAAGGGAAGTTTACAACTTTTACCCATTTGACAGAAAGGACAAATGGTTCCTTGTTTGTTCCATTTAGAGACATTAATAAAATCTTTATTACTAAAAAACTGTAAAATACGAGAGCTAGTATGCCCCAATCGATGGTGCCAAATTGTTGAGGATGTCTTATTAGAGATAACCATGAAAGCCATGTTCTGAATCTCTTCTAAAGCATATAAATCTCCCTTCTTGAAACCCTTATCTATGACTTTACCCTGAGCATTCTTAACAAAAAAATCATTAGAATTAAAAGTAATTTGGCAAGCATTGTCTTTAGTTAATTGACCAACTGACAATAGATATTTCTTGATTTTGGGAACAATTAGTACTTCTGTTAATTTAAGACTACCATTTTTCGTTTGTATGTTTCCTTCACCAATGTGAGATATCTTTAGGCTATTACCATTTTCGACATATAATGAATCATTACCATAATAATTTGAGAGTTTGTGAATTTTACCAGGATTGTTCATGACATGTTTGGTCGCCCCTGAGTCAGCATAAAGAGTGGGATCAATGTCTTCATGTATGTGCATTGCTGCAAGGGCTTCCTTGAGTTGTTCTTCAGGTTGGATGGAGTGATCGAATCTACTCCAACACTTAATGGCCGTGTGTCCTCTTTTTCCACAAATCTAACAGTTTAAATTATTGAAATTATCTTCTCTCTTTTGAGATTTTTCGCCTTGGTCTTCTTCATTTTTTCGTCTGAATTGATTTTCATTCGTGTTGTATCTAAAATTGTTTTGCCTAGATGAATAACCAAAGTTATTCTGGTTTGCTGCTGGACTGAATCCTCGACCACTGGAGTTGAATCTTCCTCCTCTACCACGGCCTCTACCTCGTCTGCTGTAGAAGGCTTGATATTGTTCGGGAGGATTGTTGTTCACATCTTCCTGTAGACGAGTTTGTTCATGGGTCTGCAGAGACAAAATGAATTGATTAAATGAGGGATATGGAGGTTTAGAAAGCATTGCCATCCTGAAATCTTTGTAGCGTGGCCATAGTCCTCTAGCAAGATGAAAGACTTTATTAGTTTCATCCAGAGGCTTGCCAATTGCAGCAAGGTTGTCACTCAGACCCTTGAAAGTTCGCAGGTATTGCTCAAGATTCATGCTTCCTTTTGTTAATGACATGAGCAAATCCGTGAGAAGTATTTCTTTCTCTTTTGATTGTGGCAGCATGATGTTCTCAATGGACTGCCAGATGCTATGAGCAGAAGATGTGTCTTCCAGATCCAACAATACTTCTTCAGTGATGGTGCCAAGAAGCCATGTAGTGAGGAGACCATCGTTATTAATCCATATTTCGTAATCAGGATTAATCTATTCTTTCTCAGCTACCAATGTTGTTTGCGATGGTGTTCTCAGACCTTCAAGGTGATTGAGGACCCCAAGACTTCTAATCAAAGGTACAGTTTGAGATTTCCACAACAATAAGTTTGACTTGCTTAATTTCAAAGTTGCAAGACTTGAACATTGATGAAATTTTGAATGGTGAGAGTTGTTTCTGCAGAAGAGTTGGCCATGAGATCGAATTTGATTCTTTGAGTGCTATGCTATGATACCATAAAGAGGTTATAGCAAAGATGATAATCTCATTCCTTGAATAAAAGCTGGAGGATAACCTCTCTATAAATACAGCACTTAAAGTGTTACTAACGGTAATAAAAGAGACAGACTTAAGACATACAACGGGAATGAGACGGATTGATATTGACAAATGTGCTAAGTACTAAATTCTCCATTGACTTTGTGTTGTGTCCATACTGCTCCACTCTCCATTGACTTTGTGTGCTTCACTTTATGTTCATACTGCTCCACATGGTGTGTTCCCTCAATATTGTTGGTAAGAAGTGCATTAACGTATGTAATTGGTGAGAAGTGCATCAAAATATGAAAATTGGTGAGAAGTGCACTAAAAAAGCTTGTGGAGAGAAGTGCTCCGACAAAAATGATGATGATGGGGAGTACATCTAAAAATTTTAGAATTTTGAATTAAGGGGGAGTGTTGGAAATAATTCAAAATTATTTGAATTGTTTTTGAAATTATATTAATAGACTTTATTCAAATTTAAAATAAAAGTAGTTATATTTTATTCTTGTTAAATCCTAGTGTTCAGGATATTAGTTTTTGTAGGGATAGGGTTTGTTATTTTGTAGGGGTTTTTGTTAAGGCACCACCTATATAAAGGCTTGCAGATGTAATTCAATAGATGTATCATGACTTGATAAAATAGTTTTGTTTTACTTTTTTGTTACTTCTATTTTACTTTTAATTTACTTTTGTATTATTTAATTTTCAATAAATATCGTACACCTATCAAACTTGTTGATATAGTCCCCGATATATAACCCTTACTCCATCTTGCAAGTATATAGTCTCAACTTTAAATAGATCCGATTTGTTAAACTCTTTGTCATGAAGTTGGACTCCAACTTTATCCAATCGGCTGCAATTGTTTTCTCACCATCAACCAAGAATGCAATATCTCTCGAGGCATAACATGATTGAAGCCCGTGCTTCGAGATATAACTCTTCCCGGTCTTTATCAACATATCTTTGCCATTCTTTGCCTTAACCGACAAAGCTTTGTGTAACTTTTGTGAGATAAACAAATTCATCATCTGCATCTTCCAATGGAAAAATTATTCTCCTCATTGAATTTCTCTACCTTGTACTTCTCAACTTTGATTACATCGCCTGTAGAAGCCATACCTAACTTGCTTCACAACCAGTCTCTCTCAGGAATGTCATCAAACACCTCGTGTGCACCTCACAAGACACAAACCAGAAACACCTCAAATCGGAGCTTTACCACCCAAATCTGAGTCTGGCTCTGATACCAATTATTGGGTCCAAAAAAGGGATCCTTTGTAGCATCCCAAAATCCGGGGTACAGATCTGGGGCTACTAACCACAAACAACTACAAACAATCCTGGATATATACAACATATAATGATAAAACCCCTAACCAAGATTGCATACAGGTTATGGTATGAAACAAACTACCAAATTATATTATTACAATCCAACCTCAGAATAAAATGTTATACAATTTTTATGAATAAACAAAATCACTGTCTAACTACATATCCAACCTTGACAACTCCCAATCCATTAATCGAAAAAGCCCATAACTCGAACGTCTCCTCTCGCTGCCTAAAGAGCAATACCAACTGACCACTAGGTTCTCTGATTATCTCTAACAACTGGATAAATAAACAAAAGCAAGACTGAGCCAACAATGCTCAGTAAGTGTAAATAGTGATAACAATTTCAATAACGATGACAATTCTGATAAACAAAGGAGTTTCATCTCATTCTAAGAAAGAATCAGTTATATCAACTTTTAGACTGCCACGAGGGCCAACAATTCGCCATTAATAAGGTGCATCAGAAACTAGAACAGATAAGAGTTCCGATATCAAATTATATTAAAACAGACTTCCAAGGAGTCAAAAACTGAACATCTCAATCTTAGAGTATAGATTAGAATTGGAATTTTTATTTATTTTAAAAAAAAACATCAAGGTTAGGCTGCTGATCAATCATGCACTAACCTCGGACAAACGCACACAGCAATGTCCTTAATTGGATCAATGGCACACATTGGCCTTAACTTCTGACCATTAATCTGGTCTCCCCGAAGGGACATCTGTTGACCATAATATGGTCTCCCCGAAGGGACATCTGTTTTAAAAGCATTTCCAATTCTATGTCACACGCATTAGGTGTCGGAACAATCGACAACCTTTGTCAATCAACCAACTGGAAAACTCACGTTCCAGGACGACAACTCATAATTTCAAGAATCAACAGGAGAGCAATTTATATCATCAAGTATCGACAAGTTCGATACAATATAGAGGAATAGCCAACTAATCAAGATCTTTAATAAATACTGACAAGTTCGGTAATAAGTGGGGTGGAGAATATATAGAACAATACTTTGAATTCATAGCGACAAGATAGATATAAGTAATTGGAGACATAACATCATTAACTTGATTAAAGAAAGATTCGAACTTGGGCAACAATAAAAGATATAAAGTGCAACAAGATTATCAACAAGTAAAATTCTAAGTTGGAGTAGGGGTATAATCAAGCTCAGCGCGTTCAATAAAATTTTTACGACACGTTGAATGGTTTGAGTCCATATAGGTGAATAAAGTAGATTAAAACAATTATTTGTAAGATAATTTCAGGGTGAGTAATAACGGTTCAGTTTAGGGAAAACATTTTCGAAAAGGAAATCCATTGGTAAAAATATGCTAAAAGTCAAGAATTCTATTAACAGGTATTTATGGGGATTTAAAACTTGGATTCTCTCCATTTAGAAAATCCCTTAAACATTTTTCAAGGAAAATAAAATAAAAGAAATGACATTCCATCGAGGAATCCAATGACATACCATGAGTAAAGTATTTTATGGAAAAAGGTTATTGGTAAGATCCTTTGAAAATTTGGTATTTGAACTATGGGTGGGGAAACATAAACATTTTCACGCTAATTGAAGAAGTATATCATTTTCTAAACATACTTGATCAATCCGTACAACAAAGGAATTGAATTGCATCACTTGAATGATAAGTGAAGAGCAAGACACTTGCCTCGATTTACGGAGTTCCTGATTTTCACCTCCATCCTCAACTTAGTTTCAAGACATCCTTTAGTTGCTAGCCTTTCATTTGGCCCTACCTCCCTTTCCTACTGCGTAACTCACCAGCTCTCATGTCAGTTTACCCGTCGGCTTTAATACTTGTCCTTCTATTCGTCCTTCAAATTATCCGCGCACTATCCTTGGCCAGGTCTCCCATTCGAACCTTTACAAGGTCAATCACTATTTCAGTACTAATTCAAGCAAAACCTTATCGTTTGCTCTATTCTACCCATGCGCGTCCTATAACGCTTACATATACAATACATATAGACATATTCATTCATATTCACATAATAGTCTTACTATAATCAACTAAGTCACATAAGCACATCACATAACCATTTCAAAACAACACAACCACTTAATATTTAAAACCACGACATATTCTCGAAATAATCCACTGATACATATACTTAAACCCTTAGTAATCATAACACACCTTCAAGCATTGAAATTAAATAAGTTAAATAGGTTTTAAATAGATTTGCAGGGGATTTTTAGAAAATTTCGGCATGTAGTATTCGTTTATCGGACTATCCACCTGTTTTTCAATTCAACAACTCAAGGAGTTTTAACTATATATTTACCAAAAATCAAGCTGCCTCAACTTGCAGCAACATAAAAGTGCACAAATAAAGAAAGTACCCGCCCAGACATGCGGCACCTAGCACATAAGAAAATTCTGCCTCGACATGCAGTAAACACATAATAATTTATATTAGCATTAACTACTACTTACGCTACATTAATAATCGTATTACTCACGCATTTTAATGATACACGTGACAATCAATTATTGATATTCGTAAGCCCTAGGGAACAACCCCTAACATTAACTATTACTTACGCTATATCAATGATCACATCACTCAAGTATATTAGTTATACTCGTGATAGTTAATCATTGCTATTCGTAAGCCCGATGAACTAGTTGAAGAGAATTACACAAGTCTTTAAATATTGACACTTAAGACTTGTGATCTCATTGCAACTCCTCGCACATAAACACATAATAAAATGAATCTAACAATTAATCTTTGATAAATAACATTTTAACAGATAATATGACTCGGCCACATTTAGCACATAGACATTTATAACTAGTATAACCACATAACTTCATGTATATGACCAATAATCATTTAACCACATATGCTTCACTACCAAGTACTTGACTACTACTAAACGACAATCACTTATTCCCATATAGACCAACACCAAGTAATTGACAATTATACATTCAACAAATACTAAGACTTGATTTATACCATTTAGGACTTAGCACATAAACATTTATAACTAGTAAAACCATATAACTTCACATACTATCCGACAATTAATAATTAATAGTTAATAATTATCGAATACTAAGCCCGATTATATCATTAAACCAACAAATTCCACCAAAAATCATAATTAACCGCCAACAATTATAATTAACTATACTCTCCGAATTAATTCACGAAACATAACAATACCCATAATAACAACATTAACCTACTTATGAAAATCCACATATCTAACTTGCAATTTAATCTCACAATTAATTAACAATTCTAAACTTATAGCATTTCTCATAATTTACAACTTCTAAATTAAAACAACAATTAAATAATTTAAAACTAAAATAAATAAAATATACATATACATATATATGTAAGTATTACCATCCGAATTGCTTTCCGGTGAACCACCACGCACCACCACCGCGCCACCGCGCTCCGCCTCGCTCTCTCATCTCGCACACTCTCTCTCTCTCTCCAACTGATCTCTCCTCTTATTCTCCCTCCCTTCACTGTTGTGCGCACGCCACTGCCTCCCCCGCGGTTTCGCGACTCCGGCCACCACCGCCGCCGCCGTGCGATGGGGTTGTCCCCTCCCTTGCCACCGTCGTGATTTCCTCTTCCCCCACCCCCGCACACACACTCACACACACACACACACACACACGTATATATATACACACACACACACAAATTGATTTCAATCCCTCAACCCCCATTTCCCTTAATCCCCAATCTCTCTTCTTCCTCTTCCTCTTCCCCTTTTCTCTCTTCTGCTTCTATTTCTTTCCCCCGTTTTCTCGAATCTTTTAACTACTGGGTTCTCTTATTGGGCCTAGCCCAATACTCTTTATTACCATTACAATCATTTCGGCCCAACTACACACTAATAAAACGACTTCTATAAATCATAATTAAATAAAATATTCGGAAAATTAAACTTTTAATTTTTAAAATAAAGAATATAAAATTACGAGCACACACATATTTTTAAAATATTTTTCGGATCAAGTATGAATTAAATATGAATTTTACAAATTTGATCCTTTAAATACAATTAAAACTCTTAAAATCATTTTGAAATACTCAAGCATCCAAATTAATCCACCCACCAATTTTAAAAACTCAATAAATATATAAAGATAATATTACAAGAGATTTCATGATTTTTAATTCCTCCGATAATTTTATAAAATCTACAGAGGATCAAAAATGCATGATTTAAATATATTTAAATCCTCAAAATACAAATAAAAACACACAGACTTTCACAGCATACACAAATCATCACGTAAACACATAAACACTGCTTCACATATATTCCACCTTTACAACAATATTCACATTATATAATTCATAATTTATATTAATTAAATAAATAATTTTAAATTCAAAATTTTCTAAGTCGTTATATCCTTCCCCCCTTAATAGGATTCTGTCCTCAGAATCAATCCTAAGGACCCAAATAATAGTTATGATCTTCTCAACATCTTACTTCTACTTCCCAGGTCATATCCTTAAATTCTAGGATTTCCTCCATACCAACTCATTCATTAATTACTAAGCTCATTCTGCGAGCCCTCAAATTCTGAAATAACCTTAAACTTTGGTTTCCGAGTCTTATTAACTCCAAACGTTTATCATACGTGAACAAATATCTTATTTCGAAGTCAACATGACCTTTCCATATAACGAACTATATCCCGCATCAAAACTTATGTTATCACGCCAATCCTTCGCAATAATGCAACCGCGTCATTTGCCTTGATTCACGACAACTTACACTTGGCACCACTCCCATGCTTTTACTTATAATCACACGGTTTCAGATAGGACTTCAAAAAGAAATCTCAAGAAATCCTTCAATCGTTTCTACTCCATTTTCACGGTCTATGTCGATCGAGAAGAGGATAATTAAGAAATTTCTATCTGACTTTAGTCCCATTATTCTACCGAGTACCTAATCTGGAAACTTAACATCATACCGTCCATTATCAGTCGTATCCTTGCAATCAGATACTACAATCAACACATACGTCCTTAGATGCACATCAAGCATAATTCAATTAACTCGATTCTCACTCTTATAAAATATTCTGGTTTGCTAAATCTTTGTGAAACATAGCCTCGATTATTTGCAGCTCTTGAAAGCTACTATACCCGTCACCTTGATTGTGACTTCACCCAATACAAGAACAAAAATTGAGTTAACCAATCTGTAATGTTAATTCTCCTGAGGTCAAGACTTCACTTGATACTAACCAGGAAACAATTCTTACTCCAACAATTCCCAACAAGCTCCCGCTTTTATCAACATGCATATTCAACTTAAAACGCTTCACCACTTATTTACATATCCTAGAACGAAGCCTTACTCAGATAAAACTTTGGGAAAAAGAATATCAAGAATTCCTCAATCATTCTTACTCCTCTTTCACGTGCAATGTTACTCGGGAAGGGAATAATCGAAAAACTTCTATCCATTCTTCATCTCATTGTTTTACCATGTAACCATTCTGAACTGATGACTATTTTCCTTAAATCATATATATATATATATATATATATATATATATATATATATATATATATCTTATTCGTAGCACACTATTCCGCACATTCTGAAATCAACTTTCGAATCACAGCTTTAAATACTTGACGAGTTCCCAAATTTTAACTTTACACACTACATCTTCAACATTTGACACCACTCACTTTACCCACAAAATCATGACTTTCGAAATTCACATTAAGATCCTTGTGCCAAATTTCCTTCCTTTTCTTGGAAACTCTTAAAATCGCTCTCAATTGATTTGCATACGCTTCATGAGTCTTCGATAATCTTGATATGTGATCTACAATCATATTAAATTCTTCGTCTAAATGTCGTTTGAAATCTTATTCATTGGGATATGCTTTGACTTAATTGTCTCCTTTCCGATATCTCCTTATACAAAACAATTCCATTCCCTTGGTATAACAATTTCTTGATTTGCTTAATCGTTAAGACCTCAATGTTTGCTTCCGACCTCAAAACACCACCTTTATCTTTCTCAAAAAATCATAATTGCCTTTTTTCTAGTCCTCACAATTTGCTCGCATTTCGTTCTTAGGAAATAAATCTAATCCTGAGTTATATTTAACTCTTAGTCATCACAATCCACTTCTTACTAACCTTCTTCATAACCATTTTAAATTTCTAGATTCTTAATAGTCATAAAAGCAGTCCTGCCACTCTCTTCATAAATTCCCCAAGATTGATATGATATTATTTTTTTTTACAAAAAAACTCCCATCTTTCCAAGCTCATAACATTTAGCTTTTAACTTCTGACTCTGCTACTTGTTACCACACTACCCTTCTGGTTACAGCCACAACTTTCCACATTTATTTTAATAAAATCTCTAGGGATTCTTCTCCCGAAATCTTATTTCCTGATCATGGGATCTCGTTAATTTCTGCTAATTCTCTTTCTATAGGCAACTACGGTGCCCCTTTCTCTTCGAACTCCACATCTTCGGGATTCCACATTCTTTTATTAATTAAATTTTATACGTCTGCTATTTAACCACTTCTGGAAACTTTCTGGTTTCTCTGCCTTCCTCCTTATTGAAATTTTATTCCATCTTGATCAACTTTCCTCCATCCTTGATAACCATGGCTTTTTACACTGGCTTGCACAAGTCATTTACTCCACATAATCATCTTACCCCTCATTTAGTCTTGGTTCTTCTTGATAATTCTTACAAACCTTTTCGTTCTGCTTCATTCTACTTTACTCAGGTCAACCTTCCTTGTCTCTATAATCTTTCGTCTAACGACAAGTACAAAACATTCAAGATCTTTTAATTTTCCATTTTACTATCTTCGCCATTCAGTCGACGTTTAAAACAATCTTTCTTCAATGTTGAATATCTTATACCCAACATCTTCGTCACCATTCTCTTTTCGCCCTTTAACCATATCTGCAGTCATGTACTTTTCTTTGCTATCCTTTTTCTTTATTCAATTCTCATTAGCCTCAGACTTTGTCCATGCTTTATCGGTTCCGTAATTATTCCAATTTGACACGACATATCTGTCTTAATCACCAAATTCTTAGACTTGCATAACCAATTCTTCGTCCATGCAGTTATAGTTCTATCATTTTAGACGTCGTCACGCCCATCTTCGCATTTCTTCATCATTAAAATTTTTTGAAAACATCGAATTTCTGACAAAAGAAGTCAATAAAATGAATGGGGCATCAAGTATAAATATACACTGAGTTTATTTGATAAGACTTTTATAAAAGAATTTAACCGAGAGATCAATATGATCTTTGAACTATTTTCAGGTTGCATTTGTCACTTGGTCAACCACCATAGTACATAAAAATGGCCAGTCTTTAGTACTTTCATGACAAACACAATCAGTGGCGTCCCACTGGACTCCTACCACAAAGATAAGATGTCCCTGAATCCCCTATCTATATAGGTTGTTCATCTCAGCTGGAATAAAGAAAATCAAGTATTCATGAAAATGGAAAGAATTCAAGAGTTTCAAAAATTTCTTGTAACGTTGGACCAAGTGCCCTCTGAAAGTATAGATATTTCCGAAAGAATGGGATTGGGTTTCGAATAAATCTGATTTATAAGACTCATCATCAATTAATGGATAACAACTTTTCGATAAATGCATCATCTATTAATCAAGCAAGCATTCAAGAAATTCCTAATTATTCATAACCTCACTCTTGTCGACTAAGCACTAACATACTTAGCTGCCAAACCGGCCTGACAATCATGAGTTGAATAAATAAGAAGATCTCAATTCATCCTCGATTTTAGACCGTCACTGCGCAACGAATGCCTCAGCAACGATACCAACCGGGAATTAATTTACGATGATTCGAAGAAAGAATAGGAAATTTCATTAGGCAATAAATTTGAACGAATCAATGATTAGGGATGCACGGCTACGCTTAACTTCCAATCCTTGCTAATAATCACTTCCCACTTCATGTTCACAACTTTCTCGTATTCTCTCCATGACGTTCACCTTGTAACTAATATCGTAGAAAGGTTCTAAAATATACGCAAAAATCTCGAGATAGCGTCTCTCCCGGACTGATAGCTCCAATTGCCCACTTGGCTTATGTCGCTTCGGGTTTGCTGTTTTGCTAATAGCCCAATCCTTAGACGATTCGAACTTCTGCTCGCGCGATATGCCGAAAGAACGATTAACATCGCAACGCTTGCCGAAGTACCCTAAGGCGATCCTTGTCCTAAATTGTTCTACCCGACATCTATCCTATACATGTACACCTAACCCTCCTAATCTGTTTCAGTGACCATAACCTGTAGCTCTGATACCAACTTGTAGCATCCCAAAATCCGGGGTACAGATCTGGGGCTACTACCCACAAACAACTACAAACAATCCTGGATATATACAACATATAATGATAAAACCCCTAACCAAGATCGCATACAGGTTATGGTATGAAACAAACTACCAAATTATATTATTACAATCCAACCTCAGAATAAAATGTTATACAATTTTTATGAATAAACAAAATCACTGTCTAACTACATATCCAACCTTGACAACTCCCAATCCATTAATCGAAAAAGCCCATAACTCGAACGTCTCCTCTCGCTGCCTAAAGAGCAATACCAACTGACCACTAGGTTCTCTGATTATCTCTACAACTGGAGAAATAAACAAAAGCAAGACTGAGCCAACAATGCTCAGCAAGTGTAAATAGTGATAACAATTTCAATAACGATGACAATTCTGATAAACAAAGGAGTTTCATCTCATTCTAAGAAAGAATCAATTATATCAACTTTTAGACTGCCACGAGGGCCAACAATTCGCCATTAATAATGTGCATCAAAAACTAGAACAGATAAGAGTTCCGATATCAAATTATTATTAAAACAGACTTCCAAGGAGTCAAAAACTGAACATCTCAATCTCAGAGTATAGATTAGAATTGGAATTTTTATTTATTTTTTAAAAAAAACATCAAGGTTAGGCTGCTGATCAGTCACGCACTAACCCCGGACAAACGCACACAGCAATGTCCTTAATTGGATCCATGGCACACATTGGCCTTAACTTCTGACCATTAATCTGGTCTCCCCGAAGGGACATCTGTTGACCATAATATGGTCTCCCCGAAGGGACATCTGTTTTAAAAACATTTCCAATTCTATGTCACATGCATTAGGTGTCGGAACAATCGACAACCTTTGTCAATCAACCAACTGGAAAACTCACGTTCCAGGACGACAACTCATAATTTGAAGAATCAACAGGAGAGCAATTTATATCATCAAGTATCGACAAGTTCGATACAATACAGAGGAATAGCCAACTAATCAAGATCTTTAATAAATACCAACAAGTTCGGTAATAAGTGGGGTGGAGAATATGTAAAACAATATTTTGAATTTATAGCGACAAGATAGATATAAGTAATTGGAGACATAACATCATTAACTTGATTAAAGAAAGATTCGAACTTGGGCAACAATAAAAGATATAAAGTGCAACAAGATTATCAACAAGTAAAATTCTAAGTTGGAGCAGGGGTATAATCAAGCTCAGCGCGTTTAATAAAATTTTTACGACACGTTGAATGGTTTGAGTCCACAAAGGTGAATAAAGTAGATTAAAACAATTATTTGTAAGATAATTTCAGGGTGAGTAATAACGATTCAGTTTAGCGAAAACATTTTCGAAAAGGAAATCCATTGGTAAAAATATGCTAAAAGTCAAGAATTCTATTAGCAGGTATTTATGGGGATTTAAAACTTGGATTCTCTCTATTTAGAAAATCCCTTAAACATTTTCAAGGAAAATAAAATAAAAGAAATGGCATTCCATCGAGGAATCCAATGACATACCATGAGTAAAGTATTTTATGGAAAAAGGTTATTGGTAAGATCCTTTGAAAATTTGGTATTTGAACTATGGGTGGGGAAACATAAACATTTTCATGCTAATTGAAGATGTATATCATTTTCTAAACATACTTGATCAATCCGTACAACAAAGGAATTGAATTGCATCACTTGAATGATAAGTGAAGAGCAAGACACTTGCCTCGATTTACGGAATTCCTAATTTTCACCTCGATCCTCAACTTAATTTCAAGACAGCCTTTAGTTGCTAGCCTTTCATTTGGCCCTACCTCCCTTTCCTACTTCGTAACTCACTAGCTCTCACGTCAGTTTACCCGTCGGCTTTAATACTTGTCCTTCTATTCGTCCTTCAAATTATCTGCGCACTGTCTTTGGCCAGGTCTCCCATTCGAACCTTTACAAGGTTAATCACTATTTCAGTACTAATTCAAGTAAAACCTTATCGTTTGCTCTATTCTACCCTTGCGCGTCCTATAACGCTTACATATACAATACATATAGACATATTCATTCATATTCACATAATAGTCTTACTATAATCAACTAAGTCACATAAGCACATCACATAACCATTTCAAAACAACACAACCACTTAATATTTAGAACCACGACATATTCTCGAAATAATCCACTGATACATATACTTAAACCCTTAGTAATCATAACACACCTTCAAGCATTGAAATTAAATAAGTTAAATAGGTTTTAAATAGATTTGCAGGGGATTTTTAGAAAATTTCGGCATGTAGTATTCGTTTATCGGACTATCCACCTGTTTTTCAATTCAACAACTCAAGGAGTTTTAACTATATATTTACCAAAAATCAAGCTGCCTCAACTTGCAGCAACATAAAAGTGCACAAATAAAGAAAGTACCCGCCCAGACATGCGGCACCTAACACATAAGAAAATTCTGCCTCGACATGCAGTAAACACATAATAATTTATATTAGCATTAACTACTACTTACGCTACATCAATAATCGTATTACTCACGCATTTTAATGATACACGTGAAAATCAATTATTGATATTCGTAAGCCCTAGGGAACAACCCCTAGCATTAACTATTACTTACGCTATATCAATGATCACATCACTCAAGTATATTAGTTATACTCGTGATAGTTAATCATTGCTATTCGTAAGCCCGATGAACTAGTTGAAGAGAATTACACAAGTCCTTAAATATCGACACTTAAGACTTGTGATCTCATTGCAACTCCTCGCAGATAAACACATAATAAAATGAATCTAACAATTAATCTTTGATAAATAACATTTTAACAGATAATATGACTCGGCCACATTTAGCACATAGACATTTATAACTAGTATAACCACATAACTTCATGTATATGACCAATAATCATTTAACCACATATGCTTCACTACCAAGTACTTGACTACTACTAAACGACAATCACTTATTCCCATATAGACCAACACCAAGTAATTGACAATTATACATTCAACAAATACTAAGACTTGATTTATACCATTTACGACTTAGCACATAAACATTTATAACTAGTAAAACCATATAACTTCACATACTATCCGACAATTAATAATTAATAATTAATAATTAATAATTATCGAATACTAAGCCCGATTATATCATTAAACCAACAAATTCCACCAAAAATCATAATTAACCACCAACAATTATAATTAACTATACTCTCCGAATTAATTCACGAAACATAACAATACCCATAATAACAACATTAACCTACTTATGAAAATCCACATATCTAACTTGCAATTTAATCTCATAATTAATTAACAATTCTAAACTTATAGCATTTCTCATAATTTACAACTTCTAAATTAAAACAACAATTAAATAATTTAAAACTAAAATAAATAAAATATACATATACATATATTTGTAAGTATTACCATCCGAATTGCTTTCCGGTGAACCACCACGCACCACCACCGCGCCACCTCGCTCCGCCTCACTCTCTCATCTCGCACTCTCTCTCTCTCTCCAACTGATCTCTCCTCTTATTCTCCCTCCCTTCACTGTTGTGCGCACGGCACTGCCTCCCCCCGCGGTTTCGCGACTCCCGCCACCACCGCCGCCGCCGTGCGGTGGGGTTGTCCCCTCCCTTGCCACCGTCGTGATTTCCTCTTCCCCCACCCCCGCACACACACACACACACACATATATATACACACACAAATTGATTTTAATCCCTCAACCCCTAATTCCCTTAATCCCCAATCTCTCTTCTTCCTCTTCCTCTTCCCCTTTTCTCTCTTCTGCTTCTATTTCTTTCCCCCATTTTCTCGAATCTTCTAACTACTGAGTTCTCTTATTGGGCCTAGCCCAAAACTCTTTATTACCATTACAATCATTTCGGCCCAACTACACACTAATAAAACGACTTCTATAAATCATAATTAAATAAAATATTCGGAAAATTAAACTTTTCATTTTTAAAATAAAGAATATAAAATTACGAGCACACACATATTTATAAAATATTTTTCGGATCAAGTATGAATTAAATATGAATTTTACAAATTTGATCCTTTAAATACAATTAAAACTCTTAAAATCATTTTGAAATACTCAAGCATCCAAATTAATCCACCCAACAATTTTAAAAACTCAATAAATATATAAAGATAATATTACAAGAGATTTCATGATTTTTAATTCCTCCGATAATTTTATAAAATATACAGAGGATCAAAAATGCATGATTTAAATATATTTAAATCCTCAAAATACAAATAAAAACACACAGACTTTCACAGCATACACAAATCATCACGTAAACACATAAACACTACTTCACATATATTCCACCTTTACAACAATATTCACATTATATAATTCATAATTTATATTAATTAAATAAATAATTTTAAATTCGAAATTTTCTAAGTCGTTATATCCTTGAGGCAGCAGAATAACACCCCAAAGATAAGACTTTTTTGTAGAGCTCACACCAAGTTCTACCACCACAAGTTATAAGTTATAACACAAGACAGTAATCAAAGTAAACAGTAAACTAAAAATACAAAGAAGAAGAATTTTTGTCGGCCAAATGAAAGCCTTTTTCTTGTATATATTGATACGTATATGTTTTCTGTATACAATATCACAATCATTTAAAACCTAGCTAATTCACTACCGTTTACATATCTTATTAACTATGAGCCTAGTTTAAAAATTAAACCAAAAACACTTTTGGTCCAAAAATATCCAATCCAAGTCGCCTCACCACAGGAAGCTTTAATCAACACTGTGGTGCAACAATCCCTGTCCCTACCTCAATATACCTCAATAAACATGCCTTCTACTCCTTTAAATCCAATTTTCTTCGTTCAGAATTTAGATACATGAGTAAGGATGACGCTTTCCAAAATTTAGGGCGATCCGACCGTTGGAACTTCGGGAAACGCAAAACAAAACAACTAATGCAACCATAATTTTTTAATTTTTTTTGAGAATTTTTCACATTAGCACAAAAAACTAGCCCAACCTTTCAACCCACAACTTAGTAAGTGTTAGAATCCTAATTGGGGGAAGAATAATCTTAGTGGAAAAACATGTGGGTGTGTCTTATTTTGAAAAAGATGCCATTCACATTAGAATACAAATTTATGATAAGAAAGATAGTGCATAATCATATATCTTTAAATTCAACACATATTAGGATCTGAAAACTTCTGTTGCGCATGAATTATTATAGGCTTCTGAGTTTATGCAAAAGGTGTTTCGTCTAGACATCATTACCAAATAAGTGTGCAAAATTGGAAGGTTGCAAGAAACACATTTTTGCATCTAATGGGGAGATTGTATGATAAAGTGTTGGAGCGAGGGAGCGACTTCATTTTTGTACCACAATCAAACCAGTGGAATTCCATGTTAGATTGTTGTGTCACTTGCTTCTTTTTGTAAGCGACAAATATGTTCTAATCGATCTGAACATTTTCTTACTGGATTTTTTAACATATATATATTGGTCCAACAACATTCCATCTCAAAATGGCACCAAAGGTAAGCTCAAGGGAGATGAAGAAATCAGAATTTTTGAATCCTCGGATATCTAAAGGTACAGTATGCAACAAAAATTGGTTAAAATACATTAGTGATGTACCTTGCAAGGCGGTCATTCCTGTTGGACCCGGTTATCAAAGCTGATGTGCCGGATTGAAGCAGCGAATTTCAGAAGGACTACTATCCAGATGAATCAAAGTGGTTAGGTTCTGACATATCGCAAACTAAATATGAAACTCTGACCACAGTTCAAGAAGATGACATTACTATCGGAAAAGGAAGGCTTAACTTTTGTTCATGCTTCTTCGCGGCATCTTCTGAATGGGTTAAACTACATATCAGAGATAAAATTATTCAATTGATGTCGATCAGATCTGGGACCTGCTTATCAGAAATGGAGATTTGACGTGATGGGTGATGCAGTTGGAAATTTATGGACAAAAAGAAGTTACATTCGCTTGTTACAGTGCACAATGTGCACTCGAAACGTGCAAGTTTCTTGGATCTTGTTTTGGTGCATATTCCTTCAAAATGTCAACAAAGTGTTGTGAGCTACTACTTCAATGTTTATGTTCCTAGGCGAATTAGCATGAAGATCAGACCAGGTCTGGTGCTTTGGAAGTTGACAGTGAACAGGATTAATTTAATCCTAAAACATGTCGGAAAAGGTGCTAGTGACTATTATCACCTCACCTTATTTAACTTTAACCCAACAAATGTTAGCACCAACTTATATAATAGGCTAGGATGATGTCTTTTGTACATTATCCCCTTAAGATACTGGAAGGAAGAAAAGTTGGTTAAAACATATTTGTTCTGTTCCTTAATTTAATTTATAGAACATTATAAATTTGACTGGATTTAGTTCTCTGCGGTATTCCTCATTGGAAATCACACTTACTGCAACAGAAAAGACTTCCTGAGCTCTGGACTGTTTCAAAATAGGTGTCCGCATGCCTAACAGAAAATACGTACTGTGCACAGAATCCTTTTAAAAGACCGGCACCACTTGCGACAAGAATTCATATATTTATACCGACCTGCCCAGTAGCTTAATACACGATACAAACATACAGTAAAACCCCTCTAAAGTGATATCGTTGGGACCGGAAAAAATTATCAATTTAGACAGGTTATCACTTTAATGGGGTAAAATTATAACTACCAATTACCAAGTGGGACCGAGACTTTTTATCACTTTAGAGAGGTTATTACTTTAGAGAATATTAATTTAGAGGGGTTGTACTGATATGCAATACTACATAATGATTTAGATGTTTACCCGGTTTCAAACTGGAATCTCAATGCTGAGTTTGCCCATAGAAGAAGATGTTTAGGCTTAAGACTGTGTCACTGGCCAGCAAATGAACAATAAGCAGATACTTTCAACTTCAATTCTCACTACTAGAAAAGCGGCTAAATTTAACGGGTAAAATTCTGTTGAATTTATGCTATTTACAACAAGATTCCGTTACATTTACCATAAATTCAACAGATTCCTTCCCGTTGAATATAAGACCGTTGAAATTAGCATTTCGGTTGAATTTAAGGTTAAATTCAACGACTTCCCGTTGATTTTGTTGGTCCCATTTTCAACCATTTTCCGTTGAAAATGTCCTTGAGCATTTTCGAAAAATTTGAAATTTCAATTTTGAATTTCACCAAAAAAAACATTTTCCCACCAATGGTAATATAATCAACGGAAAATTGTTGAATCTAATCCTACCATAATCAACCAATTTTCGTCGATTAATCATCTTGCCATGTGTCTCTGTGGATTAAATTCAACCGAATCTTGTTACATTTAATTCTATCAAAATCAACAAGATTTGGTTGATTAAATTTTTTTTTCATTGAACTTATAGATTCAACCGGTTTTCGTTGATTTTAAAAATTCAACCGAATTTTGTTGAATTTAACATGTTCCAGTTTTTTTGAAAAGCAACAGATTACAGATCTACTATATTTACATCTAATTTTTTTATGCAATTTGCTAACTTATGCAACATGTTGCTACCATTCCGGCCAACAGGAGTTATTTCGGCCAAACTGAATTTTTTACAAAAAAATAAAAAATTTAATACATAAGAATCTACAACCTAAGATCTATAAATTGGCTAAAACAAAATTTCGAAATACATATTAAAACTCAGATTCCGGTCACCTCATGAAATATCTGGCGAACAAAAACATTCTCAGAAAAATCTGAAAATAATCTACATGCAGTAACGGAACCCGACTTTTAACCTCGTGTGCTCGGAATCACCAAAATCATCCTAATCACCAAAATCAAGAACCAAATTAAAATAAAAAAACAGTCCAAAAAAAAATTAGTTCGAAACTTGAAGATATATATATCACTGGAAAGCTCTTGATTTGTAGAACACATATATATAAAAATCACTAATTTTCGATAAGTAGATTGAGAGATATGGTTATTTGAAGATTAAATGTATGTATATATTGTCTAGAACTCGTAACTATTGCTTTGTCCCAGATTATTATTTCTATTTTTAAAAAAACAATAATCGAAGATCCAACCGTACGGATGTCAATATATATCTTAAATAATGATATTCCCAAATTTTTAAAAAATAAAAAATTAATTTGGTAGGAGATCTTAGTAGAACACTACTATATTGTCTAGAACTAGCAACTAGTCCTTTGTCCCAGATTATTGTTTCTATTTTTTTAAAAACATTAATCGACGATCCAACCGTACGGATGTCAATATATATCTAAAATAATGATATTCCCAAATTTTTAAAAAATAAAAAATTAATTTGGTTGGAGATCTTATTAGAACACTAATATATTGTCTAGAACACGTAACTAGTGCTTTGTCCCAGATTATTGTTTCTATTTTTTTAAAAACATTTATTGACGATCCAACTGTACGAATGTAAATATATATCTAAAATAATGGTATTCCCAAATTTTTAAAAAATAAAAAATTAATTTGGTTGGAGATCTTAGTAGAACGCTACTATATTGTCTAGAACTCGTAACTATTGCTTTGTCCCAGATTATTATTTCTATTTTTAAAAAAATAATAATCGAAGATCCAACCATACGGATGTCAATATATATCTTAAATAATGATATTCCCAAATTTTTAAAAAATTAAAAATTAATTTGGTAGGAGATCTGAGTAGAACACTACTATATTGTCTAGAACTAGCAACTAGTCATTTGTCCCAGATTATTGTTTCTATTTTTTAAAAAACATTAATCGACGATCCAACGTACGGATGTCAATATATAACTAAAATAATGATATTCCCAAATTTTTAAAAAATAAAAAATTAATTTGGTTGGAGATCTTATTAGAACACTAATATATTGTCTAGAACACGTAACTAGTGCTTTGTCCCAGATTATTGTTTCTATTTTTTTTAAAACATTTATCGACGATCCAACCGTACGAATGTAAATATATATCTAAAATAATGATATTCCCAAATTTTTAAAAAATAAAAAATTAACTTGATTGGAGATCTTAGTAGAACACTACTATATTGTCTAGAACTCGTAACTAGTGCTTTGTCCCAGATTGTTGTTTCTATTTTTAAAAAAATATTTATCGACGATCCAACCGTACTGACGTCAATAGATATCTAATTTAGTGATATTCCAAAAATTAAAAATTAAAATTAATTTGGATAGTGAAATTAGTAGTCAACTATTGATTTAAAATTTTAAATCATTTAAAATTTTACACATCTATCTGAGTAATAAGGTAAATTCTAAAATGTTGGGTATGTAAATTTAACATTCTAGTGAATTTATAAATTATCGAGTATTTATAATATTTATTTAAAATTATATATCAAATAAATATTTATCGTTTTCTTAAAAATCAAAGATTAATTTGGCTCCCAGTGAAATAAAGGCAAAGGTAAATTCAACGAGATACTGTTGAATTTATTTCGGTTGAATTTATTCTGTTGAATTTAACTTTTGGTGGGAATTTTGCCACCAGATCAAATAAAGGGAAAAGTTAAATTCAACGAGATACAGTCGAATTTTTTTCGGTTGAATTTAACTTTTGGTGGGAATTTTGCCACTAGATTAAATAAAGGCATAAATAAATTCAACGAGATACTGTTGAATTTAATTTCGGTTTAATTTAATCGGTTGAATTTAGCATCGGTTGAATTTGTTCCGTTGAAATTGAAGTTTGGTTAAAACTGACCATAAAATCAACGGAATATGGTTGATTTTATCGTCCGTTGAATTTATTTCGTTGAATTTAGTCGTTTTTTCCAGTAGTGTCTGTTTGCGGTGAAACAACTGTAATATCCTCTACCATCATGAATTCGGCCTACAGAAAGAAGTTATAGTGAATGGCATAAATTGATGAATTGTACGTCACATGCATCAAGTAATTAAGTGCTAAAATGTATATGTGAACCTCACAAAATTTGGTTTTTCAAGCAATCAGCAATATATGCTTTATTGATCATCAAGAGAATGTCATAATAATGCTTTGGTAATTCTGCAGTGACGTACGGACCAGATTAAAACCAACTAATAATATAAAAAGAAAAAAAAAATTAGACCTAATCAACACGAAACAAAGAAAAACAAAATTACATGAAAATCACGCTTACAAATTTTTTTCTGCAGATTTTTAACCCTTTTTGGTAAACTAGAAAAAGAATAAGCGGGTTTAAGAACATATATATATATAGAGTCCTGTTCTACTCGAAACAAATTAGAATAGAAACCTAGAAACTAAGCCCAGCCCACCAAATATATGTTGATCCAGCCCAACAGTAGATACTAGTACTACGCGATTAAAAAAATTCAAAAAATAGAAAACAAATATAGACACAGATACATACATTCCTAAACTACCGGCACGAAACCCACCATCTCCACTATTTACACCAAAAACTGAAAAATCACTAAATACTTTCAGCAACCACACTAATTCGAAGTTTTTTCCCCCAATTTACAACTAATAATTCAACTATACATCTTTATCATAGCTAGATTGAAGAAAAACGAAAGGAAATCGTGCAAAAACAACTTGAGGCGAAGATTCCCAGTGTAATCACAAAAAAACTCATTGATAATCTCGAAAAAGGTACATTACTGTACATTCATCTTCATATTAGAGCTTAATGTTTCCTGTAAACTATATTTTGTCAAATACATGTTTGTATTTTCGTGATTTTTAGGGTTTCAAATTATTTTTACTTAAACTAACTGATTAGTCTTCAAATCTTCTTCAAGCATCTTCTAATTATCGTTATTTGTGTAGTGAAGGGGAAAAAATGGCTACGAGTAGAGGAGGTATGTTAAATTAGGGTTTTATAATAATTTTTTGTTTTTATTTATGTTTATTTGTGAGCAGTACTTGAAAATTTTATGATTAATACTACTGACTCTTTGTGATTTTGTGATTATGTGTGATTATGTGTGTTTATTTTGTGATTATTTGTGATTATGTGTGTTTTTTGTGATTCAGAGTATATTTTGTGATTATTTATGTTTTTGTTTTGTGATTCAGATTATATTTTGTGATTTTGTGATTATTTGTGTTTTTTAAGATCAATACTACTGTCTCTTTGTGATTATGTGTGTTTTTTGTGATTCAGAGTATATTTTGAGATTATTTATGTTTTTGTTTTGTGATTCAGATTATATTTTGTGATTATGTGTGTTTTTTAAGATCAATACTACTGTCTCTTTGTGATTATGTGTGTTTTTTTGTGATTCAGATTATATTTTGTGATTATTTATGTTTTTATTTTGTGATTCAGATTATATTTTGTGATTTTGTTATTATGTGTGTTTTTTAAGATAAATACTACTGTATCTTTGTGATTATGTGTGTTTTTTGTGATTCAGAGTATATTTTGTGATTTTAGTATTGCTTTTTGTCTCATTTGTGCTTATCTGTTTGTAGTTTACTTTAGCTGTCATTTTAAAAACCTAGCTAGTTACAAGTATTTACATCCTTTTGTGCCAACGAATCTACATTCCCTGATCAGTTCACAGAATGCAGTCCTGCATTCTGTTTTTAGAATAGGGAAAAGGACTGTATGTGTAAGTCTGAGATAAGATCGTTGTACACATTCATCTTATTGCGAAATATTATAGTTTTTTGTGAGTTTTTCCTTAACTATTTTTCTATTAAGTAATAATTAAGTACCATGCTTTAGCTTTTAAATTTACCTTGGCTCTTACTTGTATGCTCTGTATCGTTAATTTAGTATAACAGCTGAGAACTCTGAGTTGTTAAAAATAATGTACCACACATATATTCAAATATTTCAAGGGAGGTAGAGGGAAGCATGTGCATGAAACCTTGGTTTCATAGTTTTTTTCTTTCCACGAAAAGATTCTCTACAGATTAATGAGAAACATTTTTATACAGATCGACACGTAAATCTGTTGTTTATCTAATGTTGCTTTCTGTGTATGTAGAATTACTGTTATTATATCTTGTGATTAGAAGTACTGTTATTGCAGGTTCTACTAGACAATTACGAAGAAGTTCAAGGATAAAACAATTGAGTCAACCAAAAAGGAATGTCAGCCCTGTGTTTGTCAACCTAGAAGATTCTAGTAATCAAGAAAACATGGAACAAGGTATAACAACAATTTGACTTTGTTTAGTTTCTTAATCATCATTATTTATGTCTAAGTTAAGGCTTAAAAACAAATTAGCAATCATCATGCTATAGCTATGTACTCCATTTATTGTTCATGTATTATTTATAGCATCATCTGTGATTGTAATTTTTTAAATGTATACAGAGCAACCTAACACGCCTCCTCCAAGTGTCACTTCGTCAAGAACTTATAGACGAACTAACAACAGATTCAAAGTCACTGCAGGAAGACCTGATGATGTTAGTACTCCATCAAATTTTTTTTTTTTATAATTTGAATCATTGTTAAATAGATGAATAATAAAGTACTAACCATTTTATAAATTGTTGTACAGAAAAATGAAGAAGAAGAGGATTTTCAGAGAAATCAAGAGGAAATACATACTAAACAAAATCAACAGGAAAATGAAGAAGATGAACAGGACAATGAAGAACATGACAATCAACCACCTAATGCCAAAAAAATAAAAGTTACCAAGTGGAAACGGAAGGCGTTTCAACAGGTAAAATATTTACTATTTTAGTACCAATTTATTACAAATTTATTTCCATAGTATATATTAAAAACTACAATCAAATTATGAATCACTAAACAGTGCTTACCTAATCACTTAAATATAGTACATCAATCACAAGTATATGATTTCAAAATCACTTAAATTTATTGTTTTCATAGTGATTATAATAGCCATAGTGACTATTCTGTTTTGTGTTTTCTGCTAGCTAATGTCTGTTTTACTATATTTATACAAATTGAATGTGTTTTTAATTTCTAACAGAATGTGGATGAAGATAAAGGGCACAAGAAAATAAAGCCAAATGTCAAAATACCAATAAAGAAAAATGGAAAGCTGAACAATGAGGTAATTTAAACATGAAAAAATATATAGGTAATCTGATTTAATTTTGTCATTAAATTTGTTCTAATTTCTTTTTTGTGTTGCAATTGATCAAGGAAAATAAAGGTGCCAAATATATAAACAAAAGAAAAGATGAAATCAAAATTAGGAATTCTCCAAGAAATTTCAGTGAAATGGTTTACTACCTGTCAAAAGAACAAAAACAGTGGGCAATAAGCTCTGGATTCGAACCACTTCTTGATTTTTGTTTGGAGATGTTACCAACAAAGCTGGCATATAGCGTGTTCCAAATTTTTGATAGGAACAGTGTTTCACTAAAGCTTAAAGATAAAGAGCTGCCAATCACAGAAGAGGATGTGTTTGATGTTTTTGGACTTCCATTTGGTGGAGAATCAGTACTACTGGGAACGGTAGATTTTTATCAACAAAGAATAGATCGATGGGAAGAACAGTTTCCAGTTGAAAAACGAGACCAAATCACAACTGGAATGGTGGTCCAAGTAATGAAAGGACAAGGATTGACTGAAAATTTTAAGCTCAACTTTTTGATTGTAATGTCAAATGTTCTTTGTGGAACAAGCATGAATTCTTATGTTGACAGACAGCTACTAAGATTAGATGGAGATCTTGATGATTGCTGTAAGTACAACTGGGCAGAGTATCTCATAATCTTCCTAGTTTCTGCAACAGACAGTTGGAATAAAAAAAATTCATTTTTCTTCAGTGGATCATTAATCTTTCTCACTGTAAGTAAACATAAAAATTTAACTCCCTAATTCTTTAATTTATGCATTCTTATTTTGTCATATATATGCATTTATCTAATTCTCACTTCTACCTAGTTATTCTATGTTGATCGTGTGAAACACCAAGGACTCACCCTGGTTGATAGGCGCTTCCCATCGTACAAAGGCTGGAATGAAGAAATGCTAAAGAAAAGGCAGGCTGTTGAAGTTTATGATGGTGAATTTGGAGTTGGTTCTATTTTGATACCATTAAAGGATCATTTAGCAAAATTAAAGGACCAGTTGGAAAGAGGAAAAAAGGTATAATATTTTAAACAACATGTTACTTCTACATTTTATTTGAAAATTCTGATTTAAACTTTTTAACTTTGATCTATCAGCAAGAGGACAAAGCTAAAACTAATGAATAGAAAAACAATGAGGATTGGCAAGAAGATAATGACTTCTATTCTGAGGATGCAGAAGTACCAAATGTTGATGTACAAGATGTACAACAAACGCAAGAAGAAACTGAGACTGATACGGAAAAACAAAATCAGGTATATTTGATATATATTCTTTTCATAATGTATTGTACATATATTTGATTTTACTGACATAAACTCTTAATGTGATATACAGAATGACAATGCTGCTGAGCCAATAACTGAAGGAGTGAAAGATGCTACAGAAAAAACACAGGGAAAAAGGTATATTTCACTAAAAAACGAACTACAAATCATTAGTTGTTGAGACATTAATCATTACTTTTTAAACTGCTAATCACTAAGATATTGTACTTTAAATCACTCTAACTACTCTCACTATAACTCTAATTTTGTCTATAATCCTACAGGATGAAGTGGAACTATTGCGAGAAAGAGCAAATGATTTAATAGATACAAAATTGTTGTTTGACACGGACCTCAGATTGGCCATTAAAAAAGATCCAACAAACAAAGAGCTGCTCTCGATTAGAAACATCATCAATGAAGTATTTCATCCAACAAAACAAGCTGAGCCTTCTATCAACAGAAATAAGAAATCAGCTCAGCAAAACCAACAGACATCATCAACAAACTTTGACAATGATTTTGAGTTGAGAAATCAAGACACTGAACAGCTTGACCTCATAGAATATCTGCAATCAACAGAACCCAATGTTGACATGTCTAAGATATTTGGTCCAGAACAACAGAATGATGGAATTCCAAGTTTCTCACTTGGAATAGATGAAGATATATATGGTGACATTGATTTAGCTGAGGGAAATGACGATTTCGTTACTCCTAAACCTGCACTGAGAGAGAAGAGCACACGACTTCTTAAATTGGGTCGATTTGGCAAATCACCATACATTGAAAGGGTTGTAGACATAAGTGCAAAATTAACAAGTAAAGATATGGGACTTTGGAGATTTATGATACAAAAAAAAGATCCAATGTAAGTGTTTAGCACTTTGCTATTTTTTTTACTGTACTTTACTGTACTCATCACATTTCAGCATATTCTTTAATGTTGTTATTATTGACAGGGAACATGTGTTCAGCTAGGATTATTTCTTTTGTATAAGGGAGGATATGCAAACGATAAAAATCAATCATAATCTGGCGAGTTCTGTCATTGACACATGGGCTATAATTTTAAATGATAATGAAAAGTACAAGTCAGAAGAATCTCCAATGCGTCTCTTTTCTACTATTGACTGTGTGGTAATCATCTAGCTCACTATTAAAGATACTAGATATGTTTTTTAATTTTAATATAATGCTATCTAACCCTTATTAATTGTAAATCCAAAATTTACAGCATTCAACCTTGGATACTGTTAAGAGTGTTAATGTGACGTATCCAACATTTGCTGAAAACATGGATGAGATGCTGAGAAGATTCAATAGGACAAACCTGGACAGCATAGACATGGTAAATATAAAACATTTAATTAAAAACTAAAAAAACTATTTGACTTGTACTTGGTTTAATAACTTTATTTTTTTCAGGTGTTTTTCCCCATTATTGCATATGAGCATTTCTATTTGATTTGCTACAACATGAAAAATCCGTCATATGAACTAATTGATAATATAGCAAGAGATGATGATCCAAAGAGATGCTATGGCCAGAAACCAAAAATTCTGGTATGAAACTTCAATTCTTTCTATTTGTATTTGATATGTTATTTACCTTTATTGTTTTGCTAAATTGAATAACTACTACATTATTTTACAGCATTCACACTTTATGAAGTACTTGAAAGGAAAGGGCCGTTTATATTTGGTTAGTAAACTCAAGAATTTAAATATTGATTACAAGAAGATGCCATGGCAGACAAAATTCAATTCAATTGATTGTGGTATATTCCTCATGAGACACATGGAAACATACAAAGGTGATTTTAAAACTTGGAACACTGGATTTAATGAAGAAAAGGTACTCAAAACATTCTCCCTAGTCATATAACATTATAAAATAGATATGTTATTTCAAATGTATTTAACATAAAATCTCTAACTGATTTTTTTTTTAATTGTAGAATGGCCAGCAAACTCAGATTGAAAAGCTGAGAGTTAAATACAACAATGCCATACTAGCTTCACAACTCAATGAAAGAACAGAAGCGATTCTCAAAGAAGCCAAGGAACTTTACGTTGAAGCTGCTTCAAAGAAACTTGTCGATTTGGTGATCTGATCATCTCAACAATCACAAGAAGAAGAAGAAGAAGAAGAAGAAGAAGCAACAATCCAGAAGACAAGTTCAACCAAGAAGACAGTCAGATTTGCAAAAAACTTGACAACTATATTTGATGAAGCAGGGAAGAACAATGTTGAAGCATAGTTTCAATGTTTTATTATCTGAATTTTTTGCCAAAAAATTACACTCTAGATATTATTGCCTTATGGTTCTCTGATTATGCCAAAAAATAGTGTTGTTTGTTATGATCTGAAGGTTAATGGATTGAAACATAGCTGATTGACAGTGTATGAATGCCATTGGTTAAAAAATTCCATATTTTTTATTTCTGTCTGTTTCTATATATTTTTTTCTATTTTCTATTCCATATTTTTTACTAGTCTTTGTTGACTAATAAAAGTGAAACAAATGGTTGTGATGTTTAATAAAATAAGCATAAAAATTACTAAAAAACAAAAGGGTAATCACAAAAAAAAACTAAAAAACCCATTGACAAATAACTAAAAAACTAAGGAAATTTAGTAAAAACTGTTGTTACTTTTTTTTTTTCAAATATATATTTGCAAACACTACTAAAAAAACTTATTATCGGATTGGTAATTCAAATTGTGTTGTTTTAATAAGTCCGACGGCTTGATTTTTGGGGGGAATCGCCACATAGACTAGCGTTTTGGTCTCTGTTTCTTTTTTTTTTTTGTTTATGTTTTCTTTTTCTTTTTGTATTTTTGTTCTTTTTTTTTCTCCTAAATATATATTTGAAAAAAATATTAAAAAACATATTTACAAATAGCCAATTAAAATATAAATTTATATTTTTTTAAAGTTCGTATATCGTTTATTCGTCGTTCCAAATATTTCTAAACCCAAAATGGAACTATTGAACCCTAAAGGTTAACTGTTGAAACCCAAGGCAATATTGATAAAATTTAAAAATTTTAATTAAAAAACTGAATCCGGCGTCCTGATTTTTAAACGCTTACGCGTTTAAAAATCAGGATAAGTTAGGGTTTAGGGTCTAGGGTTTAGGGTTGTAAACAACCCTAAACCCCAAACCCTAAACCCTAAGTTCGTATACGGTTTATTTGTCATTCCGAATGTTTCTAAAACCCAAAATCGAACTATTGAACCCCAAAAGTTAATTGTTGAACCCCTAAATTTAATTATGTGTGTTTTTTAAATTTAAAAATATACAATCACTAAAAAACATACGTACAATCACTAAAAGGACACAGTGACAATCACTAAAAATACACAGGGACAATCACTAAAAATATAAGGGAAAAAAAACAAAACATTAACTTTTAGTGAATATTACCTTTTATATTAACTAAAAATATTAGTGAAACCTTTTATATATTTAGAGATTAAGTTATAATGATCACATTTAACCATAATTAATTATTAACATATTTATGAAAACTTAACAAATTTTCATAATATTGAATTGTGGCAAATATTAGTGGGACAGAGGGAGTATTGCTAATTTACTTAAAGTAGTGTTACCTTTTTTTTTTTCTTTTTTTTTTCTAAATGACGAAACTGAAGTAGAAAAACAAAACAGGGCATACATTTATATAAATTTTCAAGTAATTTCTTGTATAATATATTCCAAATGTCGTAATGGAAATTTCTTAACAGTAATGTACCAAATGTATGTATCATATAAAAACAAGACTAATTAGCTACAATTTATTCTTCTCTAGTGCTCACTTTGTTCTTCTTCGAGCATCTGGACTTACTAGCTGAAATTTCTTCTTCTCTTGACCTCACTTTGTTCTTCTTCAAACAACTACTAGAATCATTAGCTGGAATTTCTTCTGTTGTGCTAACTTTATTCTTATCCGGACAAGTCCTAAAGTCATGAGTTAGTAACCCACATTTTTTACATTTGCGAATTCTCTTTTTTGATTTGGTAACTGCTTTCTCTCTTTCACTAACCAGCCTCTTAAAGTAATTTCCTTTGTTCTTGCAAACCTTTGGCGGGAGAACAATAATATCTCCTACAGGCTGATCACCAACCATAGCAGCCATATGATCTTTTTTTGTAAAATTAACATCCCCAGAATCATCAAGATCTTTATTCAACTGCAATATAGTTTTGTGAACATGATCAAGCTTGTCTAGTTGAACACCAGCCTTGTTAACGTCTTGACGAAAATCAAACCAAATATTCGTCAATTTCAAAGAAACTTGCTCCATCTTAAAGTAATCATTAGAAACCACATCTGAATTTGATGAACTCCCACTGTCAGCAATTTTCATCCAACAATTCAGAACGAGACTTCTAGGAAACTTTGTAACTCCTATTTGCTTTAAACCACAAAAAGCGTGCCTGCACACTATTCCACACATAACAAATTTTTTGCACGAACAAACAGCATGATTTATACTCACAGAGACCTGTACAAAAAACATAAAAATTAATCAATAAAATACACATGAGCATTAAGTACACAGAGAAATCAGTATAATGTGCTAAAATATTAAATATTAAATAGGCATTACAAATTGACAGTTAAACAATGTATCAATTTCCAGTTGATTCTTTAAAATTTGCACTTAAAATAAATTATCTGGCTAATCAAAGATTACAAGATTAAATTTATTAATCATAAAAGCATGAGTAACAACAACAACTAATTACTAATTCCAGCAGTAATAAAGAAAAATAAATCGAAGATTGCAACATTACCTTAAAAAGTTTATCTTTTACTTTTACGTCCCTAATCTCAAAATGAGTAACCCCATCAACTTCCTCACTCATACGCTTGATTTGCATATCCAGACATGATGCTAGTATTTCTTCCTGAACTTTATAAAATATTGCACGTGTGAATAAATCTGCCGCGTGATCTTCAATATACCATGTCGATAGTGTGGTAGGAGTACTGGAATTGGACTCGTGATCTAACCTAACTGTTTCATTCCTCTGCCTTTCCATTGCACTCTGAAAACGTATCCAAAACTCACAAAGAGTGTCGCCTCGTTTATGAAACTGACCAAAGAAAAAGTTCTCACTCTCCGACCTTGATGTTGTTCTCATCAAACCAAACATTGGCTCATCTCTAAAAAATGCCGGAATCCATGAAGACCTAATAGCATACATATCTGACAACCACTTATTACCCTCTAAATTGAACTCCTTTACAACAGCTTCCCAACCTTTCTCAAATTCATCAATTTCTAAAACTGACGACCAAATGTACTTTTTCATTTTTTCCATAAAATCAGTCTCCTTACATAGATGATTACCAAGCTGAAAAATAACAGGACAAAATTAAAAGCAGGACATCAAGTATAAAGCAAGACATGGACTAAAATAATAATTACTAACAGTTACTCACTTAAACAACAATCACTAAATTAAACAAAAATCATTAAATATTACTAAATTATTAAACAACAATCACTAAAGTAATAACTAATAATCACTAAAACTAAATATTAATAATCACTAAAAGTATGTCTAACCTGACTGTTTATTTCCGTTACTGACCCTATATTTAAAAATAAAAACATTTTCACCTACTCAAAGACCATGTACTTCCCATCATTATAGTATACTACAATTCTGCCAAATTTGACTTTTTTATAAAATAAAATACACAAATGTTAAAAGTTCAAACGAATTTCAAATAAAAATCAACAAGTATACCTTGATGGGAAATTTTTCCATGATATGCCACATGCATAGACGATGCTTACTCGCAATCAAACCATTTTTCGCAGAAAATGAAGCAGGGACAGCTACCTTCATAGCAGCATGATAGAGTATATTTTTATATATATTCTAGATGATTTTATTCTCATATTTATTGTGTTTTGCATTTATTTGGATTTTTATTTAATAGATTTTATTGTTTTATTGTAGGAAATAAAGAATTCATGACTTGGAAGGATTTGGAGCAAAAAGAGCTATTTTGGAGATAAAATAGGAGAAAATTCGTATTATTGGGCTACACGGGCTGTGCTACACTGTTTTGGCCATATCTTGAGTTCCAGAAGTCAGAATTTGACGATCTTACTGTCCACGCGAAGCTTGTAGAATTATCTTTAATTCAGAGGTGGTCCAGTAATCAAAATCCAACTGGAAGAGCCCAGAAACAGAGGAGAAAAAGAAGTTACGAATTTTAATTAAGGAATCCTATTCAGTTATGGAATCCTACTTGTAATTTATTTAGAGTATTAAAATACTTTTATTGGGCAAGACTTTTAGAGCCTATATATAAACACATCTAGGGTATTATTTTATGGAGGAAGAAGATGTAATATTAGATCAGATAATATAGTTTAGAGTAGATTATTATTATTATTATTAATTGGAGATGTAGAGAAACACCATGACTCTTCTTTTGGGTGACAACATTGAAGTTTGAAGGTTTTGTTCTCTTAATCTTTTCTTTGTTCTTATTAGTTTAATTATGTTTTCTTGTTTTACTAGTTGTTTTACTTGTTTAATTATTAGCGAGTAGTTATTTCTAGGGCTTAAAGGGAAGCCATGTTTGCACTAATATTAGCATGATTTTCATAGTGGTTTGATTAGTTATGGTTAATTCTGATTGATATGTTTTAATCATTAATTTGTGTAATTGGCCAATATCATGGATTAATTATATGCAAATAGGGGTATGGATCGAGAGATTTACTTACTAGAGGCACACATACGATTAGCAGAATTGAATTTGAGTGCGGAAGCATCATTGGATTTCTGAGAGCGTTAATTCTTGGAAGAGATTAACTTGACTCTAATTACCTGATTGATTGAATTACTAAAAGTGGTTAATTGTGTTGAATGTTTCGAGAGTGTTAATGCTTGAAAGAGATTAACATACTCTAGTTATAGGATCACATTGATTGCTTTAGCTTAAGAGCCAATTGTGTAAGCATGTGGACCTGATTGCCCTAGGTTTTAAATAATTTGTTTATCATCTGTTTAATTAGTGTTAATTTAGTTTAATTAGTTAATTAATAATTTCAAATATTCGTATGACCCTTGAAACAATTAACGATAACTGAAAAGGAATTAGTAGAACCTGTCTCCTTGTGGATTCGACCCGCTTGCCATTTGTACTAGCAATAGACACCGTGCGCTTGCGGTGAGGTATAATTTGATATATCACAGCACACTGATCAGTAACTATTACAACTGGATTTCGTCCCATAGCCTTGACAAAATGATCAAATGCCCATTTATATTCATCAATACTCTCCTGTGATAGAAGGCAAGCAGCAAAAGTAACACATCGGTCGTGTTTATCCACACCAGTGAAAGGTGCAAATATCATATTATACCTATAGCACAGAAATTATAAACCAAAATATTAACACCAGATGTATCAAAAACATTAACTCGGAAAATATTAACAAAGTTATGAACAGTTTTTCTTACTTATTTGTATCAAAAGTCGCATCAAATGATACCGCATCACCATAAACTTCAAAATTCCGTCGACCAATAGGATCAGCCCAGAAAAGTTTCATCAAGTGCCCAGCAGAATCAACATCATAAGCAAAATAAAATGACTCTGAAGTCTCCTGCATTACCTTAAACTTATCTAGTAACATTTGTGAATCTCTTTCACCAACAAACGCTCTCAGATCCCTATTAAAATTTCTAAAATCTTGCAAGGTAGCCCCTACATTAGAATACCCACCAACCATTTCTTTAACAAAACTGAAAGTTTTGCTGCAACCAATATTAACTTTTGAAGCATCAAATATGATATTTCTCAAATTTGTATTCATCTCCCTACTAGACCTCAAAAACTGCCTACCGGTCTCACTAGCCAAAAAATGATTGTGTTGCTCAACAAAAGAGAATACAAAATATTTATCCGGAAACATATACTTCAACATACAAACTTTGCTTTACATCCACACCTTCGAGAAACTGTTCGCCTTTTCTTAACCACTTGATCCTTAGGATCATTAAAACCTTCACAACTACAAACATAATGCTTAAGTAAAATAGTACCATTATCATCTGTCTTTTCAGTTGTTTTCCGAACACTAAATCCACCCACTCGAGCATACTCCTTATAAAACTTGTAACCTTTATCTAAACTTTCAAAAATCTGGTTAACAAATGGTATACCGATATCACCAACAAAACTAGGTATATAATACCTATTACCACCGGGTGACACGTTATAACTTGTTATGGAACCTTCACTTTCTATTGAAGAGATATCAGTACTAACAACAGTACTGATTTGACAAGAATCGCCACAACTTGAACCTGAAAATATGAACAATATTCAATTAGAACCATGTGGCCAGTAAACAAAACAACTCAAGGTGCACATAATCTACCAACTCAAGGTGCACTCATATATAACTAAACATGTATGGCTAAGACTAAAACAACAGCTTGAATTCTATATTATGACATAATCATATTACTTTGGAGCTTCAAAACTATGTATCAATAAGTACATCTCACAATTATTACTAAAATATCATATTAAAATCAATGAACATATTAAACAGAACCAGCTAAAGTTCAATGAACTTATCCGCAAGCAGTAAATCAAATATTCAAATATATACAAGCAAACTCACCAAGACAAAAATCACTTTCTACTTGATCATTTTATTCAGATACATAAACATACAAGCGTGTATTATAAAATCGGTAAGCAACAGAATATAATTGATATTAAGCTTGTTTTTATCATTACTAACAGAGTTACAGCCTACAACTGAAAGTGTTACTCCTATTATGGAGCTACAGCCACATACAAGATAAAATTGATGACACCAAATCACTAATCACCAAATCCAGTAAGTTTTATTGTATGAATGTACATAGACTAGGTAGCATTACTAAACAACGAATGACAAACTTGATTCATTATACTCTACGAAAATGACTCGAGTTAACAAAAAAAATCAAACTGATTCAACAAAAACATCAACCTACACAAAAATCATAAACAACAGCAATTTAATATAATTAAAATATCAAAATCACAAAACTACTCCAATTAAATGATGTATCATAGAAAATACACAAAATCACAACTAAAACTACACAAAAATCATAAACAACAGCAATTAATATAATTAAAATATCAAAATCACTAAACTACTCCAATTAAATGATGTATCGCAGATAAACAGAACTACTAATTGAAAAACAAATAACAAAATCAACATTATCACAAATTATATACAGTAAAGGATCAAAAAATTAATCAAAACAACAAACTATAAACACAGGAAAACAAAATTACCTTGATTATCTCTAATTTTATTCAAATCTGTTGTAATCATATTGACGAAGCTAAAAACACTCCAAAATTGCAATTTTACAACAGAGACAGAGAGATAGAGACTTTAGAACACTCCGATATGCATAACATAAGAGAGTTTAACATGATAACAGTGAGAGAGAGAGCCTAGAGAGACTGCGGAGAGAGACGAATATCGTAGATAGAGAGTGGAGAGAGAAAGAGCATAAAGAGAGGAAGTTTAGAGAGAGAAACAGAAAACGGTTTTATGACGTATTCAATGCCAAAATCATTGTCTTTTATATTTTTATAAAATAAATAAAATCTATGGCTGAGATTAAATGATAGCAATATTAGATCAATGGTCCAAATTAGTTTCTAGTTTTTATTCTAATTTTAGTTTCTATTTGACCATTAGCCTATATATATATAGGCTAGTGGTCAAATAGAAACCAATCTTAGAATAGAAACTAGAAACCAACACTAAATAAATTATATTTCATTTATTCTAATGGCCCCGCCAGGGACACCTTCACAAAAAGTGTTTAAAATTATTGGCTCCATCCAGGAAAAAAAAAAAATACTGTTCACGCTGACGTCACTGCCACGTCAGCAGTGAACAATATTTTTTTTTTTTTTTTTTGCTGGATGGAGCCAAGAATATTATGAACTTTTTATATTGGGGTACCCCTAATTTGGTCATTAGATTAGCTTGAAATATTTAATTTATGTTTAGTTTCTAGTTTCTATATATTAGAACAAAACCCTATATATATATACTCCAAACCATATATTACTAATATTGTAGTTGTGTTCATACCTTGTACCTGTGATCCACCAAGAAATATATCACTGAATCATAACGTTTAACAGTACGCATCACCACCACTAAACCACCGTTTAATTATTAAGGCCATTATTAGTAAATATTATCATTCAGGTAGAAACAGTACCACCAACACAAAATTACAGAGCAATAAATCGTGGCGAACTTAAAATCAAACTAAATCAGAAGGAAGAGGAGAGCAGAATAAGCGAACATAAATACCTGAAAATAAAAATGGAGAATAGGCACTTTTAATTTTAGGGTTTTGTTTTTATAGTTTTATTAGAATCATACTCCTAAATGTAAAGGGAATAGGTTTTAATTTTTTGTGTTGAATGTGATTAGGTTTATAAATCAAATTCGAACTAATTTTCTCCGTTGACTTTTTTGGAAAGTTGGAGGTAAGGTAAATGATCAAATCTTTTTTTTTAATGTTAAAAATAGAGGATTTGCTGGAAAAAAATATTTATATAATACAGGTGATTTTATAATATTTGGGAATTCTCTTATAAAGCTCTGTACTTATTTTTTATTTCGATTCGAATTTTGATTTTGATTCTTTTACAAATATGATATTATTTACTTTTAATTTTTGTATAATAATGATTTAAATTTGATTTTGAACTCGATTATATGTAATTATGATATTTATAGTTTCAATTTGATTTCAAGTCGAAGATAAATAAGAATTTTTTTATCATTAATATTTGAAATTGAAAGATGTTAGAAAAATAGTTTCAATCTATTTGTGATCGCACTAGAATCTTCCATCATATTATATAAAAATTATTGATGATTGATTTAATATGATTTTGGGAGCTAATATATGAAATAGTTCTAAATTTTTACTCACTCCGTTCCATATTTGTTATCCACTATTTTCATTTTTGTTTGTTCCAAAAAAATTGTCCATGTTTAATAATTATGGTAAATTGCTAAGTTTAATTTCATTAATGCCCCTAGTTATTTAGTAATTTTTTAAAGTTTATTTATTAAAAAGGAACAATTTAGTAAATTCAATAATACTAGCAATATGCCCGTACTTTGCACACGGTGATTTTTTACTTTTGAAATTTTACTAAATTTCTTTATTAAATTTAATTTTTAGTAAATTCAAGTTATGCATAAAAATTTAAAATAATATAAATTACAAATAAGTCCATTTTTTAAATATTTTACATATATATATATATATATATATATATATATATATATATATATATATATATATATATATATATATATGAGTAAGGCTCTAGAGAGAACATGCTTAAAAAGAGAACGAGAGAACAACTTAAAATATAAATATGTTTATATCATTAATACAATTCTAAAAAACACAATTATGAACAACAAATATATGTGTAAAAAACTATTTGTGAGATTCTAAAAGAGATTCTTCAAAATTTGTGAGATTCTAAAAGAGATTCTTAGAAATTTGTGAGATTCTAAAAAAGATTAAAAAAACAAAATTCCCAAAAAAAAAAATTTCCACAAAAAATTATTCAAGTTTGAGAATCATAAAATGCATCTAAGAATATTTATAATTTTTTACAATTTTTAAATTAATTTTTTTGAGATGTTCTCTCGTTCTCTTTTTAAGCATGTTCTCTTTAGAACTTGGGCTATATATATATATATATATATATATGGTTTTGCTCAGGTGGGAACCCAGTGCTCAAATACAAACCTACAAATCAACACTAAATTAATTATATTTCATCTATTCTAAGGTTCCCGCCTAGGGTACCTTCACAAAAAATGCTTAAAATAATTGGTTCTATCCAACAAAATAAAAATAAAAATTCTTGCCGTGGAAATGCGAAGTATTTAAGACAGTAAACGGATGAGTTAGGTAGTCATGAGGGCCGAAGGCTCTCGACACACCCGTCAATCGTCTATTGCCTTTACCATTGATTGCCAATCCTTACAACTTTAGAATGATAAAGGCGCGAAGCGCCGTACAAGAAGTTGCGAAGCACCGTTAACCAGTGAAAAAAAACTGTCGCCACGTCATTATTTTTTTTTAAAAAAATTTATTATTATTTTTCAATTTTTTTTTCAATAAATGGATAGAGGGTAGAATTATAAGATTTTTTCGTATTGGGGTACCCCTAGTTTAATCCTTAGATTAGCTTAAATGTTGGATTGGAATTTGGTTTTTAGGTTTGTATTATAAGGAGGTTTGTATTGGAGTAGCCCCCTATATATATATATATATTTATATATATATATATATATATATATATATATATATATATATATAATGGTCATTACTTCACGAATAACACTTTTATATAAAAAAACAATAAAAACACCATAGAATCTTACATAAAATTTCGTTTAGATTCTTATTTTAACACCAAAAATGATTTTTTATGAATAAAAAAATAGTTTCTAACAAAAAATTAGTATCAAATATAACATGATTATACACAATTTCATTGATACAAAATATAAATAAGATTCTAAATTGGATTCTATACTCGATTTTATGTTTTATTGATTTTTAATTTTAAATGAGATTCTATGTTAAATTCGTTATGTTAGGCGTAATTGTTATTAAATTTGTTAACCTAATGTTAACAAATCATTTTTCCTGAAAAATAAAGTATTATGATTTGGTGTTCTTTATATTATATAAAGTGTTCTTTCTAAAGTGCAATCCTATATATAATATATGTATGTATATAAAGTTCATTTAAAGGTTTCTCTCACATTTCGAAAATAGTAAAATTGAAGGACTTAAACAAAAATTAGTGAAAAAAAAAAATTAAAATTCAACTTCAAATTATGATAAATTTGTAATTATAACATAAATACAATACAATATGAATATATATATATATATATATATATATATATATATATATATATATATATATATATATATATATATATATATATATATATATATATAGGCTAGCGTTCAAATAGAAACCAAACTTAGAATAGAAACTAGAAACCTACACTAAATAAATTATATTTCATTTATTTTAATGGCCCCGCTAGGGGCACCTTCACAAAAAACTTATAAAATTCTTGGCTCTATTCAAAAAAAATATTAAAAAAAATAAAAAAAAATTAAAAAAAAAAGTTACTGTTCATGTGCCACGTCATCACGTGAACAGTAACTTTTTTTTTATTTTTTTTTATTTTTTTTATATTTTTGTTGAATAGAGCCAATAATTTTAAACGTCTTTTATATTGGAGTACCCCTAATTTGGTCATTAGATTAGCTTGAAATATTTAATTTATGTTTAGTTTCTAGTTTCTATTCTAATTTAGTTTCTATTAGAACAAGACCCTATATATATATATATATATATATATATAGGCTAGCGTTCAAATAGAAACCAACTATAGAAACTAGAAACCTACACTAAATAAATTATATTTCATTTATTTTAATGGCCTCGCTAGGGGAACATTCACAAAAAACTTATAAAATTCTTGGCTCTATTCAAAAAAATATTTTAAAAAAAGTTACTATTCACGTGCCACGTCATCACGTGAACAGTAACTTTTTTTAATTTTTTTTAATTTTTTTTAATTTTTTTGTTGAATAGAGCCAATAATTTTAAACGTTTTTTGTATTGGGGTACCCCTAATTTGGTTATTAGATTAGCTTGAAATATTTTAATTTAGGTTTAGTTTCTAGTTTCTATTCTAAGTTAGTTTATATTAGAATAAGACCCTATATATATATGTATATATATATAGGGTCTTGTTCTAATAGAAACTAACTTAGAATAAAAACTAGAAACTAAACCTAAATTAAATATTTAAAGCTAATCTAATGATCAAATTAGGGGTACCCCAATACAAAAAACGTTTAAAATTATTGGCTCTATTCAACAAAAAAAATAAAAAATTTAAAAAAAATTTAAAAAAAAAAGTTACTGTTCACGTGATGACGTGGCACATGAACAGTAACTTTTTTTATTTTTTTTTTAATTTTTTTTATATTTTTGTTGAATAGAGCCAAGAATTTTATAAGTTTTTTGTGAAGGTGCCCCTAGCGGGACCATTAAAATAAATGAAATATAATTTATTTAGTGTAGGTTTCTAGTTTCTATTCTAAGATTGGTTTCTATTTGAACGCTAGCCTATATATATATATATATATATATATATATATATATATATATATGTATATATATATATATATATATAAACACATTAAGAAAATCGTACAACAATAGGACCCGACCAAAAGGCAATGAAAAGTAATTTAAGATTCAACCTTAAATTCTGAATAATTTATCATTATAACTTAAATACAACATAAAATGAAATACACACACACACACACACACACATATATATATATATATATATATATATATAAATTACTAAATTAAAATTTATTTGAATTACGTCAAAATATAGCACATATGGTATGCAAACGGATCGTTGGGAGATGGAGAAAAATGTGGTGAAACTCGATTTGAAAAAGATCGTTGATTGACAAATATATCAAATTAAACACGGAGGGGATTAGGTGGGGTTTTGTGTGTGAGGATGTATTTGATTTGTGTGTGGATGCCCCTGCGAGGCCGTTAGATTAGATTGAATATGTGGTTGTGATTGGTTCTCAGTTCTCATTTGAGCACCTGTATGTATATATCTATATCTATATCTATATATATAAATATATATAGGGTTACTCCAATACAAACCAAATTAAAATACAAACCTACAAACCACGTGAAATCACTAATATATTCACCTAAAATCACAAATACCCCCAAAGCACCTCCTGCCCCTACCCATCCACCCCCCACCCATCGCCACCACACCACTTGCCAACGCCACCACCACCTGTCATCACCTCCATCGACCACCACCACCATGATTGTTTAGATACATACATACATACATCGTTACATACAAACATATACACAAACTTAGATCTGGAAATTTTGTTTTAATTGATCCATTTTGTTGATTGTTTGTCGATTTGAGGTGGTTATATAGACTACTGGAGATAATAGCTTTGTTTTGTGCCAATTTGTATCGAGTTTTGAGCTCAATTTGAACTCACCGGATTTCGAGGTCGCCGAATTTGAGGTGGTGGTGCGTCGTTGGTGGTGGTGATGGTGGCAAAGGACGATGAAGATGGTGCCCTTGCGGGGCAAGAGGTCGGAAACGAAGAGGAACAGATCTGCAAATTTTCAATTCGTCGGAAAATTCGAGCTCGCCGGAGATGATGACCGGAGGTCGTTGGAGAAGATGACCAGAGGCGGGGTCGGGTCGGGTCGGGGAGGGGGGGCTGGTTTTTTTTTCTTTTAGTAATTTTGGGTTTTTTACATTTCTTAAATTAAATATAAAATAGTGATTTTGATAATACAAATGAGTGATGGTTTGTAGGTTTGTATTTTAAGAGTGGTTTATATTTGAGCATGATAGATCCTATCCCATACTAGGGCCTTTCTGGCGAACTCGGCCCGCAGCTTGGGGTCGCAAACTTCCACATTGTGCTTGATAGTATATTTGACTGACTCCTGGTGGTGGGCTTTAGTGACCCAATCTTCATCTCTAGGTCCATTATGAGTTGTGGACCGCTATTCTAGCTCATTAGGATTGCTTAGGGCTTATGCCAAGATTTGGGCATAACAGGACCCAACCAAAACAAACAAAGAAAATTAATTAAAGATCATTCAACTTTAAATTCTGATAAATCTACAATTTTAGAACAGAATAAATACAACATTACATTAAAAAGAGATATAAAAAGATATTTGAGTTAAAGTTAACTCGTTGCCACCTGTCGACGATGCCTCGCATAGAAGGATCCCCGACCAATAAATAAGAAATATAATTAAAAATAAAACTTCAATTTTGATAAATTAGTAACTAATGAGACTAAGAAATTTAATAAGGTACAAAATATTGGTATATGAATATGTTATGCCCAAATCTGGCATAATAATTATCATGATTTAATTAGCTAAATTAATGATTCATTATCTACAATGGGCCTCGAAGATGAAGATTGGGTCACTAAAAGCCCACTGTTGGAATCAGCCCAGCCTAACTACAGGGCCACCTCGTTTCTTATCAAGTACAAGGGATCGCTTCTTGCTATCATCATATCTACAAACCAACACAGGATCGCTATCTCACTCTCTGTTAGAAGGCTCATAACTAGACCCCGCGAGGTCATATGAGTATTCATACATTTGGATTCGCTTCGCAGGACTCGACCCCTCGAGGTCGCATGCCTCGCTTATGCTGCATCTCTGCTAGCCTCGCTTGTGAGGTCACATTCTTGTCCATGCGAGACCATCGGTTTCCTTCTATAAACCATGGATCATGGATAGGGTCAATAACTCATTGCCACGTCAGCCCTAATCTAATGGGCTTGGGCTATGACTTATCTTCTAAAAACCCTAGCCCGGCTAGGTAACTTGCTACCCAAGAACTACGTACGGCTTGATCCCTATAAATAGGGTACGTAGGCACCTTGATAGGGATGAGAAACACTTCACCCTTGAAATCACCTATCAAGATCAGCCACATCTATACACACAAACCCTAACCCTTATTCTTCTTTTATAAGCTTTATATCCGTATTTAGCTCCGTTAATCCAGCAACCTCCTAAAATATTGTTATACAATATTCTCCCTATAACATTTGACGCTAGAAGGAGGGGCTAGTCATTGATTGGGAGAATGATGACTAAATCACACAAGAAGAGAAATGGTGAAGGGGGAACACCGGGATCGCATAGGAGGAATAAGGATGATCCCCAGAAGGACACACTAGAAGGCGAAGCGCGTAATGAGGGGATCGAGGATGAATTTGAGAAGGATAAAACGCCCCCTGTCGTTCAACAGGTGGCCTTGCCTGGCGAAGTCATGACATTTTTGAAAGGCCTCGGTGACCAAATGATCGAGGTAAGAGAAAAGGTGGCCAAGATGGAGAAGCGGCACAGTTCTAGGGGCTTCAAAAGGAATACAAGGACAGGGGATCGAACTCACCAAGAAGAAAGTAGCAAGGGTCCCGCCAAGAAGCTAATTGAGGACTTTGATGATGTGGTGACGGATCGGACGAACCTCGATTGGGAAGAGGAGGTAGCTACTATGGATAAGGAGGGATCGAAAGTGAAGCCCGCCTCATCAAAAGGACGGTCCGTTAGTGTCTTTGACCGAGTTGGAAAGAAACTCAGCGAGCACGATCTCCGTCTCAAGTTGGTAAAGCTCAAAAATAACAAAGATGGAGGGTCTAAAAATAAGAGTAAGGGCTCTCATCAACCCTTATCTCCTCGAAAAGATCGTGAGCGGTCATATCGTCGCATTGACAGACCCCCCTCTCCTCGCAGAGAGCGTGAGCGGTCCCATCATCGCGAGGATAGACCCCCTTTCAATCGAGAGCGTGAACGATCCCAACATCGCGAGGAAGACCCTAAAATTATGAATCGCAGGAATGACCAAGAAGAGTCTAGTGCCCCAAAAAAGACTCAAACTCATCATGCAAGTACTGGAGGAAAGAAAGATGGAGACAAAGAGGCCAGGATTGGGGATTATAAGTTAGAAGAGTTAAAAAAGGCATTGGATGCGATGAACAACGAGAAGGGGATTTTTAGCAATATGGGTTCCTCCTCGCCCTTCACTCATGAGATCCGCACTGCTCCATTGCCTGCAGTATTTCGAGGTCATCACTCTGACATGACCTATAATGGGGAGACTGATCCAGCTGAGTTCGTTATACGTTTCAACAATGAGATGGAAGTGTATCAAGTATCACAGTTGGCGAGGTGTAGGCTGTTCGCAGCTTCGCTAAGGGGAAGTGCCCAGCAATGGTTCTCGAAGCTGGGATCCCTAGTTGTCATAGATTCTTGGGAATAGTTCGCGGACATCTTTATTAAATAATTTCAATCTTCAATGCTCTATGCACCCCCTGTGTCCACACTGGCGAATATAAAGCAGAAGGAAGGAGAGACTTTGCACGACTACTTCAAGAGGTTCAACGCTGAAGTACCTCATGTGCGAGGTGCTAATGACGAGGCTGTGAAGAATTTTCTTATTACGGGGGTAAGGGAAGGAACTAAATTCTGGGAGAAACTACAAGAGCAAACCCCTGTTACACTTTCGGAGTTACATAGGGTCGCTGAGCCCTTCAAGCGCGTTGAGAAATCACTGGCATATCTAAAAAGGAATAATGAAAGGAGTAGCAGTTGGAGTAGAAATAGGGGAGTAAAAAGAAAAGACTCCAGAAGTCAAAGGCAAAGACGGGATCGAAGCCGAAGCCCCAGCCCAAAAAGGAGAGAACGCGATCCCTTGAGGCGATCCCCTCCTCGAGATCGCTTTGCTAGAAATGAAGACATGTTTGTCCCTCTGGTTGCTCCGATTGAACACATTTATGCTGTCAATGCGGACAAAGGAATGTTCAAACGACCCACACCAATGGGTTCAAAGGGAACTGCTGACACTAGCAAGTATTGTGCCTTCCATGAACAAGCGGGGCATGCTACTAACAATTGTTGGCAACTTAAGCAGCAAATTGATCAATTAATTCGGGATGGAAAATTAACTGAATGGGCGGTTCGTGAAGCAAAGAAGCACCAAGGGAATCCCGGTAAACAAGGAGTGGGGTATCATGCTGTGCCACATGAGAAGCAAGATGAGCCCCGCAAAGACAGGGAAGAGCGAGCTGGAAGTATACATGTAATCATTGGAGGTCCCCACATTGGGGGGGAGAGTAATAAAGCTAGAGAAAGATATGCACGCGAGGCCAGGGATCGACCTCTCACTAATGTGCATCATCTACAAGAGCGACCTCCAAAGTTGTTTAAAGGCGAAGACACAAACATTATGTTCACTGAGGAAGATGCGAAGTGGGTTCATCATCCCCACTCTGATGCACTTGTGGTTCGGGTTCGCATTGGGTCCCAAAATGTCTATAGGGTCCTTATTGATAATGGAAGTGCTGTGAACATTCTTACATACGAAGTCTACAAGAGGATGGGATATGTTGATAAGGATCTAATACCCACGGTGGGGCATCTTTATGGGTTCACTGGAGCATCTGTTAGTGTTAAAGGCCTCGTTCAGCTCCCCATCACTCTAGGGGACGAGCCTTGCATCACCAACCAAACAGATCGCTGACTTCATGGTAGTAGATCAACCATCTGCTTATAATGCCATAGTGGGAAGGCCCATCCTGAAAGAAATGAGGGTGGTGACATCTATCTATCACCTCTCTATGAAGTTTCCCACTCCTCATGGTGTTGGTTGTGTGAAAGGAATCCAACATGAATCTCGTGAATGTTATAACAATGCCTTGAAGGCTGCAAAAAAGGGGGGTGGCTCTGTGCCAGGAAATATGGAATGTAATATAATATCAATTGAAGAGCTCCCAGATGATTACTTTGAAGGCTTGGGTATCCAGGTGGAACCGATCCCAGGGGCGCTCATGTTAGAGGCCTCGCAGCCTGTGTTAATTCTCCAGGAGGGAATCGTTGAAGAGGCTAGTGACGATGAGGAGAGCCCAGAACAAGCTGCAGTGCGAGCCCGAAAGGGGAAGTGGGTTCGCAAGGAAACTTCAACCTTGGTAGACCTGCCTAATGGAATAACTCAAGAGACCATAATAATAAATGAATACGGACATGTGGGAGCGATCCCTGCTACAGAAACGATGTCGGCCTCACCACAAAATGGGATCGCGAGGAGGAATGAAGCAGAATCTAGCACGGCTCGAGAATTTGAACTTAATTTAGATCCTCGCATCCCAGAACATGTTGACCGAGCCGGGGCCGCAGAGGATACCATCTCTATCTTAGTTGATGCCAAAGATCCGACCAAGGTACTGAAGGTCGGGTCGCAACTTAATCCAGGGCTTCGCGAGAGGCTCGTCAGTTTTTTGAGAACCAATTTGGACGTGTTCGCCTGGTCTCACGAAGATATGATTGGAATTGATCCTAATGTTATGTGCCACAAACTTAACTTGGATCCAAGCAAAAAAGGAATAAGGCAGAAGAGGCGACCCATAAGCGGTGAGCGAGCCGAGGCACTCAAAGAAGAAGTTGACAGACTCCTCGAGGTCAGCCTCGTTAGGGAATCTTTTTACCCTGACTGGCTCACGAACCCCGTTCTTGTGAAGAAGCCTAATGGGAAGTGGAGAACATGTGTGGATTTTACTGACCTCAACAAACATTGTCCCAAGGACAGTTTCCCACTACCAAGGATCGATCAGTTGGTGGACTCAACAGCTGGGCACGCACTTCTTAGTTTCATGGATGCCTATTCCGGGTACAATCAGATACCGATGTATGGCCCTGACCAGGAGCACACTTCGTTCATCACTGATAGGGGTCTCTATTGTTACATAGGGATGCCCTTCGGTCTTCTCAATGCTGGGGCCACCTATCAACGGCTCGTTAATATGATGTTCGAGAAACAAATTGGGAAAACAATGGAAGTGTACGTAGATGACATGTTGGTAAAATCTAAGGAGGCTGGGGATCACATCACTCACCTCGCAGAGATGTTTGACATACTGAGAAAATACAGGATGAAGCTTAACCCCCAGAAGTGTGTGTTTGGGGTCGAATCTGGGAAATTCCTAGGGTTCATTGTCAATCATAGAGGCATCGAAGCGAACCCTGCAAAAATAAAGGCTTTAATGGACATGCGATCCCCAAGGAGTGTGAAGGAGGTTCAGAGTTTAACAGGAAGGATCGCAGCACTCAATCGGTTTGTTTCTAAGTCATCAGACAAGTGCCAAGAATTCTTCAAGGCAATCAAGAAGGTGGGGAAGGATTTTGAATGGACCCTGCAGTGCGAGGAGGCATTTCAGAAAATTAAGGAGCATTTGGGATCGCCACCTCTACTCTCCAAGCCTCGTGAGGGAGAAACACTCATTGTGTACCTCGCAGTGTCAGAGCATGCGATCAGTGCTGTTTTGGTTCGCGAGGAGGAAAAAGTTTAGTATCCTATCTACTATGTTAGTCGACGAATGATAGAAGCAGAGACTCGCTACACTAATATGGAGAAACTTGCTTATGCCTTAGTATTGGCCTCGCGAAAGTTAAGGCCATACTTCCAGGCTCACAAAATTGAGGTTCGCACATCTTATCCTCTAAGACAAGTGATGCATAAACCAGAAACATCAGGAAGGCTCTTGAAGTGGACTGTGGAACTGAGTCAATTTGACATCGAATATAAGCCACGAGGGCCTCTAAAGGGTCAAGCTCTAGCAGATTTTATACTTGAATTTCCTCCCTACGTTGAACAAGGTTCTTGGGCTCTCATACCGATCCCTGAAAAGGCGAGTAGCGAGGTCAAAACTCAAAATTCGGTCTCGTGGTGGGAACTTTTTGTGGATGGTGCCTCTAATAAGGAAGGAGCGGGAGCAGGGATCGAGCTTGTTACTCCCGAAGGTCACAAAATATGAAGCGCAGTTCATTTCACATTTGGAGCATCTAACAATGCAGCTGAATACGAGGCCCTAATCATTGGTCTCAAACTTGCAATTGAAATGAAAATTGAAAATCTCAATGCATACAGTGATTCTATGCTGGTCACAGGCCACATTGGATGCGGTTGGCAAGCTAGAGGACCTCAAATTGAACTCTATCTGCGATGTGTGCAAAGATTGATGAAATCATTTAAACAAGTCAAGGTAGAATTTATCAGGAGGGCAAAAAATCAAGGTGCTGATGCCCTAGCAAAATTGGGTTCGCGTCGCGAAGCCACTTTACTTGGAGTCATACCCTTGGAAATTCAAACGAAGCCTAGTGTCCCTGAAGAGTTTATCATGGAAGTAGCAAGCTCAGAACCAACTTGGATGACCCCTATATGGGAGTATGTGAAGAATGGGGTACTACCTCACGATAAAAAGGAAGCAAGGAAGGTCAAATATCAGGCTGCTCGTTATGTTATTTATGATGAGGTTCTGTATCGAAGAGGGTTCAACACTCTACTCCTGAGGTGTGTAGATGGCGATGAATGTAACTATATTCTGAGAGAGGTCCATGAAGGTATTTGTGGGAATCACTCAGGGGGTAGTTCGCTAGCTCAGAAAATTCTTCGTCAAGGATATTTTTGGCCCACACTTAAAAGAGATGCATTTGAGTTTACTAGGAAATGCGATGCCTATCAAAGGATCGCTAATTTCAGCAACGCTCCGGTCTCCCAACTCACTTCGCTCACGAGCCCATGGCCCTTTTCTATGTGGGGGATTGACCTAATTGGGGAACTACACAAGGCTAAAAGGGGAGTTAAGTACGCAGTGGTAGCAGTGGATTATTTTACCAAGTGGGCCGAAGCTGAGCCACTTGCAACAATCACTGCCAAGAAACTAAAGGATTTCATGTACAGAGCAATTGTGTGTCGCTATGGGATCCCTTATCAACTCATATCAGATAACGGGAAACAATTTGACAGCAAGGAAATGAAGGAATTCTGTGAGAATTTGGGGATCAAGAAAAGTTTTTCAGCTGTTAGTCATCCTCAGACAAATGGCCAAACTGAGGCAATCAACAAAATAATCAAACACACTTTAAAGGCGAAGCTGGAAGAAATCAAGGGTAATTGGCCTGAAGAGCTACCAAGGGTCCTGTGGTCTTATAACACGACCCCAAGGAGTACTACTGGAGAGACCCCATTTTCCCTTACCTATGGGTGCGAGGCCATGGTTCCAGTGGAAGTTGGTTCGGGATCGTTTAGAAGGGAACATTATGACCCTGAGTCTAATGAAGTTAATCATAGGCTCTATCTGGACATGATTGAGGAAACTAGAAGCGAGGCTCAGCTATGCCTCGCAGCTTATCAGCAACGGACCGCAAGGTATTACAATGGAAAGGTCAAAGTGCGATCCCTACGTACAGGCGACCTAGTTCTCAGAAGGGTCATGCCTAACACCAGGGTCGCGAGTCATGGTGTTTTTGGTGCTAATTGGGAAGGACCCTACAAGGTTTACGCAACTCTATCAGAAGGAACATACTATCTCACTGATATGGAGGACAAGGTCATTCCGCGAGCTTGGAACGCGGAACACTTGAGAAAATACTATCAGTAAAAGCTTCATTACTGGTAGCCTCTATCTATTTCTACTACTTAGCATGAATAAATTCATAAAAAGTACTGGGGGTAGTGCTCATATAGACACCTCCCCTTTATGATGTAATGACTCTAGGGCCTCGCCCCTACTTATCAACTTTAGGGCCTCGCCCCTACCTTGTATTACATGAAGACATTTTTACTTATCAACTTTAGGGCCTCGTCCCTACTATGGCAATAAATGGGTTCGTTTACATTCATTATTGCTTGTTAATTTTTGCATTCAAGCTTCACTTGTTTGTTAGAATTTTATATCTTAAAGGACTAGTTCAGCACAACGATGCGAGGCTACTCCCCTTCAGACAACAATCTATTGAAAAACATATTACTTATACCAGTGCGATCCCTAACGGTTCGCATCTGATGATCTCACGAGAATAGGTCGCACTTACCACAATCAAAGGAATCTAATTAACGAAGACAAACTATTATGAAGACAATTAACATGGAAGCACATGCAATTATATTGGAAACATGGATGAAAATTAAAGTTATGTGGGTTGCCATGCGATCCCAAAGGAGTTAATCAGCAACAAAAACATAGTTACATCTCGCGAGGTATTCAAAGGGTACCCGCATCCCTAGTTCAAGGACTTAAAAGTATTAATGGTTGCAGACAAATTATGGAGCATTCTTATCTTGATTGGCTTTTGTAGCCTCCTCCGCCAGCCTCGCTTCCTCCGCGACCCGAGCTTCCTCAGCGAGGCGCTCCTCCTCAGCATCCTCCTCAGCGATCTGCTTTTTTAAGGTCTCAGCGAAATCAGCATTCCCGGGCCCAAGCTGCTCCCAATCGAAGTCAGGGATCGTTCGAATGAACTCTTTCATAAAGGTAACTTGACCTTTGGCGAGGAATATGCTTTCAGCGTTGTCCAGAGAAGCTTGAGCAACAGCCAGATCGTTCTTCACCTTCTCGATCTCCTCATCCTTCTTCTTCAGGGCCGCTTCGCTAGAGTTTTGCAGATCTTTTAAAGATTTCTCAAATTCATTTCTCTCTCTGTGGGCAGTCTTGAGGTCTGTACGGAGGTTAGCGGTGTCATAAGAGAGTTGCTTCTTGTAGGTCTCCTCCAGAGATCGCTTGTCTTCCACCTTTTGGAATTCAAGGACCTTGACCTTGTTCTCCAGCCTCACGAAATCCCTGGTATGGGCAGCTTGACGAATGAAGGCTTCGGCAAGGCACTTTGTTACTGCAGCTGCATTCTCCTCAGGGGTCGCTGCTTTCCACCAATTGGAGGTTTCAGCTTCCTCAGAATATTTTGTCCCAAGAGAAGCGAAGAGATGTTGCGATGCGGTCCCGGGAACAATTCCAGAAGGAGGTCGAGAAGATCCATCCTTCTGCCCGTCTACTCTGGGCCTCTTCAATGGAGTCTGGTCAGGAGACTTTTGAGCAACATCACTAGCAATATTGGGTTGGATTGGGAGGTCGCTAACAGTTTTCAATGGAGTTGTGGATTTAGTAGGAGGAGTTTTCAATGATAAATCTTTTTTGGCCGCTGCACCTTTTTTTCCTTTCGGCTGAAGGAAGGGAGGAATTGGGCCGCTCTGGTTCGACATACCTGTACAGTAAGAAAAATACAAGTTAAAAGAAAGTTCAATTAAATATATACGAAGATAGATACAGTTGAACAAATAAAAGGGGTAATGCGATCCCTAAGTCATATTGCTATCAGGGTATACCCTCATTTACTATCTCAACGTGAGAAGACGAGGCCTCTTCTTGCACTTTCCTCTTCCGCGAGGATCGCACCGCAGTAGAAGGCCCCGCTTCAGGAGTAGATCCTACGCCTTCCTTAAGAAACCCACATTCGATGAGGTTTTCTAAGAATAGGAGGGTTCAGATATTTCTTTCGGCGGGGGTGGATTTGGTCAACACTTCATCAGCACGGCGTTTCTCTTCGCCTTTCAGAACGGTGCGAACTGGGCCAACTGCGATGCTGAAAGAGTTATTAATTTCGAATAGTTTGAAAAGATAAATTTACTATTTGGATAAATAGCTCACCAGGCAGGTAGTTGAAACTTGTCTTTACCCTGGGGACCTCGTGTATGTACAAGAATGGCTCTTTCCACGACCCCGCATTACTTATTGCCCCAGGAAGAAGATCTTTCTTGTTGAACTCAAACCATATGGAAAAATATACATAGCCAAAATCTTTAATTCTGCATCGCTTTAATTGAAGAAAATAACCCATTATCTTTGCATCAAGACGTGGGTATCCAAGTTTATGGTAGAGAATATAAAGAGCAATCATAGACCTATATCCATTCGTGCTTATTTGAATAGGGGCCAGAAAGTAGGTCTCGCAAACATCCCTGATGAATGGATGGAGGGGCGAGGAGACACCTATCTTCATTAAAGGTATTGTTAGCACCATTCTCGGAACCCTGCCCCCATTCTCTTTATGGTTGAAGCGATAGCATCGCATTTTCTTCTTAGGGAGGATGATTTTTCCCTCTGGACGAAATCTTTCGACCCCTTCTCTAATTGTCTTCTCTGTCAAAGTCGAGGACATATCACGACATGCAAGAACGCGAGGCTTGCCTGATTTAACTTTTGAGTCTGGCTTGATATCTTCGGGGCGAGGTCCATCAACATATATAACCCCCTCTAGCTCTGGTTGAGGGGTCGGTACATAAGGTGTAGGCGATGCCTCAGGGATGTAGTCATAATCTTTAAAGTTGACGACCCTTGCCACCTCTTCAAGGCCCCCGTCATCTGATGAAGGTTCCTCGTAGTCATCATCATCGGAGTTGACCTCGTTTTCGGCCCCTCCTTCCATGTCATAGTAGGCATCGCCCAAGGAGTCTACTGGAGAGTCACTCAGGACGATGGGTGAGTTAACCTTTTTACGAGGCACCTTAGCAAGAACTTGTGCTATTTGCGAGTTGAACTCCTCTCCTTTTTTCCTCAATGCTTCCACCTCTCTTTCGGTGTTTGTCATATCGATCTCGGGTTCGTGTTGGGCTGGAAGAACATCTAGGGAACGATCCCGCGAGCCCGAAGCTTGTTTTATTCTCCAAGAGATTAAAGGAACTTCTCTAGTGTACTCTTCATTCGACCACAAGGGATCGAAGTATAATTTAAATGAGCTTTCACTTGTACTTGTGGCCCTGGCAATATTAGCGGTAGCCACCTCGCTAATATGCACACTGGGAATTGGGGATGGCGTCCTTGAGCTGTCGTCTTTTGACATCTGAAAAGAATGTGGAGAATTAAGTGTGTGCCCTTACAGAAAGCAAAAAGGGAATAAGGGGAGAAAAGAATAAAAAGACAGAGGTTCTACGTGTCCTCACATCGCTCACGAGGTTTACATGATGTTACTATCATAAGGAATGTACTATATTCTACTCACAAGGGATCGATATTCTATCTAAGCGAGGCGGGGGTCGCAGGCATAAATTAGTTCTATGGGATCGCAGTCAAAGGGGATCGCATTGTTTATGATTAAAGTTATTTAAATATGCAATTATGATGGATATGAACAATATTAAATATCAAGAAAGAACGAAGACTTTATTTTTTGAAGAAAAGATGAAGAAATCTGTAGAACTTGGAGATCGTTGTGATTAAACTTGAAAATTTCTTACTTTTGATCCTTGAGCAAACTGACGGCACTTCGACAATATGTTTGTTAAAGTGAAAAAGGAAATGATTGTGACAGGAGTATATATAGGCATGAGGAGAGAGAATGGTATGGGACACGTGTCAAAATCTCAGCCATTCAACACACATCTCAATACATGACAACTGTGCAACCCTTTCAAATTCTTAAAGTTGGGGTCGCAGCGGTTCCAACAGTTGTATCTATAATAAAATTACAGCTTCGCTTCGCGAGTGGAAACATTGGATTTTTGAGTCCACCTCGCATTTTCAATGACAACATGGACTCGGGGGGTAGTTGTTATGCCCAAATCTGGCATAATAATTATCATGATTTAATTAGCTAAATTAATGATTCATTATCTACAATGGGCCTCGAAGATGAAGATTGGGTCACTAAAAGCCCACTGTTGGAATCAGCCCAGCCTAACTACAGGGCCACCTCGTTTCTTATCAAGTACAAGGGATCGCTTCTTGCTATCATCATATCTACAAACCAACACAGGATCGCTATCTCACTCTCTGTTAGAAGGCTCATAACTAGACCCCGCGAGGTCATATGAGTATTCATACATTTGGATTCGCTTCGCAGGACTCGACCCCTCGAGGTCGCATGCCTCGCTTATGCTGCATCTCTGCTAGCCTCGCTTGTGAGGTCACATTCTTGTCCATGCGAGACCATCGGTTTCCTTCTATAAACCATGGATCATGGATAGGGTCAACAACTCATTGCCACGTCAGCCCTAATCTAATGGGCTTGGGCTATGACTTATCTTCTAAAAACCCTAGCCCGGCTAGGTAACTTGCTACCCAAGAACTACGTACGGCTTGATCCCTATAAATAGGGTACGTAGGCACCTTGATAGGGATGAGAAACACTTCACCCTTGAAATCACCTATCAAGATGAGCCACATCTATACACACAAACCCTAACCCTTATTCTTCTTTTATAAGTTTTATATCCGTATTTAGCTCCGTTAATCCAGCAACCTCCTAAAATATTGTTATACAATATTCTCCCTATAACAGAATATAAAAGAGCACTAAACATTATAGGCATACATATATATAAAAGGAAAAATGAATAAAAAAAAGGACACATTCAAAAAGATATGTATTCATTGTGGTGGTTGTGGTACCCTTTGTGAGTTTGCCTAAAAGTTTGTTCATTCTGATTTCATTGATATAATGTTAGTCAAATGCAATTATTTAATATTGTTAAAATGTTAAGATATAAAAATTATATAACTTAAAATTTTTATTAAAAATAATTTTAGTTAAAATGTAATTTTAGTTATAAATAATGTCACCTTAAAAGGCTATGTTTTGAATTGATAAAAATAACAATTGTTACAAATAATTTATATTATTTTAAAATATATCACAAATTTTTATGGTGTTAATCTAGTAGTAAATTGGAGCATATTTGGGAAAAGTGATACATTTTAAATTTTTATTATGGTGTTCATTTGTAAGAAACAGCCGCCGGTTTCACCATCAAATCTCATATAAAATATTACTTTTATGTATTTAACATCAAAACACGAACATATCAAAAATATTATCAAATAGTCATCGACAATACTTTTCTCACCAGGACTTTTAGCATTTTTTCTAACAACAATCCCAAATAGAACTTTACAATTTTAGCACTTTTTCTAATAGCAATACCAAATAGAGCTTAGCATCGTGAAATAATAAAGCTCCGCTAATTAATCTTAATTAAAATAATATTCTTTTTATTATATAATATGATTAATAAAGGCTTGTAGTGTATGTTCATTAATTATCTATATTGAGTGTGAGTAATATTTTGATATTCCATATATTATCATTGGTATTTGCAAATTAAGATAATTTAATAAATAACACTTATTTTAAAAATAAATTTATTTATGTGTAACTTCCATTTAGTGATAAACATGAAAAATTATATAATTTTAAGAAAAAATATAATTAATTTATGATTAAAGGTTTCCCAACGCCACGTCCTCGCATAAAGTTAGAATTATATATAACACATAAAATAAATAAAATATAATTTAAGAAAACATACGATAAATTAAATTAAATAATGCATAATACAAAAAAGTTAAGTAATATAAAAATATACAATTGACAAAAAAAATAAGAAACTGCACAACATAAATAAATATGAAATATAATAATTATAGCATCACAAAGTCTACATTGGTCCGTAGAATGAAAGTAAAAACAAAAATGGAAAAGATAATTGAAAGTCAATCAAGCAAAATCTAGATTCTTAATCAGAGAGAGTAATTAAAAAGAAAAAAAGAGGAGTATGAAAAATCATGAATTTGAATTTTGAAATGAATAAGATTAAGAGGAAAGAGCTGGGAAGACATATATGATAATCTGTATATTCATATAACCGAGATTTGATAGCATAAGATCAGGCTTAAATTGTGGAATCTACTATTTTTGAATTGAACCCTAGAATATTATTATTGTTGTGCTCATATGCTTGCATCGGGTATAACTGGATCGGGTCACCCCAATTAGAGTAGGGAAGTTACCAAAACACCTTGAAATGGGGGATATTTCAGTAAATATCTTGGGTATCTTCACTAACAGGAATTTAGTTATATAATTTTAGGAAAGTTATCAATATATTTAATTTGATTGAATAAAAAGTGGATTTTGATTGATGGAGAGAAAACTGGGTCTGAGGAAAACTTTCCTGAGCCTATATATGTATATGTGTATATATATAATCATCATTTCTTCAATCCCTAGTACTACATCTAAACACTAGTTCCCCATTACCTCCAAAAGCTACAACTATCACTTTAGATTTGAACCATTAAATAATTGTTATCATTGAAGTATAATCGACTCTAGATCTGTGAACCAAATCGCTCTAGAGTTGATAAGGAACTTCTTCAAGGTAATTTTGATAATTTGTTCAAGGTATGTGGTGATTTTCCCGAAATTATTAATTATGATTTCTTTTCGTTCTCATCGGTAATTATTACATTATCACCCTATACATACACACATAAAAATCTTATATTTTCTTTTGTCAAACATGTTTGGTTTCGATTGTGTTACATGAAACTTTATTTGATTGCCTCCTCGAACTATATATTAATGGTTAATAAATTGATTAGTTCGTGACATGAGTTGTTCTCCGACACCAAACCTCATTTTGTGTTCTAATTAGGGATGACAATTTGTCCCGACGCGATGGATACCCGACCTATTCTGATCCAGTTGGGTCTAATCGAACCTGAAATTTGGATCAGGCAGGTTTAAACTGAAACTGAACTGGATTTTATCCTAAACGAATCGGATAAGAATCGAAACCCAATAATTGAACCGAACCCGTATCAAACTCAAGCTCAATCCGAAACATAGTGTATATATAATGTATTAAGAATTATTAATTTCCTAATTTAACTTCACCATTATAAGACGTATCATATTTTAATGTTATTACTTCAAGTCATATTTCAACTCAGTTTTCCGTAGTCTCTCGTCAACATTAATTGTTTTTCGTTCATAAACTATAAAAGGACTCATCTTATGAAGCATTCAAGTCAGTTTTAACGTACGTATATCTATTGTAAACTTAAAGACATATTGTTCCAAATTTTGCTTTTTAATTAGATGGATTGTTATAGTTCTTAAATAATTGTATGAATAAATTAAGACTCGTTTAAAACCCAAACCGAAACCAGACGGGTTGGGTTCGGATATAGGAATTCGGGTATCAGGTCCGGATCAAGGTCCAACATATATATATGTTTTGGTCCGATCTGGTTTTCACAAAACCTGAAACGACCGATCCATTTTCCATCCCTAGTTCTAATATGTGCAATTTAAGGTCTAAGTAGAACAAATTTGACAAGAAAAACATTAAAATTGGTGAATGAGATCAATACAACTACATTTTTGAATTACATTTACACTAGTGGCTTTGTACTTTTTACCTACTTAAAGATTATTCACGTCAAATCATTGTGTTGATTGTCTTTTATGTTTCTCATTTGAATTTGATCTTTGCCTATTATTTTTTGTTTGATCATCAACTTGCTTCGATCCTTAACATATTGGCATCAAAAATTTGGGTTCCCGGAAAAGATCGTTGTAAAAAAGGATAAATCATTAAATAAATTGATGGACTCTTTATGAAAATTTTACTCCAATGTATCAAATTCTTGTGGGAAGGTTTGGTATTGCAAGAAACATGAAGACCAAGAAGACAAGGCTAATTAAGTTGCTACTTGCTACAATGGGGAGATGAAGTAAGGGCTCCGGTCCTTGGAAAACGTATGCCAGGGATCCTTTATTCAACATACGACTTTTAAGCCGTTGGATGGTTGATCCAACGGCTGTGATTTTAAAAAAAAATTGTACCGTACCGCAGAAAGTTTATACGGTACGGAATAATTACCAAAATGCCCCTGTTTTCACACAAAAAATCTACTGTTCAACGTACCGCAGAAATTTTCTGCGGTACGGTGAACAGTAGATTTTTTATGTGAAAACAGGGGCAATTTGGTAATTACTCCGTACCGCATAAACTTTCTGCGGTACGGTACAATTTTTTTTTTTAAACCAGGACCGTTGGATCAACCATCCAACGATCCAGAAACCATATGTTAAATAAAGGATCCCTGGCATACGTTTGCCAGGGACCGGAGCCCATTAAGTAAAGTATCTTATATTTTATCAATGTACTCACATTATGGCAGCTTCCCAAGGCTATCAATACATGTCAAGTTTGCACGTATGTTTTCAAGAACGGTTCGTGTCGTATGATATTAATCATTCATCATCCGTAGTAAGATTTAAGTTGATAGATGATTAGAATTATTATAAGTTAGAATTCTAATTTGAGTCAAAATCTTATGTTCAATAATATAGGTGTGTTTCAGTTTCATAAAAATGTCATTTGCAATGGAATAGATACTCGAGATAAGAAATGTAATTCATTAATACACAGTATATACCAATCTAAAATAGATTGGGATGTGTTGCATGGAAAATTTTAGGATTTTTGAGGTTATAAAAAAGGTGTAGAGTTTAGAATCAGCCAATTCTGAGAAATACAGTGTTTGCATTCATATATATGAATTGACTGTATTCAGTGGCGGAGCCAGCCCACGGAGTGAGGGAGGGCCAAAATGGTCAGTGTCGGAGCTAGCCACGAAGCGCGGGAGCTTTTATCCTGCGCGAATTTTTTTCCCACTAAATCAAAGGGACATTTTTTTGGGGAGCGGAGATCATCAATATCACAAATTAACAAATCTAACAGATATATTCAGATTATATACTTAAACAAAGACACAAAGCAATTGAATAATGAGTAACAAAATCATAAATCATCTAAGAACACAAAATAATTAACTCATTAGGGGAGAAATTTCAAATGAAAACAAGTAAAAACTTACCAAGAGACTGTAAGGAAGGGCCTGGACCTTAAAAACTTTGGTATGGGCAATGTTTACAAAAAAAAAATAAAATAAATTGGCCAAAATATTTTTTTCAGGGAGGGCCTAGACCTCTCCTGGCCTTAACCTGGCTCCGCCAGTGACTGTATTAGGTTATAGGTAGTATTGAGGGAGTGGCTTGATTTTTGTATCCGTTGTCCTTGTCGATTCCACGTTAGTTGTCACTTGATCTTACATTCTATCAATGACAGGTGTATTTGAATGTGATCAGAACATTTTGTGTAAACTTATTTAGGTAAACAACATGGCACCAAAGTTAAGCTCAAGAAAGATAAGGAAGTCAAAATTTTTGAAGCCTCTGATGACTAAGGATACAGTATGCAACAACTAAACATGCAACCCTGACCAGAGCTGAAGAAGGTGATAATGCTATTGGAAAGGGAAGGCCTAACTTTTGTTCATGCTCCTACTCGGGATCTGCTGAATGTGTCAAACTACATGTCAGAGATAAGATTACTAAATTGATGTCGGATCTGGGACCCACTTATCAGGAATGGAGATTTAATGAGATGGGTTATATGTTCGGGAATTCGTGGAACTTGAACAAGCAGAAGAAGTTTCATTCTCTTGTTACAATGTGCAATGTGGGATCAAAACGTAAGAGTTTCTTGGATCTTGGTCTGGCACATTCGCCTTCAAATTGTAGAGAAAGTGTTGTGAGCTACTACTTCAATGTTTATGTTCCTCAACGAATTAGCATGAAAATCAGGTCCGGTGCTTTGGAAGTTGACAGTGATGAGGACTGAAGTTACTTGGAGATTTATAATTCTCAAAATGTCAAAAAAGGGTGATCATAACAATTTTCACCTCATTTAACCCAACAAATGTCAGTACCAATTTATGTAATATGCTTTGGAAGTTGACAGGACTGAAGTTACCTTGTTTGTTCATGTTGGTACTAATATTTTTACTCTTAAGTTATTATTCTAGTCGCGAGTGCTGCTGGTCTATTAAAAGGATTCTGTTGCACAGCAAATTCTGTTAGGTGTGCCGACAAATCTTTTGAAACAGTGCAGAGCTCAGGAGGTCTTTCATCTGCTATCTTATTGGATGTAATATGTATACACCTTTGATGTCAAATTGGAAAATATTGGCAGAGATTTCTAGTGTTGGCGAGATTCATGCTAGCTCAATCATGCATGATCACGCTTTCTTTAAAATAAATATTTTATTTTAATTTGGATTTGGTTTTGGTTTTTTTTCCAAGAAAGGTTTTATATCACATCATATAAAAACATCATCAATTATACTGGATTATTATCTTATTACACTACAAGAAAACAAGGCTAAATATGACTGAATAAATATGACCGTGGCTAAATTCGACCGTATTCGGTGGAAAATTTTCGGCCCGGCTAAATTCGACCGAATTCGGTCGAATTTAGCCGCGGTCATATTTATTCGGTCATATTTAGTACTAAATTCGACCGATTTTCGTTCGGTCGAATTTAGTAGCTACTAAATTTGACTGATTTTATTTCGGTCGAATTTAGTAGCTACTAAATTCGACCGATTTTTCGTTTCGGTCGAATTTAGCACTCGCCAAAAAATGGGGGGAAAAGTCCCGCCCATAATATTTTGGGTCGAATTTATAAATGTGACCGAATTCGGGCAAATATTAAATTTGACCAAAAACGGTCGAATTTACCCGCATTAGATTCAACCAAAATTGGTCGAATTTAATAAATGTGACCAAATTCGGTTGAATTTATTATTTTTAGAAATTGAAAAATTATTATTAAATATTTAAATAAGTAGATTGTCTAAATAAATTAATTAAATATCTAATTAATTTGAAAAAATATTATAACATATTTAAATTAAATAAGCTAAATTATTATTTTTTTATTCAAAAAAAATTAAATTTTTATTTAGTAAATTGTCTAAATAAATTAAATAAATATCTAATTAGTTTGAAAAAATATTATTAAATATTAAAATGTTTGTACACATCATGAAAAAATATTTATAAATGCAATGATAACATTACTCATATGTATAAATTTAGTTTGTGAGTAAAAAATGTACATATGATAGGAGAAAGTTGAATTTTTATTTAGTAGATTGTTTAAATAAATTAAATAAGTATCTAATTAGTTTGAAAAAATACAAAAAAATTATGAGGGTATTGGAAAGACATATTGTACATCATGAAAAAATATTTATAAATAGAAGGATGACATTAATAACATGTACAAATTTAGTTTGTACAAAAAAAATATTCATATGATTTTATAAAAATGTTCATTTTTATTAAAAAATTGTTCTTTTTTTTTGAAAAATATCTAATTAGTTGTAAAAAAATAAAAAAAAAATATGAGAGTATCCGGAAGACATATTATATTCTATAAAAAAATAGAAAATAATAGTTAGGGGAAAAAAATTAACTGTCAACTAGTACTTTTACTAGAACCCGTGAACAGGGTTTCGTCAGGGTTTAGTGTTTCGATTTTTTTATAAATATTTCTCGACGACCCAACCACATGGTGGTCATGATCCATCCTTTTTAATGTTATTGACAAAGTTTCAGAAAAAAATAAATTAATTTGGTTTGGTAATTTAACGGTCAACTTATACTTTGACTGTAACCCCTAAACAGGGTTTCGTCAGGGTTTAGTGTTTCGATTTTTTTTAAAATTATTTCTCGACGACCCAACCCTACGGAGGTCAAGATCCATCCTTTTTAATGTTATTTCCAAAATTTTAGAAAAAAAATAAATTAATTTGCTTTGGTAATTTAACGGTCAACTAGTACTTTGACTATAACCCCTAAACAGGGTTTCGTCAGGGTTTAGTGTTTCGATTTTTTTAAAAATATTTCTCGACGACCCAACCGTACGGAGGTCAAGATATATCTAATTTAGTGATATTCCCAAATTTTCAAAAAATAAAAAATTAATTTGGTTGGAGATATTAGTAGATCACTACGATTATAACTAGTACTAGTAACTAGTGCTTTCTCACGAATTGTTGTTTCTATTTTTAAAAAATATTTTTCGACGATCCAACCGTACGGATGTCAAGATATATCTAATTTAGTGATATTCCCAAATTTTCAAAAAATAAAAAATTAATTTGGTTGGAGATATTAGTAGATCACTACGATTATAACTAGTACTAGTAACTAGTGCTTTCTCACGAATTGTTGTTTCTATTTTTAAAAAATATTTTTCAACGATCCAACCGTACGGATGTCAAGATATATCTAATTTAGTGATATTCCCAAATTTTCAAAAAATAAAAAATTAATTTGGTTGGAGATATTAGTAGATCACTACGATTATAACTAGTACTAGTAACTAGTGCTTTCTCACGAATTGTTGTTTCTATTTTTAAAAAATATTTTTCGACGATCCAACCGTACGGATGTCAAGATATATCTAATTTAGTGATATTCCCAAATTTTCAAAAAATAAAAAATTAATTTGGTTGGAGATATTAGTAGATCACTACGATTATAACTAGTACTAGTAACTAGTGCTTTCTCACGAATTGTTATTTCTATTTTTTTTAAAAAAAATCAACGATCCAACCGTACGGATGTCAAGATATATCTAATTTAGTGATATTCCCAAATTTTCAAAAAATAAAAAATTAATTTGGTTGGAGATATTAGTAGATCACTACGATTATAACTAGTACTAGTAACTAGTGCTTTCTCACGAATTGTTGTTTCTATTTTTAAAAAATATTTTTCGACGATCCAACCGTACGGATGTCAAGATATATTTAATTTAGTGATATTCCCAAATTTTCAAAAAATAAAAAATTAATTTGGTTTGGTAATTTAACGGTCAACTAGTACGTTGACTAGAACCCCTAAACAGGGTTTCGTCAGGGTTTGGTGTTTGGATTTTTTAAAAAATATTTCTCGACGACCCAACCATACGGAGGTCAAGATCCATCTTTTTTAATGTTATTGCAAAAATTTCATAAAAAATAAATTAATTTGGTTTGGTAATTTTACGGTCAATTAATTTGTAAAATAAATTAAAAAATTAAATAAAAATAGAAAAAAAAATCCAAAATTTAATTTAAAATTCTTACACACCAAAGTAGTCATACTCACTATTTATGTGATGAATCTTACCCTACTTTCACTAATTTTCCATTTTTTTATTTTTTTTCCCATTTTTAACTAATTTGTAAAATAAATTAAACAATTAAATAAAAATAGAAAAAAAATCCAAAATTTAATTTAAAATTCTTACACACCAAAGTAGTCATACTCACTATTTATGTGATGAATCTTACCCTACTTTCACTAATTTTCCATTTTTTTTAATTTTTTCCCCATTTTTAACTAGCTTGTAAAATAAATTAAACAATTAAATAAAAATAGGAAAAATGAATATTTTTGGACATAAATTTTGGTGGTATGACTATGTGGGTGATTATAAATTCTGAATAATGTTTTTAATTTTTTCTATTTTATTTAATTTTTTGGAGTTTATTCCTATTTTTAAAATAATAAATTCAACTAAATTTCCATCAAATATTAAATTCAACCTAATTCGGTCGAATTTAGCCGAGCTCCTAAATTCGACCATATTTGATCGAATTTAATGTCTACGTGGCTGTCTCTCATTGGTTCATTTAGTGTCACATGGATTGATAAGTCAGCAATTAATCCTAGCCCTTAAAAGAAGCAATATAGATCCTAGCCCTTCATTTAAAATACATACATACATGATTTATATATACACACATATAAACCCAGAACCCCCCACCCCCACCATTTCTCCCCCCCCCCCCCCCGCTCTCCCCCCCTCCCCTACCCACCCTTGCATCCCCCTACCTCCCCACCATTTCTGATTGTATATGAATTTTTGTATAAATCTGTGTATTAATATTAGGGTTCTTGATTCAAAAATTGGGGGTTTTGATTTCGTTGATTGTTCAGTCGATTGGATGGTTTATATAGCTTCATATGATCCTAGGGACTTGTTTTATGTGTTCAATTTCATTGATAGTATCCATTTACGTGAAAAATGAATTTGAATATTTATGCCCGTTTTTCAAATCGTTCGTTCGTTTCTTGTGATGATTGTTCGTGTTTAAGGTGTTAGGGGTTAGTTTACTCGTGCCCTAAGCTTTGTTTTTTGATGTAGAACATGAAGTTTGGTTAAGAAACGACGAAGATAGCGTGTTGGCCAGAGCAAGTCGCGAGCTCGCCGGAGATGGCGAGTTTGGTCGCTTTTGTGGTCCGTTTTGATCAGATCTTCATCGTGTTTTGCAGTGTTTTGATTGCCCAGTGAGTGTACTACGTAACCCAGCTGAAAAACCTCGTATTTGTCGAGTTTTGTGTTGAGTTCCGGCGAGTTGGGGGCGCGTTTTCCGGTCGCCGGATGGTGGCCGGAATTCGTGTTTTGCCGGCGAGTTTTGTTTTGTGACCCAGAATTCTAAAATTTTATTCCTAAAACTTGTGACTAGAAAAATTCTTCAGGATTCCTAAAATCGCCAAATTCTGCTATTTTTTTTTAAATTTGTACACATTAAATTCGACTAGATTCGGTCGAATTTAGGGTACTAAATTCGACCAAATTTGGACGAATTTAAATCATTTCGGGCGTAAAATTTCAAAATTTTCACCAAAATTTGAATTTTTTAAAATTTTGAATTTTTTGGTCGAATTTATAATTTGACCAAAATTGGTCGAATTTAATAATATGAATTTCGACCAAATTTGGTCGAATTTATCCTAAATATGACCGAATTATTCGGTCAAATTTATCCTAGATATGACCGAATTTTCGGTCGAATTTATCCTAAATTCGACCGAATTACTAAATTTGACTAGCTTAAATATGACCAGCAGAAATTCGGTCGAATTTAGCTAAATATGACCGAATTCGGTCGAATTTAGCCGAATATGACCGAATTTCTGCGGTCATATTTAGCCGTTTTTCTTGTAGTGTTATTATATCAAAAATCATATATAAACATCATCAATTGTACTGGATTATTATCTTATTATTATATCAAAAACCCTTGAGAGTTTTCTCATCTAGTGGATTCCAGAATTATCTTTAATAATTCGTGCTTGCGAATTCGTGTTTATTCTTAAGGATTAGGGCTTGCTTTTCCTAGGCTTCCGTGTTGCGTCACAATTATAGTCATGTTTGTTTATTATAAATGTACAAATTTTTAATATATTTTATTAATGATTAGAAGATAAGGCTTGATACTTTGGGTTATATATTAATGATTGTAAGATTATGTTTTAAACTAAAAGGTAGCATATTTTAATTAGAAAAGGAATATTAATGATTGGAAAATATGGTATAATTGATATTTATGTATACAATGTAATATTTTTAATTAAAAATTAACGTATTTTAATTAAAAAGGCTATTGACTGATTAGCATTAATAATATTATTTTAATTATATCCTTATATTTAATAAGAGTAAGAGGGATAATAAAGGTGTACTACCATAGGTCAAGGGTTCGATTCTCATCGGTGACATATTAATTGTAATACTTTATTTTCAAAGTACTTTAAAAGTGCATAATTCAATTCAATTACTAATTATAGTTTACATGTTAAAAAGTAAAAAAAAATATTTGCTAGATCCAACTTTTTCATCTATTTATTTTATAATCTAATAGTTCTTATTTATTTGGTCGTATTGAATACCAGATTAGCGACTACCAAAATTTGGACAGAATCACTCTTACACTGTATTTTGTTGTTAGTATAACTATATTCAAGTAATAAGAAGGGTATTTTGATAATCAAAACGAAATATAAGTAGATTTCATAAATTGAATAAAATTTTCAACGTAAAAAATTATCAATTTCTTCTCTCTTTTGTTTCTGCGTAGTTTTAATTGAAAAGTAATTGGTAAAACGTCACTAAATTAAAGATTATTTTGTTAATTTATATGTGTTGTAAAATCGTCCTAATCAAATTTTAAGAATTCAAGATATAATACCAATCTTAAATTGAACGTGTAAAATCTTATATAGAGTTGCACTCTAGAAAGAACACCTTATATAAAGAACAAAGAACATCATCATAGTACTTTATTTAACACAAATTTTAACAACAATTAAGTTTAACATATCGAATCTAACGTAGAATCTCATCAAAATTTTAAAATCAAATACTACATAGAATCCACTATAGAATCTTATATATATTTTTGTAACAATAAAATTATGTGTTATCACGTTATATTTGATCTTAATTTTTTGTAAAATTCTATTTTTATTCATAAAAAAACCATTATTGATGTGAAAATTAAAATCTAAATGCGATTTTGTATAAGATTCTATGTTGTTCTTTATTGTTCTTTATATAAGGGTGTTCTTCATGGAACAATGACAATCTTAGACACACACACACACACATACATATATATATATATATATATATATATATATATATATATAGAAGAAAGTTCTATGGAGTACCATACAATTTGGAGTATTGGAGTACTGGATCTTAACCGTTTATTTCCTTATTATCCAATGGTCCAGATTTTTTGCAGCCTTTTTTATAATTAAAATTAGAAGGGTAGTTTTGTAATTTTACTTATGACAGATAATTCAGTTTAATTTATTTCAGATAAGTCGTGAAGGCAGGTGGTTACTTTTATTAAGGGTTACAATTGTGGTGGTTATTGATATTGCAATGGACCACAGACAGACACAGGAGAATATTGCGGTTAATAAAAATCATACACTGCATATTCTTGCATGATTGTCTTTTGCATCTTTTGTAGTTTGTGTACTGCACGAATATGGCTTTTATCGAAGGTACTGCATTTTTTGTACTGCAGGTGTTATTTAACATGTTTATTCAATTGTAAAATTGTAACTGTCGGAATTATGTGAGACTGTGAGAGTGCTGCGCTTTTGTTGAAACTTATTTCTTTACGTCTCTAATTTTAAATCCATTTTAAATCAACGTCTATTATCAGTTTGTGTTGCAGTTTTTTTGCCCTTCATTATTTAGTTATTGCCATTAAAAATACTTTAATCCTGACCACAGAATCTATTTCAATCTAATGGTGATGGTAGAGTACTCCAAGTACTCCAAATAATAAGTACTCTATAGAGCCAAACTCTCTCTCTCTCTATATATATATATATATATATATATATATATATATATAATTTTAACAACAATTTCAAATGTAAATTAATAATATGGGTTTCATGTGCCTGATGATGACCTCGGGAGATTAAAACAATTTCAATACAAATTTAAGGGAATTTATGTGAATCACTGATAAAAAATTTATATTTACAAAAATGCCCGTGCGGGGCACCTTACTTTATAAGTACATATTTGTTATAACCTTAGGGGAGATCCCTGAGGACAACCTCAGGCCCAGTTTTCTCTTAATAATATATAGAGATTAAAATATTAGTATATTTATAAATATTAAAAAAAGGAACCGTGCGTTGCACGGGTTATAAGCTAGTATTTAATAATAAGAATAAATGATCAAAAACCATATTAATCAAAAATTTTAATGTTTCGACTTTAATATAATAGTATAGATTACACATTCGAACTATAGTTATGAGTATCAAAAATCAAATTGACAGGACTTCATCTAAAAAATTATATAGTATATCTAAAACTATTTCCTTTGTGATTGACCTTTCATGTAACAAATTTCTCGATTATTTTTAGAAGTAAATCAAAACTTCTCTCGAGCTTCCTGAATCTAGTCTATTATTCAATGCCGGTGATTATCTAGTTAGTGAAGAATTGGGTAAAAGAAAAGCTATTAAACTTTATGCAGTTAGACTTTAATAAAAACTAGGGTTTGATGTTCCTGAGGTTACCTCAGGAAAATTCCCTGAGGTAACTAAAATTCTCCATATTAATGTACGAGGGTACAATTGTAATTTCATGATTTTTTTAGAAAGTTACCAATATTTACAAAAATGTCATAGCTATTTACACTATAACCTTAGGTAAGTCTCCTGAGGTAACCTCAGGAACAGTTTTCTCTAAAAACTATTAGAATCCAGGGATGAAAATCTTTGCCAACTCGTGGAGGAAAAATGCTAGAGGTACCAAATTGGGTACCAAAAATTGTTACCAAATGATTTTTATTGATTATAATTATAATGGGCCCGCCAGGGCCATCCAATTAAAACATTACAAAATGCCAAGTAATTTTTGCCATGTCATTTGGTAACAAATTTTGGTACCCAATTTGGTACCCCTAGAACTACTCCTCGTGGAGATATATGAAACTTGTCCCCCACCCTCTTTTCGAGTTGCGGAAGTTGCAAGTGTTGCAAGACTGGTCAAAACTATGTGTCAAAGGCTGTCCTTTTTGGATGTGACAACAAGCTTTACATTAGCAGAAATTGTCATAATTCATCCCTGGAATAGACGGTACCAATAAAATATCATATCATCTATCACAACACTGTGGCGAGCAGAGACTAACCTAGGAGTTCGGAGAGTCATTTACCCCGTACAGTGCTAGAAATACACAGTATATAGCTTCAGATGTTGATGTGTCTTGCTAGGTAGGTTCAAATGGTGCTAGGTAGTTTAAAAATTGAAACATTTCTCTTTTAAAATAAAACTATTTCCCAACCAAGTTTCAGTGGGATACTGGGATGTGATAATTATAGAGTCAAAACAATATACAATAATTATGTCGAGCTTACTTTAGTAATCACTATTGGACCCTTCAAAACAATTATGCGCATTCTTCACTAGCAACAACTATCCCCACAAAATTTCAAACACCAAATTTTATATTTTCATTCATTCTTTAGAACTCTTGATATGTGTATTCATTCTTTAGAACTCTTGATAACATAGGCTGGCAAACCATGAAGCAGATTGGTGCTTTTCTATATGAAAGAAACAGCGCAACTATTTTCTAGCAAGGCAGCAGTTATGGCATATTTTCGGATGCCTCTAATATCCCCCAAATTTCCCAGTATGAATCTAATAATAATTTCAAATTTCCCAGTATGAATCTAATAATAATTAACTTAATCCTCAAGTTAATTATTTTCTCTCTCTAAAATTAGGAATAATCTCCAATTAATCCTTCAAATCAGAGGTATCCCAACGCGAATATAATTTAAATAGATAAAATCTACTAATTCTTAATTCATAGAGATTAAAAACCGAATCTTTAACAAAACTACGTTTATAAATATAGATAAAGGGTACACAAGCATCTTGAAAAAGGATCCGACACATCTAACAAGTCGAGACATCTCTCAAGTCCAGTCCCAAATATCTAAAATCTCAAATCCTCCTATTTTCATAATTTCGTTATTCCAATAACCTCCAAAATTTGTTATCACCAAATTCTTCCGTTAACAGCAACATGCCACGATAGTATAGATATATCCTATACATAGTCAATGGTGTGAAAGATGTGTTAAGAATAAAATACGAGATAACCAACTTACTGAAAGACATCACAAAATATATAAAGGAAAAACTCATGTCTCAATATAGATAATTAATCAAAAAAGATTATCAACAATAAAATCAATCAGTCATTCACACATCACAGTGCTTCAGGCCTATTTATTATTACATAATAAGGCTATATCATATGTAACACCTCAGTCCCACATCGAGGAGATTTGGGACTTCTGTTCAGTTTATAAGGCAAAGTACTACTACGACTTAGTGCACCAACAAATCTTGATCTTTTGGGGCATGTGGTGGGCTTGTTTACCCAAGTTGACTGCATTTGGGCTAGTTTATTTTGGCTTATTCAGGATTCGGAATCAGGATTTGACCCGATTTTTTAATAAGACTCGGGATTTGACCTGGGCTATCATAGTATATGCTAACAGTTGTCTCTATACCATTCTTAATATTTAACTATCTATCCTTTTACCAAGAAATATCATCTAGAATTGTCTATAAACATTAATATTATATAACCAATATTCATTCTAAATCTTTTCATACTCTCATATTGGGTTTAAGAGCAACTGCAATGGAGGAGGCCATATTTCCAATTTTTTGACCCCACACATCTTCCACCTAAGAAATATCATCTAGAATTGTCTATAAACGTCAATATTATATAACCAATATTCATTCTAAATCTTTTCATACTCTCATATTGGGTTTAAGAGCAACTGGAGTGGAGGAGGCCATATTTCCAATTTTTTGACCCCAGGCATCTTCCAACTAAACAAAAGTTGTCACTGAATACAAGTTGGGCAATTCCCTCCAACCATATCGTGACAGGCTTTTCTATTTCTAATATTACTTTTTCATAATCTTTGGCCCTACTAAATTCATTTACATATAAAACTTAATTTACATATGACAAAGTTGTGTGTTGAAATGTGTATCATGGCAGGTGGGCAGTGGCCACCAAAGAGGCCAGCTGACCAGTTTTCCTATAAACTCCATTACTGCTCGCCAACTTATTTGTGCCCGGGTCCATGTTTGTCTTCCCAAGGTGGGAATTAAGTGGGCGTTAAAAACCTCCCCGTTGCAGCTGCTCTAACCGTACAAGATGGCCTAGACCAAGTAGTAATCAAAAGAATTGCAGGGCAAGGTTATAGTATATCATTTGAATCTACATAGTAGCTTATTCAGTGTAACCGTTTATAACCAAATTAATTGCCTCTTGAACTAACTTAACTATGGTGACATGGATCCTATGTTAAGATAAAATTTATGATCCTTTAAAACTCTTTTTCTCTCACCCATCGGATGCCTCCAATATTTACAATTACTTATTTCATTTGTTTCGAACACTATGTGGTTAATATTACTCCAAAGATCATGATATACTCTTACTTATAAATAGGAGAGTATTAAGATACTATAGGATTCAATTAATCCTTCCACCTAACATCTTTGGTTTTCGGAGAGCTGGTTCTACTAGAGTGTTAGGACCAGGTCTGACCTGCTCTAGATCTAGAAATAAGGAATTATTCTGGGAATAATTAGGGTGTGTTTGGGATTTCTGTTGCAGACAGCAACAACAGCTTATTTCTGAAAAGCAACTGAAAAGGTGTTTGGTAAAATTTAAAAACTAATTTTCTGAAAAGTGCTTTTGGCCTAAAAGCTGCTTTTAGAGAAAGCAAGTCCCCTCATGCTTTTGAAAAAATATGCTTTTCAGCTTTTGCGGAAAGCAGTAGCTGATTTCAACATCAAACCTCATCAAAAATATTATTTTTAATATATTTTTATATCAAAACATGCACATATCAAAAATATTACCAAACAGTCTTCAGCTTTTCACAACAGCACTTTTTTTACCAGCACTTTTTCTAACAGCACAGCAATTTTTAACAGCAATCCCAAATAGAGCCTTAGTGGGATAGAAGAGATTTATGGAGTAATTCACTTTCATTTCATTACAGATCTGGAAGGAGGATTTTCACTACTAGAAATTGTCACATAGACATCAAGGTTTAGACATCGGTTAGTTATACCCGTGATGTTAAAAGTAATAAAGACATCGGTTTACCTTTAAGCGATGTGTTTATCATATTGGACATCACCCAAACAAACTAACCGATGTCAAAGTTGTTTATTTTTAAAATTTCCCCCGGTCCCAATTTTTTTAACGTAACTTCCCCCCAATACTAATATTTCATTTCCCCCCTTAGTTTTTTTTCATTTCCCCCCTTCAACATATTTTCATTTTCCCCTTTCAAAACACACTTACCCAAAACAAACTACATCTCTGCTCTCAAAAAATACACACACACGACTCAAACACACACATTCAAACACAAAAAATCGCCAAGATCGAACAGCTCGCGAGAAGAACAAAAAGATTCGCCAAGATTCGCTCGAGAAGAAGCTCGATTACTTCAATTTATTGAGAAGAAGCACTGTTCTTTAATTAATAAGTGATTCCTTCGATTTATTTGTTCATCAATTTATTTGTGCATCTATTTGCTTAATTTGTTCATCGATTGGGTTAATTAGTTCGCTTTTTACATTTCAATTAGGTTAATTTTGAATGGGTTTGTTTGTAATTGCTTTAACTGGATGTGAATCTCTTTCAATTAGGTTAATTTTGAATGGGTTTGTTTGTTCATATAATTTCATTATATTTCAATTTCTTGCAATGGAGCTGTATCTTTGGATGATGGAATAATAAGGAGTCCTGGTGTTTTGACCTCAGTAGTAGGTAAGAACTCAATTATAGGAATCTCTATTTTTTGGGTTTTTTTGTTGCATAGTCTCAATGAATTTTTGGAGTATGAGTAGTAATTTGCAAATGTTCATGTAGGTTCTATAAGACCATTTGAAGCCATATTCATGTCCTCCACTGTTAAGAAGCAAGATGTGTGTGATCAACTGATTGTAAGTCTTCATGGTAGGCCTCCTGGTGTCTCTTTTTCAAGCTTCTCAAAGTCCTTAGCTTTCCTTGCTTTGGTTGGTTTCAGCTTGCTAATTGTAAATTATAGGTACATTTTTCCTATGCAGGTTGGTTGTCTCATAAGACATGCAATATATTATGGTTCTTTTGTAGATAGATTTATCAGAAGAATTATGACATGTTTGCATATGATAGCTATGAAATATGGTTCAGTTCCAGTAGCTAGAAAACCTGGAGGTCTAAATGACAAGTGACTTACTGCTGCTTGACTATAGATATTGGATTACTTGATTTTGATAATCTACATTGAGCATATCTGTGCTAATATTTTGTTTCCCAATTATTTCCATTTTTTGTGTGAAGTGTTTTTGACATTGACGACGATAGTATTCCAGTTCAATTCAGAAATGGTTATACATTTTTCACAGCTGATGAACAGGTAAATATTCAATAAATGTTGAGTATTTGGAATTTTGAATCTTTCTTTTATGAGAATTTGGCGAGGTGAGACTGTGAAGAAGCTTGTACAAAATCATTCCATTATTCGTAAGTAGGCTTTGTTTACATGGTTAACTTGACAATATTAAGCTCCAAACTCTAAATAAATATAGAGTACATGACGATATTATATATTATTCCATTATAGACTGCTCGTACCATTCCATGTCCTATATATCTACTTGTTCGTATGTTGAAATCCTAAAAAAACATATGTTGCTATATATTCCTCTTTTTAACTATTTGCAATGGTCACATTATCCAAAGATGATCCTGTTGCAAGTGAACATTAGTGCCAGATTCCAAATTATTCACAATGCACTACAAGAAATATGGGTTATTGCAAGCCCAATATATATTTGTGTTACATAAAGTGTTACAATAGATACAAAACTTGGTAGTCTATTGCAATATTTTTAAAAATGTGGCAATACATACGAAAAGTGTTGCAAGCAAAAGGATCCTTATGAAATTTTAGAGCAATTGCAATACTTTGTCCAAAACGTTACAATAGATGATACACAACTTGCCCAAAATTGTAGGCGGGAACTTTATTTTTTTGCTCGGCGGGATAAAAGCCGCTTACCAAAATATTTCTTACATTAAAATTATAACAAAAACACATCTCATCTCTCTCGATCTCACCACCCTCTCTCCACCTCACCACTCTCTGCCTCACCCATCTCTTCTCTCTCTCTCTCTCTCTCACCTTTTCGCTTTCCGTCCGATTTACAAAATCTCACCATAAACTCTCTCTGATTTATAACTTATATATTTTTTCCGTTTACTTTTCTTTGCTACATGAAGCTGATTTCTTTTTTATTTTTTTTTGAAATCGCAGGTAATTAGAGCTTCAACTTTGGGGATTTCGATTTGGCTCAGTATTATTTAGGTAATTAGAGCTTTAACTTTGGGGATTTCATTTTGGATTTGTATTTAGGGTTTTACTCAACTTTTTTGCTCTGTGTTGTGTGATTTAGGGATTTGTATTTGGGTAAATTTGGGTTTTTTTTGCTAAGTAGATTTGGGCTTTTTGAATGTTTGGGGTCTTTTATATTTGAAATTTTGTAATATGTTTAAGGCTTTTTATATCTGAGAATATTATATCTGTATGTATGTTTTGTAATGTGTATGCGCCTTTTTGTATGTTTGGTGTTTTGTAATGTCTGATTGTGTGTGATTTGTTTAAGTTTGTAATTTTATATGAATGATGCAATGCTAATATTTCTACTCTCTAGCATACTGTTTATTTATGCTCTTTAGGAACTTGTTTTCTATTACGTTACATTCTGATGGGTGTTATATTACATGCCATTTTTAGTTAATCTTCTAATGTTCTGATTTAAAGTATGAATTTGTTATGTGTACTATCTTATATTTCCGAAAACTCTTTGTTGACCCTGTAACAATTAAGTCTGCAACAAGAAAAACATACTAGCAACAACCACTTGCACTATGTATTACATTGCACAACAGGTGGTCGAGTGTAATGAGGCCATTTCAACTATCAACTTAGGTACAAACATGATACATCTTTTTGAAAAAACTATAGTTATAAGCTATGTAGCTCCGGATAGCAAGTTGATCTTTTTTCAATTTGTTTGTTATGCTAAAAAGTCTATATATATTACAGGCTGCTCTCTTATGCAGTCTTCTAAATGGCAAGGTTTTTGTGGAATGGGCAAGTCCTGCATTACTAAAAGCATACCAGTGGCAAGTAAGTAGATGTACTATGTTTCTTTTTCTTTTCAAAATCATGGGTTATTTCCCTAGGTAGCTTATACTCTTTTATCTTTGCATGATCTATGTATCCATCTATAACCAAATAGGCATACTAGTATCATTATCACTGACAAATTATCAAATTATTAATGATACTACTGTTATCTATAGATTTACTAAGCAGATATTTGTTAAAATCGGGCCAGTGCAATCCACCTTGAGATGCCCTGGAAAAAAGATAAAAGTTATAAACATATTATTACTTTTTGATTTAACTAAGCCTGGTTTGCGAAATGGAAACTCCAATTCGTTACTTCCTATGGCACGTCAACTGAATAAATGTGACAGTTGGAGGTAAAGGAGTACAAGTTCATGTTCCTATGGCAGCTGGGTTGGCTCGTCCTCGAAGGAGTGTGCCTAAACCTGCATCACTTCTGAAAGCATTAGGCTCGGCCTCTTCTGGTGCTACTATTAAGGAGGTAGGGAAATCTTCTTGCTTGAGTAACACTAATCTTCCTGGACTGTGATATATGAAATAAATGGCTGCATTTCATTATTGAACATTACATCACTAGATCACTACATCATACTGTAAAAAATTATAGATTAATTTATGCTATTAAAACCTATGCTTGGTGTACATATTTTGGGAGACTTGGTTATCTGACATATCATTGTCAGAGTTGTGACTGAAGGTTGTGACCAATATGTAGCTAATTAATCCACTCCAAAAAAAAGGTAGCTATTTAATTCAGTCACATGTTTTGTGTTTGTCACTTCTAAAACAATTAAAGTTTGAACCATAATAAAAATATTCCACTGGGGCTTGAATTGACAGTTCCTAATTAAAATTGTATATGTCTAACCTGCTATGTTTATATTTATAAACATGAATGGATGAGCGTGAAATTTATACAGTTTAATCTCTGTTTAATAACCATATGTCAGTCATCATGTCGGTTGTGCATTAAAAATTGTCACAAGAAATTTATAATAGGCTTGTCTTATTATTAAATCTTACAAATCATATTGTGTTAAGAATGGCCTAACGTATTACTGTTTTGCTGGTGTAGGCCATTTTGAAGCGAATTGGTCTCTATGGGAAGTTAGAAGGACACGAGGGCTGTGTAAATGCTATTGAATTCAATTTTAGTGGTGACCATCTTATGTCGGGATCTGATGACCGACAAGTTAAGTTCTGGAATTGGCCAGGTGAATTTTTTCACAAAAGATTTCTCTGCATGTTTTATGTGTTTAAAGGAAAATTATCATGCACACTCAATACATCAACATGGTGAATTTAGAACAAATTCAGAGTATCTTGTATATAATCATACATAATTTTTATGCACTCACTTATTACATAATTTATGCACTCACTTAATATCTTTTGTCTCTAACTTTCTACACACTTCTTTTCGAACCAATTAATCACGACGCTGTAGTTTGCTGCAAGTACTCCATGTTTAGCCATTCCTTAAGAATTGTCTTTCTGATGTTCATACTGCTATGCTTGATCCTGATAATTAAGACAAGGTTGTACATTTTAAAATGTGGTTGTGCTATTTACTGAGTGTGACGATGTTTAAGTTACTAGAGCTAAATTATACAGCATAATTATGCTTAATGAGTCAAGATTGAAAAGGTGGCTCGGTTTTCACCTTTCTAGTTGGTAGAAAAATTTACCCTTCATGTCACCCTATCAACCTGTTCATCCCGCCTTGCAGGTCAGACTTGGTGAGGTGTTGGAGAATGGCTGTGTACAAACAAAAAGGATTGTAAATTCCTCACACATTCTATACTTCACAAAGATTTTCCAGCAGTTGTATTTAAATCAGGTTCAGTTTACGTCACATGACAAATATCTTCTGATTTGGATCTCTTCTTCGTAATCAGTTCTTTCATCCTGCTTAACAACCCTTTTATTTAAGTCAGGTTCAGTATAAGTCATATGCATTGTAAGATCGACCAACTGCTGCAGAGGTTTGTTGTGACATACCTGATTTCCAGTTATGTTATTTTTCAAATATTAGTCGATTTTTAATCCGTTATTTTCAGCAGAGTTCAATAATTACTCATCGTTTTGTATCCAACATTATCTAACTAAGTTTAATAATTGTTCATTGTTTGATATTGTCTATTGTGCATGGTAGGCCCTGGCTGATCCATACTTTAAGGGACTTACCAAAGTTGACAGAGAAACATAATCCGCTGATATAGCTGTCAAACTAGAGATATAGAATACTCAAATTTAATTTGTTAGTTTGCAGAGTATAGAAAGGGAGATGCATGTAATTTTTTCATTACATTGTGTTATATTATAGGTTTTCATAAATTAGCTTGGTAACATGTAAGATGATCTTATTTTATAAGCCGATCGACTTTGTTTGGGCTTTATTGACATATATTATGTTGGATTTGCTATCTCATGGTTTGATATGCTTTTGTGTTAGTTTATTGACATTTCAAATAGGATATTGCAAACTGGACTAATATTCCACAAAAATGTTGCTAAAAAAATCTAAATGTATTACAATAGGAACAAAAGTGTTGCACATGAATGTGGCTAAAAAACGAAAAGCATTACAATAGGGGAGAAAATGTTACATTAAAATGTTGTAATAAATTGACTTAGCAACACTTTTAACTAAAATATGTTACAAAATTGTGTTGCAATAGTCTATTGCAACATCATAAAAGTGTCACTAAACAAGGCAAAAGTGTTGCACTAAAGGGGATATTGTAACACTTTAAAAATGTTGCAATAAGTGCATAAAACGTTGCTATAGGGGTCTATTGCAACGGCAGCAGATGCAACGCTGAATTTTGGTAAAAACGTTGCAAAAACCTCTATTGTAACATATTTGGGGTCTAATATGACACTTTTTTTGCATTGCAATAGCCCATATTTCTTGTAGTGATGCTTACTACACAAGTACACATCATTTCTTGACATTGCTGAACACAGGTTCAGATTTTCTGTATCACTCCAACTAATAAAACTCTGAGGAACTGTTGTTTTTATCTCTGTATTAACGTCCATCGACTCTACCCTACGTCTCATGAGTTTATACAATATCATTTGCAAATTACCTATTTCTAAAGTGAATATATAAGAATGGAGAATTTTTTTATAAGAATATGTTACTTGGCGTATTCATGTGTTGCTAAAATCGTTTATATCTGGGCATTACAGTATTAGATATTTGAATCACTAGTATATTACATATGAGTATATTTGGGTCTGTTTGGTTGTATTTAATTTAGAAAAATAGTTCTAGAGTAGTGTTAGTTATTTCTCATATGTTACGTTTGATATGATGTTGGATTTTACCAAATTTTGTAGTGGATGAGCAAGAGTCGGAGCTCTTATACCAGGGACCAGCTTGATGTGGTGCGGACTGAGACTCTCCGATGTATCCAATATAACATTAAGTAACAAGCAGTTGTTTGCTGATCATTTCTTCTTTAAGTAGAACTTTATCGAATTGTGTTGGCACCAGCTACCTAGAGTGCAAATGGATTTCAGTATGCACGTAGACTGTTTTTCCATTCTATTTTAATGATTTTAGATTTCGTAATCGATATGGATGTTAATGCTAGCTATAGCTAGTACTGAACCTTATTTTGTTGGATGTTAATGGAAATGACTAGTTGTTCACTACTAAAAAAAAGCTAATAGACATCGGTTTCTGGCCGATGTCTTTACAAAATCCTGACCGATGTCTTTGTCGGTGATGTCTAAAGTTGAAAGTTTAGACATCGGTTTCTGGCCGATGTCTATTAGCATATAAGACATCAGTTTTATAAATATTTCTGATGTTTATGTACTGTCTTCTTGGGTTAACTGCATGAGGTTAACTTTTGAATTGTTATATTAGAGGTCTTTGATGTTATTTAACATGTAGCAAACATAGAATAATTCGACATAGACATCTGTTTTTTTTCTAAATATTGATGTCTAATCCTTTATTAACATCGGTAAATATAAAGAAACCCGATGTATAATGTTATCATAGACATCGGTTTTAGACGATGCTGAAGATATCTATTACATTGGTTTCTTGTGTTTAAATCTGATGTCTGAGGTCCCATAGACATCGGTTTTTGATTTTATTCATCATCTTTCTTCATTCTAATTAACCGTTGTCTTTTGTTGTCACACACATCTCTTTTATTTTATGTAACTATTGTTGTTTACTGATTTGAGTATCAATTTCATGCTACAATATTTACACAATAGAATTTTGCTATATTTATGCACCAAAATAAACTAAAATGAATATATCATTAACAAAAAAAAACTAGCATTTACACCATTCTTACATTAGTGAGCAAAGCCAAAATGACTACTTATAATCAAACCTATACCAAAAAAATTCTAGACAGTAGCAAACATATAACTATATTAATCAAGTCCAAATCATCATGTCTAGACCAAAACCAACACTTTATTCCACAATGTACCGAAACATAGCCAATCCCTTGACGTTGACTTGGTCGATAGTATCCATTTACGTTCCCTCGAGGTCTGCTATAATCACCATTTTGACCATTGCCACAACCACTGAAATGTCCCTTTGACGAATCCATATGGTAGCTACCGCTGCTTCTACCTCTTCCCCCTGTTAGGAAAATTTTACAAGTCATATGACAGAAAAATCAAACACTGATCAAAGGTAGCAAATATTTCCTATGTTGCATATTAACAGTTGACCAATGCCATTGCCTACAAGGCATTCCTCCAGTACAGAAAAAGGCACACCATCGGTCCAGCAATAGCAAGGAATTTTGACTATAACTTGACTAAACTGAGTGCAGATGACATGGGATTTAGTAGAACATTAGTGCATGAGCTGGAAGTAGATCCGACAGAGTGTATTACTGTACTCTAAGCAAGCAATACATCAAATAATTACCCTACTAAAACAACAAGCCTTATAGACAAGGTGCAAGTAAAAGCAAAAAAAAATGTAAATGGAAAATGGTAAAAAACTGGGGTGCAACAACCATAAAATGTGTACCTGACACTATGTGGCAGATAAGCCAAAGGACTTATACGACATCAGAGATGGAGGTGTGTGGCACTAAAAATGCACACACTCGCATCCAAGAAACTGGCATAGACCAGCTGACTATCGCATGAAAAAGTTGCATGAGATATAGGAGCAGCAGATTCTCGTGGTACCCACTGGAAAAATGGTTAATTCAGTGAAGAAAGTTGTAATGCTGTAAAATGGAAAAACAACAAAGTTCTGATGGATGTACCTGCTTTAAACAGTCTAGCTTTGTTGTTTCATATATGGCAAGCTGAGTCTCATGTACAACCAGAAAGTGGATTTGGTCATGATGAAACTATACCCAAGTGTCTGACTGCTGTTGTTGTCCTTCCAGCTGGAACAGGTAAGTATCTGTTCTTCCTTTCCCATCCATCAGAGCTCCACACACAGAGCTAGAGATAAACACAAAGTAAACTAAAGCATGGGAAAGTAAATTAATGTCTAAATCATACGCGTTTCATATAGTTACAAGACAAGAATGCTTTTAACAATTGTTGAAAGTTTAGTCTACGGCCGTCTGAAATAGCACGTTACAAAGTAAATTTTGATAATTTTCCCAATCCAACTAGGATAACGTACTTGAACAAGTTGCAGCATAATCATCTCTAGTAGTACATTACATGTATCAACATAAAAGAAAATGCAGATAAATATAAGATGAAAGATACAAAAATGTGATTTATCATACCATTACAAGTGTACCAGCAAGAAATGACATGCATTAAGAAAAAGTGTGACAAGGTGAAGGAGAAAGGGTAGAAGAACAAAATGATATATCAACCTGAGCATCTGCTCCTGAAGAAACTAGCACATTAAGCACATGAGAGAAGGCAAGACCAGTGATTCTCTTGGAGTGGCCCTTCAGCTTTCTTTTTACCTGCACAGATATACCATTAGTAACAAGCTTTGTAATTGAATTATTATCTAAATACTCTATATTATCAAAAATCGAATTAACTGATCCCTGTATGGAGCGGGATTTGGGTACAGCAATTGCTCCATGAGCCGCAGTATCAGCTTATTTTTATTTTTAATTCCATGTCGACCAAAAACATTAGGCGGGGATAATTTTTCATCTTAAGTTAAACCTGAAATCTGAATAACACTAAGCTAACTAGTCACTTTTATATTTTAAAATTTTAAAACATACTTGATGAGAAAGCACGATGTCCATAACCTTCAAGAGATCTTTCTTGTATTGAAGTCAAAGCCGTTCAATTACATCTGCCTGAAGTTAAATAACTACCAAAAGTTAAAATATATTGAAC